>OY744532.1:22342706-22347706 GCA_963556195.1 Sepiola atlantica | reverse complement strand
TAAAATAGTAAAAGTTGAAGATCAATTTAAATAGAGTGGCAGAACAGTGGAAGTAGAAAGACAGTGGAAAAACATTTTTAAAACAGTTAAAACAAACAGTGAAAGAACAATGAAAGTGGAAGTACAGTAAAAAAAACAGTGGAAGTGGAAGAACAGTGAACAAGCAGGGCACGAACAGTTGAGGCATAGTAAGATTCGAAAACAAGTTGAATAACAGAGGAAGAACAGTTTAAGTTGAAGAACAGTGAAAAAATAAGGAAGGACCGTAGAAGTGAAAGAACAGTAGACAAACAGTAGAAGAACAGTTGAAGTGGAAGAAAAGTTCAAGACCAGTTTAAGTAGAAGAACAGTTGAATAACAGTCGAATAACAGCTGTAGAACATTGGAAGTGGTAGATCAGTCGAAGAACAGTAGAAGAACAGCTTAAATATATGAACGGTGAATGAACAGTGGACGAAAGATAGAAGCACAGTAGAAGTTGAAAAACAGTGGAAGAACATTTGGAAAACAGTTGAAGTAGAATAACAGTAGAAGAACGGTTTGAATGGAAGAACAGTAAAAAAAAGTTGAAGACAGTTTAAGTAGAAAAGCAATGTAAGAACAGTAGAAGAACAGTTTGAATGGAATAACAGAGGAAGAACAAAGGACGAACAATGGAAAAAAACAACAGCAGAAGAACTGGAGAATGAATAGCTGATATGAAAAAACAGTAGGAAAACAGTAGACGAAGAGTAGAGAAGCAGTGGAAGTAGACAAATAGAAGTAGAACAGTAGAAGAACAGTTGACAAACAGTAGGATAACAGTGGAAGATGAGAAACAGTGACAGAACTGTGGAATAACAGATTAAGTGGAAGAAAAGTGGAAGAACAGTGAAAGAACAATGGAACAACAGTGGAAGTAGAAGAGCAGTTATAGTTGAAGAACAGTTAGAGAACAATGGAAGAACAGTGGAAGAATATGGAAGTAGAAGTACAGTGGGAAAATAGTGGAAGTACAGTTGAAGTAAAATAACAGTGTTAGAACAGTGTAAGAACAGTGGAAGTTGAAGGGAGTGGAAAAAAGTTTACGAACAGTTAATAAACAGTGACAGAACACTGTAAGTATATATACTGTTCTTATACTGTTATTCAACTTCCAATACTTTACCACTGTACATGTGGGAGAACAGTTGAAGAACAGTAGAAGAACACTTGAAGTAGGAGAACAGTGGAAAAACAGTGGACGAACAGTTGAAGCATAGTGGAATTTGAAGAACAGTTGAATAACAGTGAAAGAACAGTTGAAGTTGAAGAACAGTACAAGAACAGTAGAAAAAAACAGAGACAGAACAATGGAAGTAGGAGAACAGTGTAAGAACAGTATAAGAACAGTTGAAGTGGAAGAACAGTGGATGAACAAGTTAAGTGGAAGAACAGTGGAAGAGCAGAGGAAGAACAGTGAAAGAACAGTGGAAGTGGAAAAACAGTCGACGAACAGTAGACAAACAGTGGAAGAACAGTGGAAGTGGAAGAACAATGGAAGAACAGTGGAAGTACAGTTGAAGAACAGTGAAAATACAGTGTAAGAACAGTGGGAGAACAGTGGAAGATGTAGAAAAGTGGAAGAACAGTAGAAGTGTACGAAAAGTAGAAGAACAGTGGACGAACAGTGGAAGTTGAGGAAGAGTTGAAGTTGAAGAACAGTTAGAGAAAAGTGGAAGGACAGTTGAAGAACAGTCGAAGAACAGTGGAAGGACAGTGGAAAGACAGTGGAAGAACAGTTGAAATTGAAGAACAGTAGAAGAACAGTTAGAGAACAGTAGAAGAACAGTTTAAGTTGAAGAACAGTGGAAGAACAGCGGAAGAACGGTGTATATTTCTGTGCACATACCCATTATATATATGTATGTGCATGTAGGGTATATTTTCTATAATTGCTCGATATTCACATATCTGGTCAAAGCTCCAATTAAATTCCAGCTAAACCTCATCTAATTAGATATCTTTACAAAACGTAAGCCATTTAAAAATAAAAATGACGCTGTAAATATTATGCGGGAAATCAATATTTAAAATTGAATTATTTAATAGAAAATAGAAAAGAAAAGTTGTATCACAATTATTTTCGTGTGTTATTTATGTTTCGCTTATTTGATGATATTTAAAAGAGTTTTGAAAAATAAGAAAAAAAATAAATACACAAACAATTATAATAAGAACAGATATTTGAAAGATGCGTCTATTCGATCTTCACATTTAGCGATGAAGATGGTGTCTTAAAGTTAAGCGTGACAGACCGACGGAGCGACGAACAGACACGCAGAGCCTTTAACAAAGATGTGTGAAAACGTTTAAATATTATATGTTATACTAAAGCGTGGGAGACTGGCGAATATAAGTCAAACCCAAGCGTGACAGACTTGGTAAATACTGTTTAAAACTTAAGCGTAACAGACTTAAGGGATTACTTAGAACTTCGAGTGAAGTAAAATGAAACAGAAGAGTAAACATATACACATACCTAACTTTATATGTATGCACATTGTCATGGTTTGATGAATCTACAATATGATACGCCCACTCAAACTGCAGGTTTAGGTATGAAAATGTTATTTCAAACCGAAGCGTGACAGACTAAAAAGGCATATGGACATTTTAGAAATCTTGAAGGTCGTCTAAAATGATACTTTAAAATTATACTGAAAACAAATTCAATAACAAAAAAACTCTATCGCCTACATAACTAAATTCAATCAATAAATTAAACTATTTCGCTGAATAAGAAATTAAATTAAATTATCTAATATATAAATACATATGTCATTTTACTAAAAGAATACACACAGCCACATCTCTCTCTCTCTATATATATATATATATATATGTATATATATATATATATATATATATATATATATATATATATATATATGTGTGTGTGTGTGTGTGTGTGTTATAGATAAATATCAGATTGTTTTACCAACATACGCTAGAGTGTCAAGCTTATAGCTCTGATCAGCGCAGAGAAGTAATCGTTTTAGACGGTCAGGAAGTGCGAATCAGGTTCACAGTGTGAGCCTATAATCTGCAAGCATTAACCCTATCCTCGCGGCCACCGGAAACTGTCACGTGATTAAGGGGAATGAAGATCTATATGTACCGAGAAGCGGGTAGCATACAGAAGACTAATCGAGAGTGTTCGCTGGTAGAATATCCATCAAGGGTGAATATAAACAATAAATGTAGCATGAGTTTGCAAACTTTTCTTTCTTTGGTATCGTTTCGACGGCGAAAAATAAATGGTAAAAGTAGAAAAAAAATAGTGTCCACCTTACTCACCATGTTACCTAAAATTCATATTCCATAATTCATAGTTATAAGTCCAATAGTGTAGAATTGTACCAAGCACATACATATCATTGATATTGGCAAGCCCGACACCGATCATTTTAAAAATGTGTAACTTCATATAACTCAAAATTTGATGTAGACAATTTTTTCTCTGTTATTTGAAATGTCTTTGGAGGGTTTGAGTTTTGGTTAGCGAACCACCTAAATTGTAATGCTTACAAATAAAATAACGTTCCAATATAACTCACTGTGTTGTGAAGAATATATACATGATGATCGGTTCATTAATCGGTTAATCCTGCACAACGAAATACATATGTATAAACATATACACATACCAAACATTATATATATGCACATCCTAATCGTAAACATTTACAAATAAATAAGTTGCCTATGTCACCCACCGTTTTGTCATAATGATCCGGTCATTAGTTTAGGAGCGTAATATATGAATTGTGTGTATTTAGGAAGCATATTTTCATTTAAGCAAACATTGTTAACATGGCGAGTAGCACCCTAACTGAGAGTTCATCATTCAAACTCCCCAGCCTAACATTCACAGGTAGAATGACTTGGAACAAATACATAGAAGACATTGCCTAGGCTGCAGCAAAGAAGTTGGTCTCCCTCTACCGCGCAAGAAACCTACTCACACCTGCCAGTATCCTATATCTCTACAAAACCACCATTTGACTATGCATGGCACATTGTTACCACATCTGGACTGGTGCATCTACCATTAATATCTCCTTATTAGACAGGATCAAAAAAGTATATCAAATCTAATAGGTCTCGCACTGGCTACCAAGCTCCAACCCCTGCCTCATTGCTGCAATGTTGCATCCCTTTGCTGGTTTACAAATACTTTAATGGAATGCGCTCGGACAAATTAGGAGCACTGGTGCCCCTCTACGTAACTACCCCCGGCAAACCCGATTAGTAGCAAAATCCCACCCCTTCACTGTAGAGGTCCTCAGATGCTGGAAAGCTTGCTACTCTAAAGTTTCTTTCCTCGAACTGCTAGACGTTGGAATTCCCTCCCTTTTTTCCTGATTCCCTGACTGTACTAACATGCAGGCATTTAAATGTAATACAAACATACATTTCGCTGCTCAACTCCCTACTTAGGGTGTCTCCGTAGGCATGCTGCCTAATTTACAGAAGCCCCTTACGTCCCAGTTGCAAGGTGCATTGTTTGGTGTGAACAAGAGTAATACAAGAAGAAAAGAAAAGAAATCAAAGTACAATTGAACACTAAATTATCCACCTGTTCTGTTTTGTTTTGTTATTTATGCACATGGTTCATTTCGACTTTGAACAATTAAATTTGTGGGTTCTCGCATTCGGTGTATCAATTCCATGTGCACTCCTATTTGTGCTTATCCTGGGTAGATCCTCGGTCTTCTTCCCTATTTTCGCCTTTTACCTCCTCTGCCCACCGCCTCCCCTATACTAGCTCAGTAGGTGTGAAAGTGAAAAAGAAAAAGAAAATAAATAAAAATATAAAAAGAATAAGAAATAAAGAAGAATGTGTCACCCACTTGTCATATTTCAATGTCACTTAAAGTCTTCTCATATGGTCCAATCGGATCATCTTTTCCTCCTCCTGTGTGTGTGCCTTCAAAATAAAATTATTTCCAAATCTTCACTTTTTCTAAAGACGTTCG
>OY744532.1:22325206-22335206 GCA_963556195.1 Sepiola atlantica | reverse complement strand
GTTTTTAACGATAGTCGGTAATTGTGTTTAGAAATTATGATGTTGTTTGTGAAATTCTAAATTCTTAACTATATTTAAGAGGACATTTTCAAAGCTAATCATGAGATCTATTGATTTAGCGTTTTTAGGCTTTTAAATCCGTAGGATTCTTTTGTATGTAGGTGTTTATCTGTATTATTAAGGAAATTCGGCGTATTAGTTCGTCCGTGTTTTACTTAATTTAATAATGTATCCATGCTTGCTAGATGTTGGTATAACCTTAAGTGATGTTTCTTAGTTCATTTTTTCCATATAATTTTTCAGTGGTAAAATAAATGCTTGTGAAAGTGCTCAATTGCTTGAGGAGCTAAAATTACTATCTGATGTATCCACATAAAATTTTATAAAGAGATATAATTTTTTATGTATCAATTTTCAGTATTTACTTCAACAGTGCTCGATACGTAAGTAGAGCTAGGTAATAAGCTATGAAAATATATTTATGGTAATTAAGCTACACAGAGGCTCCCGTGTTTCATCCCCAGGCTTAAATGCATGGAGTTATTTTTGCCGGGTGTTTTTATATACACAGCTAGCTAGTTAACCAATAAGATTCTTTGTTGTTCTCTCAGCCAATCGTTGGGCTTTCCACGAACAAAGGTGTGGTTAGTGTTACTTTCTATATCCTGCTCTATTGTTCTTCCTATAGAATCTGATTGGTTCATAGCAAGCTATGTATATAAAAACACCCGGCAAAAATAACTCCATGCATTATAGCCTGAAGATCCCCCCCGAGGATGAAACACAGGAGGCTCTGTGTAGCTTAATTGCCATAAATATATTTTCATAGCTTACTAAATAAATATACATATATATATATATATATAATTCTCATCTTGCATTTGTCTATATGTATGTAAAGATTATATATATATAATTTTCATCTTGCATTTGTCTATATGTATGTAAAGATTATATATATATATATATATATATATAATTTTCATCTTGCATTTGTCTATATGTATGTAAAAATTAGAGAGAGAGAGAGAGAGAGAGAGAGAGAGAGATCTAGCGATAAGTCGGCTTATTCGAGTGCTAAGTCCGCGACGTGTTAGATTTAGTTAGTATCCATGAGAATTTAAACTGCATTTTTTTTCTTTGTTCAAAATGACTCAAAGCTACTTTAAACTTATATATATATATATATATATATATATAATATATATATATGGGTACTTACACAAATATCTGATACATGTTGCAAATTGTAAGCTCAACGAAGTTGTATTACAAGCTTAAGAGCATATATATTATAAATGCATTCAAAGGACCAAAAGGAAAAATCAATCCATAACCAAACTTTTCATCTGATCTTACATTTCTTCATCCTCATATATCGTCGAACGACCACAACCAAACTTTATCTCTGTACTTCCAATTTTCTTACTTTCATATATCAGCGAATACCTGTAACTCCTCTTTGTCACGCCGACACACAAAAAAATACTTTTTAATATTTAAATTCTACGTTAAATTCTTTTTTAAAATTATTTTTCTAGTCTTATATTTTCTAAATTCAATGCCTTTGTCATTTCTTACGCGCGTTTTGTAGCAGAAATGAAGAGGAATATGTTGTCATTATCCACAGAAAAAGATAGAAAAAGTATAAAAAGAGCTCCTCACTAAGAAAACCGTGAAAATACATGAAAAGATGCATGACAAAAAAAAACTCATATACCTGTGGGTGTGTTTATATTATACTAAGTTTAATAAACTAAAAAAAAGTGTGTGCTCTCTCCCCCCCCCCCTCACTCGCTAATTGATATAGTTAGTGTTCAGCTGAGCGTCGAATTGACCGCCATTTCTTTATTTATCGTCATCCTTATGTTTGAGACAATTAAATTATCGGTAGACAAATATGATAGAAATGACTTGCGACAAACATTGTTTATTCAAATAAAAATACCATCACCACCAACAACAGCAACCAAAAATCCTTCGTATTTGAGCAAAACATTTTAAATTACTTTATTCTATTTAATATTCTAGTTTCATATTTTATTTATTAAATTTCCATAGTTTATTTCATCTTGCTGAATCACCAATCGAATCAGTATTATTGTATTATGATTTCGCTTGAATACGGAATTACCTCTTCTTAGTTCCATGTACATTGTTAAACTTACATATATATACCGAAAAAGACAGCGCGTTATATATATATATATATATATATATATATATACATGATATAATAAATTTAAATATGTGTGAATGTTTTTATATTTGTATGTACAATATTCAGTCCTAAACAAATTAAACGATCATTATACTTTTGGAACTATTATGATGTTTATTAGACCTCTTTTGGAAAAGGTCGGTAACATTTAATAGAAATATGTCGAGAGTCGTACACGTTCCAAATGGTGACTTGAATGACTTTCCTCCTCATGTGCTCGTGAGAGTTGCCTCCCTTTCATAGCCCTTGGAGCATCTCATTCTCCAATCTCAGGAAGGGGTACCAGCTTACTCCGCATCACCCCCCCTCTGAGATAATTTCTTCACAACAGAAATTAATATCTTTTACGTTTCGGGTCCGGACTTAACGGTGCTACCGGTATTCTTTTTTCTTTTGCTTGACCGTCTTGGAATAACTGTTTCAGCAATTGGTGGTGCTGGAATGTTAAACGTCTCATACAACATGTCCATCGGGATATCCTGATCTTCCCTGACATCTTCCGTAAACCTTGATCTCAATTAGTTTAGATGACGTTCATGTTCCCATTTGGAACTTTTCACCATGTACATAATTCCACCAATTCTTTTTTATATTACCCCATCATCCCAAAACGTTTTTCCATTTCTGAAATTTTTGAAAAAAACTTTGTCTCCAGTATTAAAGAACTTACACGAAACATTACTTTTCTTCGCGTATTTCTTCGTTGAACTCGGTAACTATCTGTCAAATACTGAGCGTATCTTTCTAGCAAACATCAGTTCGGCTTGTGCAATGCCTGATACTGTGTTTAGGTTTGGTGTGATTCTGTAAACAGACAAACATTTCTGGATGGTCTTCTCCTCAGTGTCCATGCCGTGATTCTTTCTCAATGCCCTTTTAAAAGTGTACACAAATCTTTCAGCCTGACCGTTAGATCTGGGATGGTAAGGTGAAATTGTTGTGTGGTCAATGGACAAACATCTGCAGAAATCTTTAAATTCACTGCTGGTAAATTGTGTCCCATTGTCACTTACTATTGTTTTTGGTACACCAAAACGACTGAAAAGTTCGTCTAGTACCTTTATAGTTGTTGTGGATGTCGGGTGTTTACATTTGAAAATCTCAGGCCACTTGGAGTAGCTATCTACAACTATTAGGTAATAATGACCATTCATGGGTCCAGCATAATCGATATGCAGTCTCGTCCATGGGACATCTGTTTTCGGCCATGGTATAATTTTCACTGGTGGTGCTTTTGCTGCAAGTTGGCATCCTCTACATGCTTTAACAATCTGTTCTATATCCTTGTCCGTCTTCGGCCAATAAGTATAACTCCTCATTAAAGCTTTCATACGTGCAATCCCTGGATGCCCTTGATGGAATTCTTTTAACATCAGCAGTACCACTGGCATCACCACACTTCCAGCATATAGTAGCACTTCATCGCATATGGAATATGCTGTCGAATTTCTTGAAGTTTTATATTTCTTCTTTGAAATTACTTCTTTCATCTTTTTGATGAAATCGTCTTTTCCCAGCTTGATTCTTATTTCATCTAACGCGACAGGTAATTCACGTATAGGATTGCATAATGCGTCCTTAAAATCCGTTTCATCCCTTAAGGCTGCAATAACCATGTCTTCTAGTGGTTCCGATCTTCGAGGGATCAATCTGGAAAGACCATCTGCGTGCTTTATTTTCGAAGCCAAAAATTCAATTTTAAAATTATAATTTAATAATTCAGTACCCCAGCGCTGCAATCTATTTGCAGTATGTGTGGGAATACCCTTCCTTGATCCGTATATGGATAATAGTGGTCTATGGTCTGTTTGTAATAAAAACGATCGACCATGGATAAATTTACGAAATTTTTTAACGCATTAGTATTTTTGCTTTTAATCAGCACATCGTCCAAATATGATACTGCAAACTCTAGATCAGCCAACATTGTGTCCATGATCTGTTGAAATAAGCTAGGGGCGACTTTTAATCCAAACGGAATTCTATTGAATTTGTACAACCCCTTGTGCGTGTTTATTGTTAATAATTTTGCACAATATTAGTCAACTCTTACTTGCGTCAGACAAATCAATTTTACTAAAAATCTTTCCTCCATTCAATTTAACAAACACGTCTCCCGGAAAGGGCAAAGGATAAGAAGGTTCCTTTAAACAGTTATTTAGACCTGTAGAAAAATCTGCACACACACGTATTTTATGATTTTTCTTTTTCACAAAAACCACTGGTGACGACCAATCTGAATAACCAATTTTAGAAATGACATCCCTTTCTTCCAGTCTTTGTAACTCCTGGTTCACGGTTTCTAATGCGGCATACGGCACCTTCCGTTTTGGTTTAAACACAGGCTTGACATTTTCTTTTACTTCAAATTTTACTTCGCTTTTCGTGCAATTACCGAGACCACCTGAAAAAAAACTCTAGAAAATTCATTTTTTAGGTCCTTTATCAATTTATCCTTAACCTTATTTTTACCAGCTGGTGAAACATAAATTCTATTACAAAATGAGTTTATAGGAATCTCGAATAGATCGAACAGGATAATTAAATCACTTCCATTAAGTTAGAAGAATTTTGTAAAACAAACCTTTGATTTTTAGTTTTTCCTAAAAACGATACTTCACACAAAAATTCTCCACTGAACTTTAACCTTCTTCCCGAAACTCCACGGGCTATTTTATCAGTCTCGGTTAACCTGGGTTTGTTAATTCTTTTCCACGTTGTTTCAATTATTATGGAGATATCACTCCCAGTATCCAGTTGAAGTTGTACCGTCTCTACATTTATTTTCACTTGCACGAATTTTCTTTTTTGACCCTCCTCGATTTCTTCCTTTGTCAAAACCATTCTTACTTTACTTTTTCCGTTCGACATTCCTCTTTCGGTCTGCTTCATTCTACAGTGTGAACACCGAAAACAACATTTATCTCGAAAAAAAAACAGTCATTTTTAGAATGAGGTCAACCACATCTGTAGCATAGAAATTTCATTTGGGATTTAAATTTTCTTTCACTTTCACGTGTCCTACGAACTTCTTTCATATGCGAAATATGTGAAATGTCTTGTTCCTCGATTTTAGTATTGTCATGTTTTAGATTAATTATTTTTTTAGCTTCCTCCGTAGCTCTTTGTAATGTAATATCTGGACTCTGTTCCATTTTTGACAATATTTTCGAACGAACATCTTTATCTCTACTATCCGTCGAACCTTTAACAAAAACAAGGCATTTAAAGATGTCAATTGTTAACTCGTGTAGGAGAAAACGTTCACACTCTTGGTTTACTTTTCCTGCATACGTAATAAAATCATCATCACTTTGCTTAACAATGTTCAAACAACTAAAACGCGCATGAAAAAGACTGCTTCTCTCACCAAACATGCTTGTGAGTGTTTTTTATTGTCTCCTCAAACGATACTTCGTCAGGTTTTCTAGGCAATAGTAAATTTGTGTACTTTGTACTCTCGTTAGGACCAAGCTTCTGTAATAGAAGTCCAACTTTTTGTTCGTCCGACCAAGTTTCGCACCGTTTGTTGAAAATTGTTTCAAACCGTCAAAAATAGGCTTGAAAAGTTATTCCGTTGTCAGGGGCATATACGAAGTTCGATATTGAATTTGCAATACCCTCAGCTGTGAAATAATTAGAATTTTCCATCGTTCTACCTTTTGCAACAGCCTCAAATAACACTTTCGTGTCGTTTGCTTGCTGTTTCCGTAACTCTAACATTTCTTGTTGCACGTAATCTTGGAAATCTTGATGCCTTTTCTGTTCTTCTATTTGAGAAGACACTAATGTCTTTGTCAGTACGACCAGTTCGTCCATTTTTTAATCTATACACAATACAATGAGCATACCAAAAAACAAAAATATGGAACAAACACAACCCCCGTAATGTTCAGATCGCGAGTTAGAATTCACTCGGCGTAAAAAAAAATTCATTTACCAGTTAATAACTGTAACTCTTTCGTTTGACTTAAAACGAAGTAAAAAAAAAAAGTCTTACTTTTGACGATTTTTTTTCTCTGTTGTTCAAGCCAAGGTTTGTCGAAGTCACAATATCCGGTCGTTGTGTTTCGAAAAATTCAAACGTGCTGATTTTTCTTTCTTTCCGTCGTTCAATGTGAGTTCTGAGATCTCATCCTCGTCGCCAATATTATGATGTTTATTAGACCTCTTTTGGAAAAGGTCGGTAACATATAATAGAAATATGTCGAGAGTCGTACACGGTCCAAACGGTGACTTGAATGACTTGCCTCCTCATGTGGTCGTGAGAGTTGTCTCCCTTTCATAGCCCTTGGAGCATCTCATTCTCCAATCTCAGGAAGGGGTACCAGCTTACTCCACATCAGGAACGCAGCTAGTACGCTTCTAAATGAATTTAAATAGGTGTGTATGTTTATATATTTGTATGTACAAGATTCAGTCCAAAACAAATTAAACGATCATTATTAATGTTGGGACGCAGCTACTAGGCTTCCAAATATGGGGATATGTTTAGTTTAATTTAGTTTTATGAGAAGATGCTAAATGGCGAGGGACTCTTGTTAAAATGAGGATACCTCCATTTTTTATAATTTTTTAACAATCGGTATTGGACATAAATGTTCTGCATATGTCAGTTTCTTTGGAGTATTTTAAAGTTGTTTAGGGGGGATAATATGAGAACACACTCCCATTTTCAAATTAACACATATATAGGATTTGCATTAAAGTGGATATATAGGCATTAAGTACCAACGATGAAATATTCCATGATGTGCAATTTCTTATTAAGACTTATTAAGCTTAAGCCTGAAATTTGAAATATCTTCTGTAATTAAAATCATGTAATGGATTTCGAACAAAATTAGAATAAGGAGTTTAGATATAACTTTCAATATCATTATATTTTTAGTGTGGTTTTCTTTAGTAAACATAAAAATAGTGAAATGTTCATCACAGGGAATAAATTTTACCTGTTATGAGACAATTATTCGTATAGTATATACATATATATATATACAGGGTGGGCCAAAATAAGGGTCCTATCTTTAAATTTGAATAACTTGAATTTGAATAACTTCCACAAAATAAAAGTTAAACTCACCAAACTTTATGTGTGTGTAGACTGACCCTTCCGAGATTTTTTGAAATAAACAAAACAAATTTTAGCCGAAAAACACTTCTTAAAACTTACAAAAACTAAAGTATTGTTTTTTACACTGTTTTGAGTTTTTTAAGCAAAAATAATGTTTTCTAAATGAGGGTACGTTCCTTAGGGCTAATACGGCTCATGCTTGCTTCGGAAGGGGTCCTTTACTTATTCTAAAAAAAAATTTTTTTAAAATCAATAAATAAAAAAGTTTTTAAAAATAGGACCCTTATTTTTGCCCACCCTGTATATACATATATATATATATATATATATATATATATATATATATATATATATATATATATATATATATATATATATATAGATATATATATATAGAGAGAGAGAGATAGATAGATAGATAGAGAGAGAGTGAGAGAGAAAGAGAGAGAGGGGGAAATGCTGTTGAATATGACAGGTAACTGATGTCTAGATATCGTTGTGTGTATTATTTCCATTAGTCAAATGAGGGTATTTGTTTCGGTTGGTTTGGCTGATGAAAATGCGATAATCGTTGGTGCCCTTAGTACACTCGAGTTCATCCGGGTCCATCTTCAGAGATCAAGTAAAGACCAAAGTATTGATATTAATAGGTAATTTTGACGGAAATTATATTATAAATACGGAACTAAAGTTAGCATTATAAATATTTTTAATGATATCGTTAGTCTTAATGTTGATTCTGTTAATGTTTTTTTTTGTTTTGTTTTGATGTGTAAAGCTTCAAATATGTAGAGTTTTTTGTTTATTATTGGTATGTTCTAATATTATGGTGTTTTCTCCAGGAGTTTTCTAAATTGGGAGCGGGGATCAGGAATTTTGTTGATGGAAAAGATACTCACAAAAATATCAAGACATAAATTGTCTGTCATATTAAACGATATTTGTCTTACAGTGATATATATATATATATATATATATATATATATATATATATATATATATGTATATATAATCAAATATAAACCAAAAGTAAACTTTTAGTAAATAGGACCTATAGTGAAAAGGTTAAGCTCAATATACGAGATAGAGCAATTATAAAGATAGAAGAAATAAGAGTGATAAACATGTTCGAATGTCCAAATTTTTTTTTTTATCAATTATGAAAAATAAATTCGGCCATTCGAACATGTTTATCACTCTTATTTCTTCTATCTTTATATATATATATATATATATATATATATATATATATATATATATATATATATATATATAAGTCAGTTCATATTATATTTCAATAACCATGGTTTTATTTCATTATTTTTATTTTTTCACATTTCCCAAAAACATAAAATTTATGTGAGATATATTTTTTTCATTTGTCTTGTGCCAAACAACATTTTATGTCAAGATCGTCTCTGCAACACTAAAAAATCATCAGAAAAAATTCACAAAGAGTAAAAAGTTCTTGAATTAAAGTGTCTTGAAAAAACCTACACTATACAGTAGTTCATTTTTGGGTGAAAACAAACAAAAACAAATAAAAGTAAGCAAAGACTCACATGGGGGGAACTGACTAATACGCCATTTTGAATTTTTCGTTCAAAGCTAGTACATCCTAAAAATTGTGCGAACAATTATAAATTTTAATTCAGTAATATTTCTTAAAATAGTTAATAAGTTCTATAATTTATTTATAAAAATTCTAATTCACTTGAGGATAATTTTTTTCTTACTAAAGTTACATTAATGTCTATTTAGGTAATTTTGATACGAAACTCATTTAAGTTCAACAGTTTCGAGCTAGTTTCATAATGTTTGCTCTGTTATCAATAATTGACAATCATTGAGCTGAATCTTTTAAGGAGACTACAAAGTAAAAGGAACTGATGGTATATGCTAATACATATAATGTCATTAATAATTATATATATATATATATATATATATATATATATATATATATCTATATATATATATATATATTCCACCCTTTTGTGATCAGGACCACCTACCCTCAACATTCCCCCTACGACAGGAAAAAATTTAAGTGACATCCGAATAACTATCCAGGACATTGCCAAACTCATCCAGAACATTGATTCCAACATTCCAGTCATAGTAATCAGGAAAGTACAAGCAGAAATATCTCATATCCTTTCAAAGCTGTTCAATCTTTGTTTAAAGTTCCCTGTCTATTTGAAAGACTTCGCTGGTCTGAGCAGTATTTGAAAATACTGGATATCGGTCCTCTGGAACTCAGTAGAGACCGGTCAGTCACCTGTGCGTCATGAGTATTGATTTACTCCTCTCCAGGAGTTAGGCACAAGGCCAGTTTTTATCTTACTCCCACAAGTAAGATGTGACCCAAGGTCGGGTCGGGAAAGTGGGGTTTAAAAATTGCCTGGGCAGCCCCGTCGGCATTCCCCGGTAGGGGCACCTCAGGCAGTAAGCAATAAACTTACTCCTCCCCAAAGAGGAGAGGCAAAGCCTGGGAGGGTGGGCCTCTTAGAACTGCACAGGACAGACCCATAGACCGGCGTAAATCAAGCCCCGAAGGCCAAGACAATACCAGTCTATGGGGTGCAGTATCCATCGGAACAGATACTACACTTTGATCTTAGCCAAAAGGCCAAGAAACCTGTGCGTCATGAGTAAGTTGCTCGAATCTGTAATAAATTTAGAAGTTTTGAACTACCTATACA
>OY744532.1:22295206-22315206 GCA_963556195.1 Sepiola atlantica | reverse complement strand
ACAATAACAATGACAATAATAATAATAATAACAATAATAACAATAATAATAATAATAATAATAATAATAATAATAATAACAATAATAATAATAATAACAATAATAATAATAATAATAATAATAATAATAATAATAATAATAATACTAACAATAATAACAATAATAATAACAATAATAATAACAATAATAATAACAACAATAATAATAATAATAATAATAATAATAATAATAATAATAATAATAATAATAATAATAATAATAATAATAATAATAATAATAATAATAATAATAATAATAATAAAGATAAGGATTGGGATACGGATGCGGATAAGAAGAACCAGAAGCCTGCCGTAACATAAACAGTAAACAAAATAAACAATGGCTACGAGATCGCATTATTGAATGATAAAACCAACAGCAGATGTCGAACACATTATATAAATTATGAACGAGTAGAAAACGAAACTTCCACGTAATAAATAATGAAAGGAAATGAAATCAGACAGAACAGCTAGACAACCTGCAACCATATCTTTTAACGGATACTGTTACAGACCTAACTTAGAAATAATGACACTAGAAGTAGAAATCACGTCAAATAATGGACCAACTCAGCGTGGATGAACACACAAATTGGGTACCCGAATGAACAAACTTTCAAAAAAGCTAAAGCGGTGAATAAGATGAAGGAAACTAGACAACGACGAAAGACAAGGAAAGTAATAGAAAAGCAAACCATGAAACATGAAGAACTAAAACAAAATTTATTAACAAATAAGGGAAAACTCAGAAGATACACATACAAATCTTTACAGTACACACAACTTAAGACGTTTGCCAACCCTGAAAGCCAGTTTCACCAAAATGTTAACAATTGATGGACAAAAACAGAACAATCAGACTTAACAGAAGCAATACAATTCTGGGGTAACATATGGAAATATCAACAAGATCACAATAGAAATATCAAATGGTTGAAAAAAATGATAGAAGACCTTTACATATTTCAAGAAGGATAGGGACAAAAATTGATGAAGAGAAACTCAAGACAACTGTACGAAAAATGGCAACTTTAAAAGCGGCAGGCGACAACAGAATGTATGCATTCTTATTTAAAAAAAAATCACAACCTGCATAAAAACTAAAACATAACCTAAGAAGATATATACACGAAACGGACATACAACAATTGGTGACTAAAGGAAGTACGACATTAGTACAAAAAAATAGCTAGAAGGAAAATATTCCATGCAACTATAGACCGATAACCTACTTACCGACCATGTGGAATATTTCAACTGCGCAAATAAGCGAACATATCTAGATATGAGATATGAAGAAAGGGAAAAATGTCGGAAAGACACATGACCTGCTATATATCGACCACACGTTGCTGAAGAAAGAACAGTTATATGACTACATAATTGAATACGTAAGCATGTACAACAGATAATGAATCTAATTTAGAAAGCAATAGAAACATAGAAACGCCAACTGGCAGCTAAGAGACAACAGACATAATAATACAGAGAGGCATTTGCAGGTTTGGTTTGGCTGTTTTGTTTTACGGCATATCAACCTTCCTTATTTAATACTGAATCCGGTCATGTTGGTAAAAGTTGTTATGCTTCAAGTTCTTTATATGTTCAAGTATGTATTCATGGTGTTTGGTTTGATTTGGTTTGGTTGTTTTATGGCATCTCAACCCTTTTTGGGATTATTGAATGCCGAATATGGTTATTTTGGTAAAATTTCTTTATATGTTTAAGTATTAATTCATGTTTTGTTTGTTTGTTTTGTTTTACGGCATATCAACCCTCCTCGGGCTATTTTATTTTGAATCCGGTCATTTTGGTAAACGTTTTGATGCTTCAAGTTCTTTATATGTTCTAAGTAGTGATTCATGGTGTTTGGTTAAGTGAAAGGGGGTAGGGAGGATGATGCGGGAGGAAAGGAGGGAATTAGGAAAGTGGAAACTTCTTTTTGTTTTTAATTTTACAGAACATGATTGAGTTTTGCAAGCATTTGCAGGAAGTCTCTCTATATCATTACTGTTTATCATAGACATGATGTTATTTGATAGCAAACTTCGGATGTGCAATGTGGGATAAGAGTGTACAAATACAAACGAACGAATAAATGTATAGGAAGGTTTGGAAGCATTTGGAAACAAAAAGAAAACACAAAAAGGAACTGAAAAAGATGGTGAATACAACCAGTATCTTCGTTCAGGACATTTAAATGGAAGGTTTGCACTAGTGAATATGAAAATGGGAAAATTTGATGCAGCGGAGGGTATGGAGTAAACCAACCCAAAAGGAGATGAGAAAACTTGGCGAACAATAAACTTATTCATATCTGGGAGTTCTGGTTTAAGACGCTATCAAATTAACATACATGAAATAGCAAATCTGAAGAGAGTATTCGAAAAGGACAAGAAAAAAACTTAGAAAACAAAACCTGATAAACGCAATAAACCATAGTAATACAGTATCGCTTGTAAGCTATTCTATAACCTTCATAATCTTATCAAGGGAGGCGCGAGAGCGCTCTATCCCTTAATAAACTTAAAAAACGGCCTATGCTAGAAATCTCATTTCTTTGATCAATCATAACTCAAAAACCAATAAACCAAATTAGTTAAAACTTTGCAGCAATTTTTTTTTGATAGGTTCTATAAGTGTGTAGAATTTCAGCATCATTAGTCAAGGCAACCCAGAGATCCAGAAAGGTCAGGCATGATTTTGTGTTATCCGTGTGTACGTACGTATGTGCCACCCTGTATCTCATCAACTATTTGAGGGATTCAGCTGATTTTTGGCAGAGATAAAGGTTCTAGGGTCTAGTTGACGGCATTTTAATTTCAGTTTACCATATACCTTAGTTTTCCAGAAAATTCCCAAAAGCCTTAAAAATGACCATTGTATTGAGGCATAGCCTTTACAAAAGTAATGACATTCCATGATAAATGACAGTATACTGAAATCATATGCCATTAATAGGGTTAAGATGAAAATTCGTATACACTAAATGTACAAAAGCGAGGAAATTCCCAAATTTTTACACTTTTATTGCCATTAAGGGTATGCGAGCACAACAGGGCTATGTATTTTACTGGTAGGAATTTTTCTTCAGTGCACCTCACACACTTCATCCACTCATGCATAGCGATTTATACTGTAGTAATATGATAATGAAATGGTTTGGTTTATATGTAGTCATACCCTTAATTAATGACAATAAAAGTGTAAACATTTTCCTTGCTTTTGTACATTTAGTGTATATGAATTTTCATCTTAACCCTATTAAGGGCATATTATTTCAGTATACTAGCATTTTTCATGGAACAAAAAAGGACTCGAACACGTGGGGAAAGAATAGAAAACTATGCTTTACACCTGAATGATGATACTGGCCGAGGATATGAATAGGAAAATTGGACAAAGTAACTGAATCGTAACTGACAGCCGCATCAAACGAACTTCATCAAAGTTAAAATAGACAAATCCAATAAATCAGTAAATATAAACAAAAATGATGAAACTTGTCAGATCTTACATTTTGTACACCCAGAAATGCACAGAGTCAAAGTCAAGTGTAACGTATTGGTCTCTCGTTGCTTTTCGATAGATCACCTGCAAAAGTATGTGAAGTTTCTCAACAGTCTTGTGTCTATGATAACGTGTCAGGAGCCAATATTTTCGGCGAGGATGTCCAGTTACACAGAGTTTCTCCGGTTGTAACAAACCGGATTTTAATAACTGGACATCGTAGCCCTGTCATGCCGACTTTGTTTATGAATCGACACAACAAATAAAACCGGATGTTTCACTCTTGAGTTCCTTAACCCGTGTGACAAAAATAAATGCACTTTATTTATGCGCATATCGTCACTGAACCCAACCAATCAGATCTCACTAAAGCAGTGTGAAAGCAGCAGATACCAATACACCATAAAATTAGTGTCTATTTACACTCTGAGCTCATGAGCTGCCATTGCTCCTATCTCGACGCCTGACGCCGTCCTCTTCGTCGCTACTGATCGCACCTTGCTCCATAAACTTTTGTCAGATATTATGGCATCCTTTTGCCAGCTCACTCTATGCAGCGCCTGCTTCAGCTCATCCCTTGCTCCAGCTCCTTACTGCAGCATCTGCTCCAGCCCCTTAAAGCAACGCCTGTTCTAGCCCCTTCCTGTGTCCCCTGCTTTAGTTACTTCCAGCGGCTCTTGCTCTAGCTTCTTTCCGCAGCACCTGCTCTAACTACCCTTTGCAGCGTCCGCTCCAGGTCCTTCCTGGAGAGCTTTCTTCAGCTTCTATTTATGTTCCTTGTTCTCGTTCTTTCCAGTTATCGTAAACGTGCTAACTTTCCTGTCGATCCAGCCCTTGGTAACGGTAACACACACCGAATCTACCTGAGGTATCTCATTACACCTCAGGGGCAATCACACCAATATCCGTGTAGTGTTATCCCATGCTGTCAAGGTATCAGTTCTTTTATTCCTGTTTATGTAGCCGGTCATGCTGTCCAGGTTCCAGAATCGTCCTTCCTGTTAGTCAAACCTCTCCTGCTATTCAGGTTCCAGGGATGCCATTCGTGTCTTTTCAAATAGGTAATTCTTGCCATTCCTGCTTACAAAGATGTTTTTTATGTTCTTCCCGCTTCGAGATACGTCATTTCTGTCCTTCCAGTTTTCCTGATTCAACAGACGTAACCAAACTCCTTCCTTCAGTGTTTCTCCGTTATTTACTCTTAGCCACTGGAAAAATATTATTTGGTTTACTTTCCTCCGGTAACACCGTATTCAATGCAACAACATATTTGACATTAAATATTTATCACGTAGTAAATGGAAATCGAGACAGATCGAGAGAGAGAGAGAGAGAGAGAGAGAGAAAAGAAACAAAGAAAGAAAGAAAAAGAAAGATCAATTAGATACATATGTAGATAGATACATAAAGTGTAGATTAGTCGTCAGAAAACAGAGAGCAAGCAAGCGAGAAAGAAAGGAAGCGATAGAAAGATGGGAAGAAAACTAGGAATATCTATTTTAACCTACTTCTTATAATGAGGAAAAGAGAACATTAGCGCGGGTATGTGGCAGATCGTCTCACGCTGTTCGATTGAGTTGCATGTGAACAGTAAAGGAAGAGAGAGAGAAAAAAATGAGAAAATCTCTCGAATCGTTCTCGTGTCGACAGTATCTCCAGCTCACGTGCCAAATCGAGAAGAAATTCCAAACACAGAACAACAAAAAAAAAACAACAAAAAAAAAACATGATAAAAGAAAAATGATGATTTTTTTTTTAATATTACGAGAGAGGAAGGGAGTAATTCAATAAAATTAAAGTCTCGACATTCTATTTAATCTCTTTAGGGTGTTTTCCTTTTTATATATTTTTTTCTTCACTTCGTGCTTCTTTTCTCTCCAACAGAGTTGATCATGCGCAAAGGGAAGTCATGTAGAAGATGTGTTTTATTCAAGGTCGGTTGTTCTAGTTGCATTGGTAAGATAAAAAAAAAATGACATTTCTGGGACACCTGTAGAACAAACATACGTTCTTTAATGTTCTATCTCTCTCTCTTTCTCTCCCCCTCTCTCTCTCCCCCCTTTCTCTCTTTCTCTATCATATCAACGTTAATGATACGCGTCGTGCGTCTATTTAATATGTATATTATTATACTAAATGTGCGTTCCCTTTTGTACTTTAATTACACAAAATTACATTATACAATATATATTATTTTTGTATTGATAACCTTACATGAATAACTGTTTCGGGGTTTTCTAAACCAAATTATTTTTCTCATGGCTCCCCAGTAGTGTTTATCAGACACCACCTCCCTTAAATAAATATTTCGGATATCAGATCTAGTTTTTTTTTTGTTCCAGATTATTTATTTCATGATGTATTTGTTATTAAAAATATTTTCTTTTTCGGTGCTGTTCGTCTTTGCGCAAGATAAATGTATTAATTATTTAAAAAATTATTCAGTCATGACGGATCCTTTATACAACTTATTAGCCGACCTCCCCCCCTTACATCATTTTTACTTTTACGTATTTTTATTACTATTTATTTTATTTCATTTTAATATTTTTTTAAAATTACTATTAAAAAATCATTTTTAAATTATTATATTTTAACATACATTTATATATATATATATATATATATATATATATATATATATATATATATATATATATATATATATATATATATATATATCAATATATATATATATATATATCAATATATATATATATATATATATATATGAGAAAGGAAGGATGAAGGTCATCCGACGTGATGGGAAATGAAAAAGGAAAAACCAAAATGGATGTTTTTTTTAATATATGCATCAACGTTTCGTCTTTATTTTTAAGACTTCTTCAGGATGATAATATTAAGAAAAATGTCAAGGAAGTACGTGAAAATATTGGGTTTACATGATGGGTTGATGAGAAGAAGTAGTATTTATTTACTCCTCTCCAGGAGTTAGGCACACGACCAGTTTTATCTTACTCCCACAAGTAAGATGTTACCCAAGGTCGGGTCGGGAAAGTGTGGTTTGAAAAGCTAGCGCCCGAGAGGTGAGCACTCTGGCCATTAAAAATTGCTTGGGCAGCCCCGTCGGCATTCCCCGGTATGGGCGCCTCAGGCAGTAAGCAATAAACTTACTCCTCCCCAAAGAGGGGAGGCGAAGCTTGGGAGGGTGGACCTCTTATAACTGCACAGGACAGACCTATAGACAGGCGTAAATCAAGCCCCGAAGGCCAAGACAATACCAGTCTATGGGGTGCAGTATCCATCAGAACAGATACTACACTTTAGCCACTGCTGGGAGCAGTAGGACCGGGGTCCGGGATTGATGAAGTCAGTAGCATGGAATGAAATAAATGTGGATGGTTCTGAGTGAAAAAGTAGAGGGGTGGGGGTGAGCGGGAATAATGTGGATGTAGATTATCATCCTGAAAAAGTCTTAAAAATAAAGACGAAACGTTGATGAATATATAAAAAAACATCATTTTTGGTTTTTCCTTTTTCATTTCGCATATATATATATATATATATATATATATATATATATATATATATATATATATATATATATATGTATATATAGATGATCTGAGGTTAAGATCGGATTCTAACTCTGCCTGATGAGATCATAACATAAAAGTCTACTTATGAACATAACTGTTGATCGATAACATCGACATGCCAGTGTTGCAGATTTTGTACATGTCTGTGTAAATAAAAATAATCATATATATATATATATATATCAATATATATATATATATATATATATATATATATATATATATATATATATATATATATATATATATATATATATATATATATATATCAATATATATATATATATATCAATATATATATATATATATATACATGGACGGCGGCACCGAGGGGGGGGGGCAGGAGGGCTCAAGCCCCCTCACTTTTTGACTTGCACCGCCCACACACACTTTACGGTCATCAATAATTAAGTTGACATACATGTGTTTAATTTTATCTAATTAGCTTATCTATTAATTGAGTGTTGTTTCAGAGCGATCCTTTTCTGCTATGAGACACCTAAAAACATGCTTACGGTCCACAATGACATCTACACGTTTAAACATGTGGCAATTCTGAATATCCACAAAGATAAGGCGTCTTCTTTGAACTTTCATTCTATTGCAAACACTTTTGTACAGTTTTAATACGTTTGGATTGTTTTCAAATATATTCATTGATATGAATATGTACAATTACATTTGAGAATATAAATTGTTTTATGTTATTAGTATTGTTTTATATCTACAAAAGATTGTATACTATATATATAAATATGATACTTTGTTACCCCTATGTGAAAGTACATACTTGTATAATACACAATGTATGGATATTTGGTTTGTAAGATTTATGTACTTAAATAAATTAAATTACATATGTATGTAAAAAACGTATTATATGTTCATCATATAGGCCACACAGTGTGGCCAGACTGAGAATTTATTAATTTTGGAATGTTCAATAAAATACAGTCCAGGGAGTACAAGGCAAAAAAAAACGAAGCTAAAATATTAGACGGTTAAAATTTGAGAGCAACTTTAAGTCGGCTTTTTTGTAAACCGGTCAATTAATCGTTTTTTTCCGGTATTTAAGTAAAATTTCGCCGAAAATGGTCAATTTTTAAACCATAACCATTTTTTTCAAAAACAAGATGGAAAAATTCGTTTTCCATCTATCTGAAAGGATGTGTTATCCCTTTTCTGAAAATGTAGAAAGAAAAATTCAATTTAAAAAAAATTAACTTGAAGTCGGGTAGGGCTGAATTATTCAGAACAAATAATTCCCGTCAATTTTCCCCAAATTTTTCAGAAAAATCATAAAATCAGACTTTTGAAAACGTTCTCATAATTTCTTTTAAAAAAGACCAATCAAAAGGTATTAAGGAGTCAAACACAGTATTTTCTCAAAAATTCTTTATTTTTCAAGGAAAATTGAAATTTTCCGGTATTTAAGTAAAATGTTGCTGAAAATGTTCAATGAACGAACAAATAAAAGTAAACTTGTCAATAATACAATGAATCTATTTGAGCTTGTTTCATAGTTGAAGCAGTCGACTTGGTGTGTCTGATTGACCTTGCTGTGTGTCCAGTTTCATCACAAATATTACAGTAAGGTCAGGGGCGTCGTGAAGCGATTTCAGGGTGAGACATTATTAACATTCATCGAAGTATATCATGAATATTGTCCTTGTTGGACAATTGCCGAGACAATGAAGCTGGACCACTTAGGAAAGACCGAACGTGCTTGTTCAAAGACTCTACTGGACTCTCACTCCATTTTGCTATCGAGTTATCGTTATTCCACTTGAACTATGGGCACACATTTGATGGTAGCTCGGGATTATCATAATCCATGGTGTAGTTTTTTCATCGACGAAGGCAATTCTGAGATGAAGCATTATCTCGATGCCCAAGGTTTTCAATGCTTCCACATGCACACATTTGTTTGTGACAGACTGGGTGATAAGCAGGATGGTGTTGGTGTTACTCATGAACGTTTCAAAATTTTCGCGATCCACGCTGTTACGGATGAGAGAACATCCGTAAAAGCGATTTTGAGGGCTGAAAAATCTGTTGCAAAGCGAGTCATTATTTGTATTTCTTCCACTCGCACATGGTGCATCCATTAACATACCGGTGATTTTTCGGATTGCATCGATACATTCTTTTTTCTCATTGTTGAGGATCCGCATAATATCCAAAGTTATTCATTCAACCGATACAGTATCTTTTGAGCAAAGTCCAATGAACGCAATTTGAAGTGATGAACAGAGAAACAATGCAAGTCTGCTTTTTTTAATACGCTTCCAACAAGCTATTCCAATTCCAATACAAACATTGATACTTTCATACTTAATACATTTAAACTTTTATACTTTTTACTTTTGTACTTTTATATGCACCTTGTCAGTTAATAATGTTAACTTTATGTATTCTCTATATTTTATAAAGCAATTGATTCTTGAATTTTGTAATTTTTACCACAAGCGACTTGCTGATATGTTTCAAATGAGCCATCAAGCAGTGTCGGAAAATAATTTTATGTTTAGATTAAGTCCTAAAAGGTGTATTTGGCACAAAATGACCAAATATGGTTATTCGGGGCACGGTCCCCTAATTTCTGGTTGTTCTTTTTTCACCAGAAATATGCTTCCAACAAAGTCCTCAACCACTATCAGAAGATTATTTCATGTCTTAATTATGTCAAAAAAGTTAGTTTATGTCCAAAATGCCCTAATATGGTAGTTAGGGCTCAGACGCCAAAAACTTGATTTTTTAAAATGTTTCTTTATCTATCACCAAGAGTATTCCATTTCACTTCTAACGAGCCATCAACCACTACCAGATGATCATTTTAAACCAAAATATGCCCCAAACAGTGATTTTTCCCCAATATGCCCAAATAAGGTAATTTGAGCCATGCGCCAAAAAATTGAAATATTTTGATTTTTTCTTTTTCTATCACCAAGAGAATTTCATTCCGCTTCTAACGAGCTCTCAACCACTACAGTCAAGATATTGAATTTATTCCCATATTTAGCATTCTTGGCGCAATGTGGACCTGACCCCCAACATTTTAGCCCCCCCCCCCCACTTTTATAACTGTCCCGCCGGCCCTGCTATATATATATATATATATATGTATGTATATATGTATATATATATCAATCTATATATATATATATATATATATATATATATATATATGTCAATATATATATATATGTCAATATATATATATATACATATATATATGTATATATGTATATATATATATATATATGTATATATTCATATCAATATATATATATATGTATATATTCATATCAATATATATATATATATTTATACACATATATATATATATATATGTATATATTCATATCAATATATACATATATATATATATATGTATATATTCATATCAATATATATATATATATGTATATATTCATATCAATATATATATATATTTATATATATATGTATATATATATATATCAATATATATATATATATTTATATATATATATTTATATAAATCGACACTCATTCGCAGTCAAAAGAGTTATATATTTATATATATATATGTATATATATATATATATATATATATTTATATAAATCGACACTCATTCGCAGTCAAAATGGTTATATATTTATATATATATAAATATATGTATATATATATATCAATATATATATATATATATTTATATATATATATCAATATATATATATATATATTTATATATATATATATATATATATCAATATATATATATATATATTTATATAAATCGAGCAATGAATAGTGATCAACAATAACAAACTGTGTTGGATCTCGCAATAAAGCTAGTAGTACTGTTTGTTATTAAATTCACTCAGAGTGACCAGCCTTATTAATGAGGGATATATAATTTATATTTATAAATAAATATACATTATTTATTCATTTATTATGAAAGAGAGCGAAAAAGAGAGAGAGGGGAGAGAGAGAGAGTGTGTGTCTGTGTATCAGAGATAGTAGGGGGAAAAAGAGAGAAGTTATATATATATATATATATATATATATATATATATATATATATATATATAAATAAATAGATGTAAAAATATATATATAGTTTACTTATTCCATTAGTCTGGATTACGATCGTGTCAGTGATATTAATAGTCTAGCTATATTCAAACAAAATTGCAAGGAATTACTAGCCAGAAGATACTAAGAAACATTAATAACACACTACGAACCATCGATTGTCATAGTTGAGAGGACCCTTCTCGATAGTCCATCATTTAAACTCATCTACGTTACTATCAACAGGTAACATGAATCCGAATAAATATATAGAGGATGCTGCTAACTCTGATACAAACAAGGTGGCCTCCCTCTACCTGGCTAGAAAACTTTTCACACCTGTCATTACCATATACATCTACAAAGCTACCATTAGCTTATGCATAGAGTATTGTTGCAACTAGCTTCTTTTTTATGGCTGCACTGTCTACTAAGCTCCAGTTCCGGCCCCTTTTTAGACAAGTAATTCAACAGAAGCTCGTCTGCCGATCTTGCTGCACTTGTGGCCCATCAACCTAAATACCTCCGATCAACCGACATACAGCAACATTCCACTTCTTCACTGTAGAAGTCCCCATATGCTAGAAGGATTTTAACTTAAATAGCTTATTTACCCGAACCGCTTGCCTTTTGGACATCTCTCCCTGCTCCCTTTCCCCCCATACGTACCAACATGCATAAATTTAAATGTTATGTTAACAAGCACCTCGCTACACAACATCCCATTTAAGATTTCTCTATCAATCTGTCCCCTAATACTCAGTAGCCCCGTAAGTCTTGGTATTGTGCCTTGTTTTGACTGAATCGAGGAAAAGATAATACGTAACAGTAGTGGCTTGTGGCTCTGGTTCAATGCACAATCTGCAATTGACTGCTCCAATAACATGCCTAATAAAAATAGCTGTTGATTCACACAATTTGATATCACAGAATTCTACCCGTCTTAATCAAGACCATTTTAAATAAAGTCTTAGCTTTTATAATTAAAGAACACAAAAACAATACGTACAGATAGTTTAGAAATCGAGTTATAATACTTATATTGACTTCTTGGTTCGTCAATTTTACCCTGGCGACACCGGTGCTACTATGTAATAACATCTTGAAATTATTTCAACATTTATTTATTATGATTGATTCTTGATTTTTTTTAACTCTACTTACATGTGAATTATTCACTGGTTCATTTGTGTTAAAAATATTTGTTTTGTAAAAATAAAATGTTGGTGTTGGTATTATAAAAACATTTCAATCAATTAGAAAATACATCCTTATTCAAATGTGTCAATATAGTATTATATCTATCTATCTATCTATCTATATATATATATATATATATATATATATATATATATATATATATATATATATATATATATATATATATACATTAAAAATATTTGTTTTGTAAAAATAAAATGTCGGTGTTGGTATTATAAAAACATGTCAATCTATTAGAAAATACATCCTTATTCAAATGAGTCAATATAGTATTATATCTATCTATCGCTCTCTCTCTCTCTCTCTCTCTCTCTCTATATATATATATATATATATATATATATATGTACACACACACACACACACATATATATATATATATATATATATATATATATATATATTCATACTCTCTTATAAACTCTGTAGATCTTTTTGTCTGTTTGTTCCTGTGCACACTGGATGTTTCGAGAACACAAAATGATTTGCAATCGTTGTCGGGAAAAGCGGGGAATACTGAATCTTTTAGGAACTTTGTTGTGACCATGGCTTCAGGTCACACAATAACTCATCTGAAAACTCCACGTGCGTAAATAACAATAATTATGTAACTACAGACCAATAACTTACCTACCTACCATGTAGAAAATGTTGATAGCAAAACTGAGCGAATAGATCTAATACTTCCTTTAATAACGGTTTACTACAGAAAAAAGAGCAAATACACCCGGAAACGATAAAGGGGACAAATACTCTGCTATACATCAAAATAAAGACCCTGAAGGAAGCAGGGAGGCGGTAGAAATAAATGAAAACATAGTCATGACATGGATCGACTACAAAAAATCCTACGACACAATACCTCGATTATTTCTGAAAGTCGGGCTCATCAAATAAACAGAAATGAAAGAGAAGATTGGAAGAGAATAGCTGAGACGAAAGCTAAAACCTCTTGAAATCAAATTATACAGAGGAAAACATAATAAAAGGAATAAATACATGGGAAGTATCAATAGGAATACATTCTGGACCCTTCATGAGCTGAGCTAAAGCAGAACTCGGGTATCTGGAGTAGATAAAAAGGAAAGTAATGGCGATACACAATGTTGCACATCCGAAAGATGATACTCTGTGTAAAAAGTATGACTTCTGTGAAAACTCCTAATGAGTAAATCATCATCATCATCATCATCATCATCATCATCATCATCATCATCATCATCATCATCATCATCATCACACTCACCACACAATAAGCAAACTGACCCTAAAAGAATGAATAATAAGATAAAACTACGTAAGAAAAGCAATCCACTGGAATGTATGCAAATGCTTGCACTTCGAACATACAGACAAATGGCACAGACACGGAGCTGAGGCGGTATTGGCAAATAAAACCATGAAATCCTTTATGAAATACAAATACAAACTGGCAAATTCGTCCAATAAAGGGCATGCTAATAGTAAACCTGAGAGAAAGAAAGGCCAACTCCAATATTTCGCCGCCCCAACAGGTCACAGTCTAAATAAGAATGGACAGAAAAGAAAGAAAACACGTAAAACATGCAAGAGAACTAAAAGGAAGATAAAACATAGCGAAAATAATTATAATTCCAATAATTGTAGGAGCACTAGGAGTACTAATAAAACACGGAAAAAGACATGGGGAAATTGGAATTAAATGAAAGATTGACCCTCTGATGAAAACAGACGGAATGTTAGATAAATTTATTCGAAAGCAACTCATGAAACTAACGAACGCTAATGAACCGTAGGTATGTTGAACCCGAATTAGAACAAAAATATAGAAGGTATATAAACCAGGACCAAGGGAATTGACACTGTAGAAATCTTCTGAAACGACCTTGACCCCACGAAAAATACAGACAGCAGCTCTGCCGTGAGGGTTATAGTATGATTGAAAGACCAAAGATGGAGACCACGAACCGAACCTCTAGTCAAAGCGAGCGGAGTGTACTGGAACCTTTTGTAGGCTTATTGCTACTTAAATTTCAGAAAAGACCAACGAGTATTGTCAGCAAAAAATCAATGGTAAATTGCTGTTTCGATAATGCAAAATGACCTGCAGTCGTTATCGAAATAGGCACAGAGTGCTTCAAATCTGGGGGATGTATTATCATTCAGGCTTCAAAGAACACCACTGGTTATTATTAGTGAGCAATGACTGATAATGGTTTTGTGAAACGTCCTAGTTAGTAGTACTACTACTACTAGTACTACTATTAACACTACTATCACTACTACTACTACAGCTACTACTACTAATGATAATAATAATAATAATAATAATAATAATAATAATGATCATGATAATGATGATGAAGAAGAAGAAGAAGAAGAAGAAGAAGAAGACGTTTGTCCTTGGAGGGTTGCTTAAGCAGTACATCAAAATTAATCAAGGGAGACGAGGATATTAATTAATATAATGAATTCTTCAATCAATTTACAAATTCCTTAGAAACGAACGTACAAATAGAAGCACATATGATTGTCTCGGGCTTTGGTGGTGTGAATCTATGAACAACACGTTAATGAATACTGAAACATTCACATAAATATATATATATATGTTATATAACAAAACATTTGATTCATACAATATTTGTTTGAACTTTCTAGGGGGTGACATCGTTCCCCGACCAAATGTATGGTAGCTGATAACTAATGAGCACGTCTCTTTAAATGAGTTCCTGTTTGTTAATTCTTTATAAAATGATTTACTTTATTTTTTATGCTCATTTTATGTTAGAAATTATTGTCACTTGAATGATTACTTACTAGTTGAAGAAGGAAAAGTTGAATAATATATAGTTGTCGAGGTTTGATTAGTTGTCTGTTGATTGGCTAAACACTCCAGAGCATTTCATTTGTTTAAACTTGAAAGCCAATTTCTATTAAATGTAGGTCGTAGGAAAATGAAGTTTTGTTTTTGTTTTTCATTTTGGTAAAAGCTGTTTTGATGTCCGTTATTTTAACGCAACTACGGATATGGATTGCGTGTAACAAACACGTCAAGTGGCGAAACAATGAACCGCCAGATAAGCAATGCAGAAATACTTCTGGCGTAAAAATACATTCGAATTTCGATTTATCTCTGTCAATTATTTCTGTAAGTGATGAAAATGGCGCAGCTCATTTCTGTTGCAGAATGAAGACTGTGGTCGAAGGAAAGTGTTTGAGTGACACTTTTAAAGGTCAATTTTCCTCAGGGTGGAAGTCACCGAAACAACATGACTCCCGGGCGAGGAATTTCTCGCTCTTAGCTAGCGAGATTTCAAGTAGGAAGGACGTGTCTGTTTGCTGCCACAAATGGGTTTTTCAGGGGTGAAAGCAAAAAACGACATTTCGAGTACATCAATATATAAATATATATATATATATATATATGTTTATATATATATATATATATATATATATATATATATATATATATATATATATATATATGTTTATATATATATATATATTTATATATATATATATATATATGTTTATATATATATATATATATTTATATATATATATATATGTTTATATATATATATATTTATATATATATATAAATATATATATATGTTTATATATATATATATTTATATATATATATATATATATATATTTATATATATATATATTTATATATATATATAAATATATATATATGTTTATATATATATATATTTATATATATATATATATATATATTATATATATATATATATATATATATATATATATATATATATATATATATATATATATATAACTTCTTTGTAATATAGCAGGAAAAATCCCAGCAGAGTTCTCGATTAATTAAGAATTAAAGTTAAAAATTAAAAATTAAAAATTAACAGTGTAAAATTTATTTATTTTGGTACAGAAAAATTAGTACAACATTCGCACCGTCGGTTTCAAGCACGGAAGGACTTAGCCATCCGGCTCTCTTCAGCTTCTGTTGTCATCTGTTTCGGAAATGTGAGTGACACGTGACTTCACATTTCCGAAACAGATGACAACAGAAGTTGAAGAGAGTTGGATGGCTAAGCCATTCCGTGCTTGAAACCGTTGGTACAAATGCTGTACTTGTTTTTCTGTACCAAAATAAAATATATATATATATATATATATATATATATATATATATATATATATATATATATATATATATATATATTTTTATTTATTCATTTGTTATATACACATATAGACGTATATTCTATCTGTTGTGGTTGCAAGGTTGAACAATAATTAGTGAGGAATACAATGAAGACGCAAACAACAAGGAGAATGCAATAATAAGTGTATTAAAGAAAAGGTATAGTTACAGTATGTACAAATGAAGGTGTCGAGTCAGAGAGTCTTGGTGGGAGGACATGTACGCTCTTCGGCGTCACTTCCGGTGGCATTTAGGTAACACACACTAAGGCCAACCTAGGCTTGCCATTTATAGTGTAACGTTATTCGTATATGCAAATGAGTGGTTGCCACCACAACACTAACTAAATACCTGTCCCAGGACAGGTAAAATCCATTTGACGAACAGAGCAGTATTGCACCACTTTTATGTCCCTTACGAAGATTTAAATCAACATATAATGCTATTCAACATTGCGCCTTAAAAATGTTATTCTAATTTTGCTAAAAATTCGTTACATCAGTTTGATTCTAGCACATGTCTAAAATTAATTATTTAAGCGGTGTTAAGAAATTAAAATTGATCAAATCTGGCTAAATTTGGTATAAAATGATTGATAGATAACATTTCATGCGTATCTTGAATATCATTTTCAACAGACAGGTTGTGACCATATTATGTTTCCTCTAATTCCTTTTAAAATATAACAAAGAAAGTGACATTTTAGGGAATATTTATTAGTTGATGTTTAATACTTATCATTAAATGTTTACAAAAATCGAAATTATTTTAATTAAATTAAGGGACTGGTGATACCAGATCAGGCTGCCCTGTGGCTCCCTGAGACGAAATTCACCTACATCGACGTTTTTTTTTTTTTTTTTTTGTAAAACTTAATTATGTTCTACAAAACCAAAAACAACAGTCCCTCTCCCTTTCTTCCTCCCCTTTTTTATTTTTATTTTTCCTACCCTACTCCCGGTCCTGGATATGACCTTAAACTACATCCGATGGTGAGATCCGGCTTACGGACTTTGGGTAATGTGGAGCCTCCTCTTAATTACCATTGCTCCCAGGTCCACCCTGACCCGGAGTGGTAGTACCTGTTAGGGTCCCAACTATGGGTTAAATAGAAACAGATATTAAAAGGGGAAAGAAACAAAAAAGAGAAGAAAACAAGACCAGATTCGGCATTAAATAACCCAAAAAGGGTTGATATGCCGTAAAACAAAACTACCAAACTACCAAATTAAGGGATTCAGGCCTTTTTTGCATAAAACTAAATTAAAGTAGATATATCCCATATTAGGATCACCTATGCCTATCAGCTATATTAAAAAAATAATAATGATCGCTTCATTAATTTAGGAATTAAGCTTGTACATACACATATATAAACATACTTTACTTTATATATATACTAGCAAATAAATGATCTCCCCCGATCGCTTATTTTTACTAGGCTGCAAGAATGAAATCATAGAGAACCAAAATATACTACACTGACCCAAAATGAGAAGTTAACCACTGAAAAAATGGTATCATGATAAACGAACATATACTACACTACCACCTCTTCCCAAAAAGGAAAAGGAAATGCCTGGGAGGATGATATCATTACCATGGACGGCGGCACCGGGGGGGGAGCAGGGGGGGGGGGCTCAACCCCCAAATTTTTGACTTGGTCCCCCCCCACTTTACGGTCATCAATAATGAAGTTATATATGCACGTGTTTAACCGGGCTCCCCCACTTTTTAGGAAAGCCCCCCCCCCCACTTTTATAACTGTCCCGCCGGTCCTGATTACAACAGAACAGATAGTATATTAACCCCTCCCTCCAATAAATAAAAGATAATCCTGGGAGGATAGTATAATGAGAACCGGACACATACTATACTCCCCCCTTCAAAAATAGGGAATATTTCCGGGGAGGAATCTATCATGACAAATGAAAATACACTACACAATATTTGAAGAGAAAAGAAAGCCTGGGAGGAGTATCCACCCCGCTAAAGTAGTTAGTAATGCCTGTGGTATAGTATCATGATAAAACAACAACATACCCTACACTGCCCCCCCCCCCAAAGGAGGCGGTAATTGCTGATACTACAGCTCACTCCAAGAAAAGAGGATGACAAATGAAAATACACTACACAATATTTGAAGAGGAAAGAAAGTCTGGGAGGAGTACCCACCCCCCTAAAGTAGTTGGTAATGCCTGTGGTATAGTATCATGATAAAAAAACAACATACCCTACACTGCCCCTCCAAAGGAGGCGGTAATTGCTGATACTACAGCCCACTCCAAGAAAAGAGGATGTAATACCTGGGAATATCCCCGATAAAAAGAAGAATGTAATGATTGCGTGTATAATATAATGACAACAGAACATATACTACATTCTACCCCCCTACAAGGAGAAGGTAGTCTGACGTAATAGAAAATGTATTACCCACTCTCTAGAATAAAGTGTAATACCTGGGAGGATTACCCGATATCCTTATAAAAAGACGAAAATAATTTAAGAGAAGAAGTTCATATGACAACATAACAGAGACTACACTACCAACCCCCAATAACAGATAATATAATAATAAAAGGAAGAGGTAATTACTAAGATGGCGGCTTTATGACAACAAAACCAATACAACAGAACTCACCTCAATTAAAAGATATTTTGATGAAATCATGTTTATCTTTTCATTCATTTAAACAAGACTAATAACAAAAACATTATTTATTATGGTTCCTTGACCATTTGACTAAAATTAACGTGTAGTATCTGTTTTCGCCACTACAGAGACATTAAACGTTTTACTAATGTCGAATGTCTACATCGGATGTAACATATCTACCTTGAAAATGAAATTATAATAAAGTTTTTAAAATGCTATCCTTTTTTAATCAATCGCTTAATTTTCCTCATAATGATAATAATATTACTATCGACAAAACTAAGCAATAACAGTTATAAATGTATATTAGGAAATAGTAATTCATTAGATCACTTTATAACATTACTATGCAAATGAGGAATACCTAAATGTGTTTGTGATGGTTGGGAAATTACGTTTTTTGTAATATTATGTCGTATCATATAAATAAATAAGCATAAGCCATTTCGATGTTTCTATAGTTAGGATAGATGTAAAAACTTTCGTATTTATATATATATATATATATATATATATATATATATATATATATATATATATATATAAGAAAAAAGAGTGATAAATATGCGACGATTGTCCAAATTTATTTCAAATTTCAATTGTTCAATGCAAGGTGTATTCAGTAATAAACTAGTGTTTATTATTCTTTGCTTAAGCCAAGGCTTTTCAAAGATCGAAATCTTATCATCAGAGGAGAAATACAGATGGATAAGTTGGCTTTCGAAAAAACCAAAGTTCAAATATTTGAAAAATATGAAAATTATTATTAAAG
>OY744532.1:22260206-22290206 GCA_963556195.1 Sepiola atlantica | reverse complement strand
ATCATATTAATTTTAATACTGACATTTTTTTTTATCATATTAATCTTAATACTGACATTTTTTTTTATCATATCAATCTTAATACTGACATTTTTTTTTATCATATTAATCTTAATACTGACATTTTGTAACTTCGTTCCACATTACCGACCAGAAATAAGTTTTGTAATTTCTTGACGAAGATTCTTAATTTCTACTTTATAAATTATTCAGACTACTGTAGTCATCTTGGATGTTTTTCGGCCGATGTAACCTACACCCTTCTTCAGATGAAAAGAGGGTAATATATATATATATATATATATATATATATATATATATATATATATATATATATATATATATATATAAATGAGTATATGAAAGGATACAAATAATCCGACGGTATGAGAATTATAAATATAAATTAAATATCCTTTGGACCCCTTTCTGCTCTTTATTTTCTCCTCTTCTTTTCCAATGCTACTTCTATGTATATTTGATATATATGTATGTATATGTGTTATATATATGTTTCGATCACATTTATGTGCATATATATATATATATATATCTTTCTTTTTTTCTTTTTTTTTTTTTGTGCATACCCTTCATCTCAACATGAACCCAACCACTATATATATTCCCCATAATTTACAGACTGTCTCGTCTTTTGTCATTTTTGTATTCTTCGTCCGCTCTTGACAAAGCCCACGTGAAATTTGGGCGAAACGTTGAGCGAAAAGGTCTTCCGCTTTTCCATTTTTAATTTCATATATATATATATATTAAGTAGTAATTAGTAGTACTATTAGACTTTTAAAACAAGAAGAGATTTAGGCTCCTAAAATGCATACTGGAATAGTTCACAAGGCGAAAAGGACATCATCATTTATAAGTAACAATCTTTTGGGTGTGTTATCCTGTCTTTGAGTCTTACTAATAATACATTTACTAATTACTAATACGTGTACTAGATCATGGTTAACAGAACAAGAGCATGGATTTCATGAAGAGCAAAAAATAAATATTGTTGTATAATAATAAAGATAATCAAGATCAACTTTATTATTACTTTTAATTTGCACGTATACATATGTATATATACACATATATATGTTTGTGTGTGTGTGTTATAACATGAAGCACAATTATTTTATATAGTTCAGATCGAGTCTAATAGGAATCAAATTCCAGAGATCAGTGAAACTCAATATTCACACCTTGGGATAGAGATATAAATACATTTGTAATAGAGCAATAAATAAATCAAGAGAGAAAGGTTACATGATACTATAATTTAATGCCCGTTTCCAAGCAAAGAATAGCTAACATGTGTTTCTAAATGAGTTCAAAAGCTACTTGAATCAATTCTGGCAGTTAACAAAAAACTCTCGTTATCAGAGATCGTTGTCAAATGACAACTGTACAACACCAAAGCGAAATATCATGCAAAATGTCCATGAAATGAATTTTTAAAAAATCCATTATGAAATAGAAATGACATTCTTTAGCAAAAATTTTGAATAACTAAACAATTAGATTCGAATGATCAGAAAAAAATCGTTTGCATATTAAACTATTTTTAAGCACGGAAGCAATATATCACTACTGACACATTATATTGTAGAATTTCCACGGGTCCTGCTGTATCACAGCTCTTCAGTATGGATAGACCAACTATCATCTAGTCGATAGCTAGGCAAATTGTAAATGATATCTACAATGGTTTTATATAAACATTGACTGCCACATCACCGCCACATTATTTGTTTACTTACAAAGTTTTTTGCATTACACCATAGTGGTAGTAGTTGCAGGCGATATCATTAACGACACCGCTAAACCTGAGAAAAAAGGTGATATAGTCATCCACAGACAGTCTGTTTCGCTGTATCACAACCCTTCAGTCTGGCTTGACCGGTACCAATGTATTCTCATGTGCTGGTAGGATCAATAAAGTTTATGTTGTTTTATCGGCTAAAAGCCTAAGCAGGCTATTATGTAGCAGTTGCATGAGCTACAATTTTATTTCAATTAACGTTAACTGAGATGGTGATTATCACCGTCAGGGCGTATACTTATCCTTATCTCGTTCTGATTTAGGCAAAGACAGATGAGATGCTGAACCCCAGGATATTTAATTATATAACCGACATAATCGAGCCCATTGCACTATCTCTCTTTTGTTCCCGTGTTCCCGTGAATAAATATTAACATCATTATTTATTTCAAGGACGCATAGTTACGCTTTTTTGTGTAACATTTATATTTGAGTTGTAATCAGCCAGGTGTACTAACTCTCCCAAGTAAGTTCGTTATTCTGATTCTTTTCCTGATTCACCCCGTCTCTTACCAATCTAAAACTAGTAACCCCAACTCTCTCCAGCCAGCTAAAGATACTCTATCGGAAGTGATCTTTGTGTTGGTAGCATTAAATGTGTGTATCTGTTTTTGCCCCATTCTATTACAAACTGGAGGTAATTTTCAAACGTTTTAGTCATTGGTTTCAATGTGTGAGAATTCCATTTGCCGTCACGTCGGGAATAAAGCGTTATGTCATCAGCAAATACACTTATCTTCGATGCGATAGCATCGAGAAGGCCGTTAAAGAAAATCAGAAATAATATATGTCCAAATATTTGCTTCCTGTGACAAACCCGCATTAGTGTGGCGTTGTTTGGATTTATAGCCATCAAGAACGAGCTGGATCTGCCATTTTGCTGAGAAAAATCTGATTATATTTAATATATGTTGTGCAATAACGTACGAGTTTATGTTCATAGGAAAACGTTCATGCCAGAACTTGTCAAATGCTTTGGTAATATTGAACACTACCGTTCTAGCTACATATAACGTATCAAGTGTGCAATATATACGTTCATAGATGACCGTTAAAATATATGTAATAAAACGGGATTGCGTAAATCCATTCTGATGGTCGGAGAGAAGTCAACGTGATGAAGTATCGCTAGATTGATTTAAAGATTTTAGCAAATAGCGAGGAGTCTTATAGGGCGATACCTTTGCGGGTCACTTCGTTTCACAGAGTTCTTTAACTGGTATCGCATACTACCAAACTGATTTTTTGTAGTGTCCCAGCTGTTTGTGCATTAAAATTAGTTAAAATTTACACAAGTGTTTATGTGTTTTATTGTGCTTACTACCATATGCAAGAAAATTGTATTAGCTTTCATTTGGTAGCACTTTCAATGATATAGCATCAACCTCTGGAAAGCTACAATGAAAATAAGGACATAATATCCCAAATTTTGCAGCATTTTTGAAAAACGTCAACAATAAAATTACATGGCATAGCCAAGGTCCAAGATCACAATAACTGGTATATTTAGCTAATGTAGACCTTGGAGAATGGGAATAATATCAGTTTCCATATGTTTGAAGAAAAAGGTCAATTTTGAAGAAGTCTATTATACATGTTTCTTATTTTTTGTTCGATGAGGATTGATAATTTGTATAATTTTGGATTATTCGGACTAAGCTTTTCGAACTCAGGAACCTGAACGGAATTTCGAACGAAACTCTTTATTTTATCCACGAAAGTAGCATGCTCTCGTTCCGTCAGACTTTACTGGGAGAAGTCTTCAATGATTTGTAAGTATTCGTATCGCCTGCATCGAGGATTGAACTTTTAACCTTCAGATGACTGTCACTTGTAACTGAATTTTACTTAGTACTATATCCACTGCGACACGGGTTCTTCTGAGAATAACATTCAAGACGAGAACAGAATTCCAGATAATCCAAATAATACACATTTGTTATACAGTTTGTTATTAATATAGCAAGCATAACATCTGGTTCACATACGTTGGAGGTGTTGGATCGTTTTATAATAGCCAAGTAGAAGTAATGATGAAATCATCTACGGAGATTTTCATCCGTAGTGGAAACTTGAGGATGGAATGGTTTGCGGAGACGAATCTAGAGTTTAGAGCAAACCGCTAGGCAAACCGCTAGGCAAACCGCTAGGCAAACCGCTAGGCAAATCATTCAGCTTTGTCAATTGCACAAGTATCATTAAGTCATTGAGCAGAGTGACGCTTGCCATGGAATTACCACGAAGAGACAATTTCTTTCATGCCAGCTTTGACCTATTCAATTTTCTTCTGTCCACACCGTAAAGCAAATAGAGTAACAGTTTTACTCCAGAGAACATCTCTTATTACATCTCTGAGCGAGTTCTAATCAGCACGCTGGTAATAGTTTTTTTTTTGTATTTAGTAACGGTGCTTCTGTTTAAGGTCGTGGTCTTAAAGTGAAATCAATTATTTTTACGAAGTGATCAGCATTTCTGGGTGAGCTCTGGGTATCCGTCGCACAACCGTCGGGCAGTATTTTCAGAAATAGTGTTGGATAATGGGCCTATAGGAATGGACGTGTCTGTTGGAAATCGTTGGTTTCACTTGCGCGAATTAACGCGTGGTGGACCGGCAGTCGAGTGCAGAATAAAGCCTGTTCTCACAGTCAGAAATCACAGACGTGACAGGGTCACCGTGTGACGAGACCCCGGATCAAGGGTCAGTGTGCACCTGCGAGAGGCTCTGTGACGTCACATGCCTTGTGTGGGAAACAGAGGGATCCGTGACGTCACTCGTTCTTCGTGAGAAGCGAATTTCGTCAGTCTGGGTTTGGGGGGCAAACCGATGAGACGTGATTGTTAAAATGTAATTTACAACATAAGGGAAATATTTCCCTAAGAAAATGCAAGCGAGAGATATCCTTCCCCCCTCCACGAGTGATTAGGGAAATAATTGTTAGGTAACTACGATAAAGTAGTAATTTACTCTCTCTATCTCGGTTAGGTTAGGTTTGAAACTTTCAATGGGGACGGAAGATGTCAATTCAAAAAAGAAGCCATTCAATAACCTCCTAACAACATCATTAAGAGACATACTAAAAAATAAGATCCCATTGAACCTTACATAGGATGCTGCGAAACTCATCCAACTCAGCCTTCTTGTAGTTAAACTTCTTCCTATGGAAGGGACTATCAACAGAAAGACTTCACCGGAAAATCAACCTCAACATCAAAAACAGCATCATCAGAAGAACGCAATAGAGGAAAAGAGGAAATAGAACACGAGTTAGAAACGGAAGTGAGAAAAGATCAAGTAAGGATGTTTGATGAAGGTCATTATCAGGAAGTGTGTGGGGAAGATCACAATTTTGGTAAACTCATGAGACAGTGAAAAGTTAAGACAGATTCAACCAGCTAGATCTATGCGACGGAGCCAGTCAGAATGATGTTAAATTAAGATATCGTACACTATTTAGCTGCTACATTTAATTTTTTGTGAACTTAAAAAGATTTATATAAATATATACATATATATACATATTTACAAATATCTATATATATATATATATATATATATATATATATCGAAAAGATATGCATGTGATTTCTCGCAACCGTGTGGGCTTGGGCGTTAGGCTCGTGATTCTGGGCTGGATCTACGAACTGCGATTGGGCCCATGCGACCGCTGGAAACCGCCAGTCCAGCAATGATGAGGATGGAAAACCCGAAACGACCTCTATGTAAGTGTAAAACACTTTAATTTTTTTTTAAATATGTATAGTTTATGCCGTTTTAAGATGTAATTGTCTTAATAGTAGAGCCCTGTTTTAAATTACACGATTGTTGTCATCGATTAAGTAACGTTCCGCTAGAGCGTTGAAAACTATCGGCAACATGAAGCTTGCCCCCGCCTCTCGCCTTTAATTTCAATTACTGTCTGTTGTAATTTCTTGCAGCTGCGTGATGCTAGGTTAAATCTAGTAACTTCAATCGAGTCCATGCAACTACTTGCAACCGCCACTCCTGCAGTGATGAAGCGCGAAACGATGTCATCTGTAGGTACAAAACACTTTAATATATATATATATATATATATATATATATATATATATATATATATATATATATATATATATATATATATATATATATATGAGAAAGGAAAGATGAGGGTAATACGACGTAATGAGAAATGAAAAAAGAAAAAACTAAAATATTTTTTATGTATTCTTCAATGTTTCGTCTTTATTTGTAAGACTTCCTCAGAATGAAAACATTATATGTACTTGCATGACATTTTTTCTTAAAATCATCATCCTGAGGAAGTCTTGAAAATAAAGACGAAACGTTGATGAATACATAAATAAAAATCTTTTGGTTTTTCCTGTTTCATTTCCCATATATATATATATATATATATATATATATATATATATATATATATATATATATATATATATATATATATATGGGAAATAAAAATATATGTGTAGATATATATGTATATATGTATATATGTGGGGGGGGGTATTTATATATACCAAGCGATATTGCATAGCTCTTAAAATATAGAAAATTCTCGGCTGAAGAAAATATTTTACATAGGCATTATATGTGAGTTTGTTGAAAGCCTGTGATAATAGACTATTTTCAGCACGTAACACTGAAGCAACGTCATACGACAAAACAGACTTTCTCTCTCTCTCTCTCTCTCTCTCTCTCTCTCTCTATATATATATATATAACCTATGGAGATACTGCTTCGTGTATCAGAGCTTTTTGTGGATAGACAAGTTAGAGGAAACTACATTTATGAATGTTTTTCCATTATCTTAACTATTAAAGATCTGTCTTTTTGTCAGCAATAATAATCATGAATTATTTTATAGCATAGTTAAATGTCACCCTATCTCGTTTTGTCGTTTCGTACCGAACTGAATTACAGTGAAATTCACAGATATATAAAAATGGATGCATGTTTCATTTGGTTGTTTGAAAAATAAGTAGTTGAAACGAAATCTGCTAAATTTTGTAACGTTGAATAAAAGAGACATTTCGATCAAGTTAGTTGATATCACGTTACTTTAACAAAATAAAGCAATCCATTTTCAACAATGCGAAGTTCATGGAAAAGTATAGATATTCATTTCTTCGCATTCATATCTAATGGGAGGATGATAAAGAATGTTTTGACGTAGATGTTATATGTACGTCTTTTGATAATCTTTTTTCAATCGGTTTCTCTCTCTCTCTCTCTCTCTCTCTCGCTCTCTCTCTCTCTCTCTCTATATATATATATAAGGAGAGATAGTTTGCTTGAAGCATTGTGTGTAATACGTATATAGAGAAGTATTAGAAGACTGTCACAATACAAGAAATGGAATTATGTTGGCGTTGAGAAGTAAGACAAAAACAAGTGATTTTAATTTATATATTTTTTCAAAAAAATTGTTTTAATAATTTTTTTTCTAATATATAACAAATCTAACTCGATTAGGCAATACTTCAACACTGTGATGTAATGTGTGTGACCGTGTTCCATAATATATTTCGAGGAAGACCTCTTTGTCAAGTAGTGGGTGTTTCAAATCTCAAAAACACGTGCGGAATGGCAATACTGCTTATAAAGCAGTAAATATTAATATCCACCGCAAATGTAATAAAACTAAAACTATAACTGATTGTTTTTTTTTTGTTTTTATAATTTTAATTACTTATTTATTTTATTTTTATTTTTTAGCTGAATATTTTATATATTCACCAACTGATAAACTGCCATATATTTATATATATTAAATATATATAATATAAAAAGCAGTTATTTTATATAGTTCAGTTCAATTCTTATGGGAATCAAACTGAAGCTCAATATTTAAACCTTTGTCATGTTATTTAAAAATTAGTAATACAGTGATTGATAAATAAATTGACAATTTGTGTGTGTGTTTTTCAGTGTTGATTCTGTATACAAATGAGGCTTTTGGGCATAAAATCACAATGTCATGGTGTACCATTGTTCATCTGACAACTATGATCTGACTACTTGGTTTTGTTTCAAGTATGTTTTGTTTTTATTCTTCTATAAACACACGTTAGAGTTACGCTTTTTCGGAACTGACAATAAAAAAGCTTATGACATAACTTTGATTAGTCAAGTTATATATATATATATATATATATATATATATATATATATATTTATATATATATCGTCTAAAGAAACTTTAAGTCATTTTAACAACAAAAAAAGTAAAAAAAGTAAAATGCAGTTTAAATTCCCAGAGAAACTAACTAAATCCAAGATATTGCAGACTTAACATTCGTTGGAAAATAAAAATAAGTAAATAAAATTAAACAAAAAGGGGGGGGGGGTAAGTATCTAACAGTGAAACAAAAACAGGAGACCTTAAGCGTCTAATATTAACACGGGGATCATCAGCTGTTTACCATGTAAGTGTTTCGGAGATTTAAAAACAGGACAGTTATAATATGCATGGCTCTCCAATGGTACTAATCAAACTACCTTTTCCCCAACAATCAAATGTCGAAATAATTCAGCTTAAAATTTCCCTAATATATACATAAATAATAATAATAATAATAATAATAATAATAATAATAATAATAATAATAAAATAATAATAATAATATATTACCCTTAAGACTACCGTATGATATAGTAATTTGCATATCAAATAACATTAATTATAACAATGATAATAATAATAATAATAAAATAAAAAAATAAGAAGAAGAACACTATCTAAACACTACACCCAAGAACCATTCTGCAATATGGTAGCTAGCAATAAAAGTATATAGGAATTAAAATTGCATTAATATGTGTGTGTGTTCTCTGATCACCATCTAACGTTAACCTTGAACTCAGATCTTTTTCATGAACCATACATCTGAAAAAGAAATCGCACTCGAACAATGCAATATAACTCGCCACAGCATGACAAACTCCGTTCCCGGTTAAAATACCACTTATTTTTAATTAGTTTGCTGCATTTTATCCATGTTTTCATTTGTTTCTTTTCCTTTTCTTCTTTTCCCTCCCTAATTTTAACGCCTTTATCACACGCGCTGCCTAATTTTTCAAATAGTTAATCACGTGCCGAAAACCACCCGTTTTACGTCTTCCCCTCCCCCCAATATGTTGCCGTTATTCAATACATTTAAAATCTTTACCTACAGGCAGGTGTTTTATCGTCTTCGATGAAATTAGTGAAGCTAGACGTAGCGAGTCTATACATATCGAGATGAAAAAACCGATCAGTGAGTAATATACTGATGCGACAAAAACAGTCCAAGTATCTAACTCCCAGTGCCAATAAACATCGCCACTGACAAGCGAAGCATCTCAAGTGCTATCTATGTATATATATATATATGTATATATATAAATATATATATATATATATAAATATATATATAAATACATATATATATATAAATATATATATAAATATATATATATAAATATATATATAAATATATATATATATAAATATATATATATATATATATTAATATAAATATATATATATATATATATATAAATATATATATATATACATATATATATATATATTTATATAAACATGTTTATATAAATATATATATATATATATAAATATATATAATCCGGGTATGGTATATATCCACAGGGTATAAATCCAGGGGAGTTGAGCCGGGTTTATGAGAGTGCTCAATAAAAATATAGAGCAGAAATATAAATATATATGAGATAATTTATTTCATTTTGACTACAAAATTTATGACCCGTATATAGACATTCTTAATCCTCCAGCTCTTTTTTGGTGTCTTCCACACAGTCTTATATACTTACCAGTCCTCTACCTCGTTCATTTCTTTTCATGTAGAGTCTGTCCGTATCGTCTTTTGGGTGCAATGAAATGTGCATAGTCATTAGTTTTCTAGTCCTCTGGTCAAGTTGCCTGAGTTCTTCTTTAGTCCAGTCTATGAATGGTCCAGAGTATCTTATTAGTGATACAGCCCATGTGTTTATCCCTTTTACTAGGTTTCTGCTATATAGTTTAGTTTCTAAGAGTTTCCTTGTTCTTCGTAGATATTCTTTTCCAATCTTCTCTTTCATTTCTGTATATTTGATTGTGTCTGCTTCCAGAACTCCCAGGTATGTATAACTATCTTGTTCTCCTAGCGCCTCATCTCCTCTTGGTTGGGGAGTTCTATACCTTCTGTCGTCTCCAGTTTCCCTCTTTTAATCTCTAGCAGTGCACATTTTTCTATTCCAAACTCCATTTGGATATCCTGACTGAATATCCTGGTTGTATTTATCAGCTTTTCCAGTTCTGTTTTGTTTTTTTTGCAAACAGTTTAAGGTCATCCATGTACATCAGGTGGTTTATTCTTTGTTCTGTATTCGTGAACCTGTATCCGGCATCACACTTTCTGAGTATTATTATTATTATTATTATTATTATTATTATTATTATTATTATTATTATTATTATTATCAGTATTATCATTATTATCATTATTATCATTATTATCAGTATTATCATTATCATTATTATTATTATCAGTATTATATAAGTATGTATATATATATATATATGTATGTGTGTGTATATATATATATATATTCGGATTCCATCGTTAGCCTGATGAGTTGGATGCTATTTGCGCTAATGAAACAGAACTATTTTGTCGCAACTAATGGAATAAAATCAATATATATATATTATGCTCTGAATTTTCATTGAGCACTCTCATAAACCCGGTTTCAACTTCCTTCGGATTCATACCCCCTGGATATTTGTAACAAGTTAATTATATATATATATATATATATATATATATATATATATATATATATATATATATATATATATATATATATATATATATATATATATATATATATTGCACTCTCGACAACAGACAGGCTTTAAATGGAAAGTTTATCTTGAGGTTAGAATATCGTATTAAGATACTAATCGAAAGTTGAAATGGCAATAATCGACTTTTCCCTCAAATAACTCTGGAGAATCCCTCCTCGCCAGGGCGAGGAAAGAAGGGCAACCAATCTATCGGATCAATAAAATTAATTGAATAAATGACATTCACTCACGTACGTGTAATTCGTCGACAATTCAATGGCAAACAGATTTTCTTTTCGATAAGACACTGTACGTCAAGCTGCCGGCCATACTTCAATTGGAAATATCAGTGCTATCGCTAAACGCATAGATTAAATGGACGCATCTCATTTCAGTTGCGTCCGAGAATATCTATTAGAGACACTGTCCGTCGGTCAGTTCACCATAGTGTCGCTCGGTCTCTCGGTCCGTCACGGTTGAACGTGCGATAACACTGTCCTCGAGAAACGAGCGGATTTTATGGACGCATGTTACTTTAGTTGCGTCCAAGAATCTCTATAAGAAGTTATGTCCGTCGGTCGTTCGGCTCCCCCCCCCCTTGAGTTGAATTAGTTTTGAAAGGTCTCTCACGCGTCAAGCTGTGAGTATTCATTTACCTCCTCTCCAGGAGGTTAGGCACAAGGCCAGCTTTTTCTTACTCCCGCAAGGTAAGATGTGACCCAAGGTCGGGTCGGGAACGTGGGGTTTGAAAAGCCCGAGCCCGAGAAAGTGAACACTCTTGCCATAAAAAATTGCCTGGGCAGCCCCGTCGGCATTCCCCGGTAGGGGCGCCTCAGGCAGTAAGCAATACTGTGTGAGTAATATTTTCATTGACAACCCAACAGCTTGAATGGGCGCAGCCAGCTTCTTTTAGTTGTGTTTGATAATCTTTATTCGTTCGTTTAAAATATTGATAGTTTTGAACTTTCCCGACCGGAGAAATTCCGTTTCTGTTTATTTGAGCATTTGTATAGTCTATTACGAAGCTGTAAACATACCTTCTTTACCGTAGCAAAAGACGTTAATGAGAAAGATGTCCTTTGAGGTACATTCGTTGATATACACCCTCCGCCTAATCTCCCTCCACCCAACATATTTTAGGCGATTATCTTATTATTTTATTTTAGAATTAAACGTAAAGCGATGATTAATTTCTAGAACATTCTAGCGTTTTAGGGTAGTTAACACTATTTTATACCACTAACCCTAAGTCCGAGTTCCTGTCAGTTAGGGTAGGATAGAGTTAAGTTTAGTATTATATTTAAAGATCATAACGATTTTTTTTTTAATAATTTATTAGAGAAAGTATATATTTAAAACTTATTTATTTGAGAAAGTATATATTTAAAACTTATTTATTGGAGAAAGTATATATTTAAAACTTATTTATTAGAAAAAAGTATATATTTAAAACTTATTTATTGGAGAAAGTATATATTTAAAACTTATTTATTAGAGAAAGTATATATTTAAAACTTATTTATTAGAGAATGTATATATTTAAAACTTATTTATTTGAGAAAGTATATATTTAAAACTTATTTATTGGAGAAAGTATATATTTAAAACTTATTAGAGAAAGTATATATTTAAAACTTATTTATTTGAGAAAGTATATATTTAAAACTTATTTATTAGAGAAAGTATATATTTAAAACTTATTTATTGGAGAAAGTATATATTTAAAACTTATTTATTAGAGAAAGTATATATTTAAAACTTATTTATTTGAGAAAGTATATATTAAAAACTTATTTATTAGAGAAAGTATATATTAAAAACTTATTTATTAGAGAAAGTATATATTTAAAACTTAATTATTGGAGAAAGTATATATTTAAAACTTATTTATTGGAGAAAGTATATATTTAAAACTTATTATTAGAGAAAGTATATATTCAAAACTTATTTATTAGAGAAAGTATATATTAAAAACTTATTTATTAGAGAAAGTATATATTTAAAACTTATTTATTAGAGAAAGTATATATTCAAAACTTATTTATTAGAGAAAGTATATATTTAAAACTTATTTATTGGAGAAAGTATATATTAAAAACTTATTTATTAGAGAAAGTATATATTCAAAACTTATTTATTGGAGAAAGTATATGACTAAAACTTATTTATTGGAGAAAGTATATATCTAAAACTTATTTATTAGAGAAAGTATATATTTAAAACTTATTTATTGGAGAAAGTATATATTTAAAACTTATTTATTAGAGAAAGTATATATTTAAAACTTATTTATTAGAGAAAGTATATATTCAAAACTTATTTATTAGAGAAAGTATATATTCAAAACTTATTTATTGGAGAAAGTATATATTAAAAACTTATTTATTAGAGAAAGTATATATTCAAAACTTATTTATTGGAGAAAGTATATGACGAAAACTTATTTATTGGAGAAAGTATATATCTAAAACTTATTTATTGGAGAAAGCATATATTTAAAACTTATTTATTGGAGAAAGTATATATTGAAAACGTATTTATTGGAGAAAGTATATAATTAAAACTTGTTTATTTGAGAAAGTATATATTAAAAAGTTATTTATTGAAGAAAGTATATATCTAAAACTTATTTTTTGAAGAAAGTATATATTTAAAACTTATTTATTAGAGAAAGTATATATCTAAAACTTATTTATTGGAGAAAGCATATATTAAAAAGTTATTTATTGAAGAAAGTATATATCTAAAACTTATTTATTGAAGAAAGTATATATTTAAAACTTATTTATTAGATAAAGTATATATCTAAAACTTATATATTGGAGAAAGTATATATTAAAAACTTATTTATTCGAGAAAGTATATATTCAAAAACTTATTTTTTGGAGAAAGTATATATTTAAAATTTATTTATTTGAGAAAGTATATATTAAAAAGTTATTTATTGGAGAAAGTAGATGTTTAAAAATAATTTGTTTGAATGTTAAAAAAATAATGAATTCAGCTTTGTGATAAATACCACTTTCTTAGAGTAATGTAATTGCTCCTGTTTTGTATCTCACATAGGCATCCAATATCAACCTGAGTGCAGTAAATAAATTGGAATATAAATTAATATCGGCTATGAATACAATTAAATATCTAGTGCAAATCAGTGCTCTGAACGAGTTAATAAATTGGGCACTCTACCAAAAAAAAACGAGGCAATACAAAACGGAGAACTACCGAAACAAAATTACACCAGTCAAGAAAGTTCAATAGTATCGACATCTTATTTTAATCGTTAAGAGTGCAGATTGATGGTCGGTTGCATCGTACGGATAGGTGTCTTTGCCTTAGTTCGCCTACGTTTGCTTCGATTCGGCTAAGAAGCAAGCCGGGATGCTATCAACATTGATTGCATCGAACAAATCGAATTATCCGAATTTGTTGCAAGATGGTGTTAAACCGCTGGGATTAGATTTTTCGACCGCGTCTTGAAGTTAATAAAAAATATGTATACGCACATAATTATATTTGGAACTGAATCAAATTTATTCTGCTATTTTAAATGTTTGATTTTGTTTTGTCTTATCGCATTGCAACATATTCTTTGCGTATTTTAATGATTCATTAATCAGTTTGGTATCGGTTTGACGGCATATCAACATTTGACGAAGGTCGGATGTGACACAAGGTTGAGCCTAACGCAAGGTGTCGCCATTTTTGAACACCTCGAATGCACGCACGACCGCTAACAAATCACGCACAAAATTAGCCTAAGATTGTATCCATTAATATTCCTCGGAAGAGGGTCGTAAGACGACACGCAATAAATATTTTTTCCCCAAAGGAGGAAATATTGTGTGGGAGAATGCTTTCTTGAGCTCGTACAAAAATGAATATTTTATTTATATTTTAATCTGAGAGCCTGATATGAATGTACATTTAACTGTAAAATACTATAAGAATTGATACATCAAGGCAAATATATGTTTTCTTTAATTGTTGATAATATAATTGCCCTTTTCAGTGAAACCATGTTTTCTCCTCTTCGTTCTCTTCATATGTTTATCCTTGTTTCCTTCTCTTAAGCTTTTCCACTATCTCTATTTGATAGCAAGCCCGACAAAGGTCGAACTATTATAATAAAAATGTAGAAAATTAAGTCATACATGTTAAGTTGACTTTAACATATTATTTTCATTTTTTGGATTATACTTATAGAAACGTCAATTTTCTGAATTACTGTACTAGAAACTGTCAAATAGCTGGAAAATAATTTTAAAAAACAAAACCCCGTCGATACGCAAGAAATAACACTAAGAATAAAATCGCATGCATTCAAATTAAAGGGTAATAACCGACAATTAAAAAAAAAAGTGCATGCCAATTACGGAAGATTTTACTTTCTTTATATTAAACATCAAAATCTTATAAAATATATGAACATAAAGATATCAAAAAGTATGTTTCTCAACAAAATATTTCCTTTAACTTTATATTTTATCATTGCGAAAAGATATTTTTCTTTAATCATTAGTGCAAGGAGAATTTATTGCATGGTAAGATCATAAAAACTCTTTTTACATTTAGAATATTTAGTAATTTGAGCAACAATTACATCATTCTTTTTACTTTCATAAGAGGTTGTATCATTTCATATTTTATTACGGGATACGATAAAAATTATCGATAAAAATGTTTTTGTATTTTTTAAATTTCGTTTTCAGGTTTTGTTTATCATTTGCAATATTTGTGACACATTCGAGAGTGATAATAGCAATTAATGATAAGAGCTGCAGTTTTTAGGAATGGCACAAGTTTAGTCAAATGTTACACCATAAATGAAATTCTCTTCAAATATAAGTTCAAACAAAATTATCCTCGGAGCGCTGAATTGTTGTTTTATAGAAAAATGATTTTTTACACCTATTTTTAAAATGACTTTGTAAGCTTAATATTTCATTGTATGCCAGAACAATATGTATGACATTTGTAGCATATCAGTAGCACTATCAAAATAAATTGTAAAATTTCACAAATGTGCATATGGTGATGGCGGCCATCTTGAATTTATAACGAGATTGACCATCCGCTCATAAAAAATGTCATTTTCTCATACGCATATTAAAAAAAGGCTAGAATTTATTGTGTTTATTTGTTTTGTTGTGTTTTATATTGCAAATAAAACTAATACTGCATCTAGTATCGTCTGGTATTAAAGGTCGTAGACAGGTCGCCGTATTGCAACAGCCGCGCTAAGAGGGTAAAGTTTGCAATCGCATTTTTGTTAGTCTGTAACGCTTATTTGACATATCATTTTCGTTAGCTTATGAAGCTAGTGTTTTTGTTTGCCTGCATTTTCATTGGTCTATCCTGATTAAGTTTTAAATAACATTTTCATTAGCCTGTCATGCCTAACTTTGATTTTTGTGTTTCGTTCCTCTGCCATGCATAAGTTTACCGATGCATTTCGTATGTCAGATTTAAGTTGAACATATTATGTTGGTTGGCCTGTCATGATGAAGTTTAAATAACATTTTCTTCTCTATGTCACGCTTAAGTTCGTAATCCCATTTCAGATGGTCTGCTACGTCTGTTTAAAATAAGGATTCCGTTGGTTTGTCACGCTTCAGTTTTAAACATGGGTTTACTTAGTGTATAACTTAGTTTATGAGTTTATAAATCGCATAAGTTTATTATATCATGGCGTTGGTCTGTCACGCTTAGTGTCTAAATAGCATTTTCGTTTCTCTGTAACTCTTAAGTTCGAAATGACATTTTCGTCTAATTGTTACACTTTAAGTTGATGTATGTTTTGTGGTAGTTTTCGTCTGTCACGCTACAGTTTGTAAATAGCGTTCACGTATGTCTGTCACTCGTAATTATGTTTCGGCACTTTTGAGGCGATGGATTCATAATTGGGATTATTCAGATGACTATTCTCATTTTGCATGGTATTCTCACAACGTCTCAGGTGCGTGTTGTCGGACTCGGGAATCTTTATGTTGAAGTCTGTATGGAATTTCGACAATATTTTTTTTTTTAAATTTTCAATTTAATCCACGAAGCGAGCTTGTTTTCGTTCTGCAAGGATCATGGTACAACGGATAAAAGCGCAAAGTAATAAACACATGTAAGTGACAGTCATCTAGATGTTGAAGGTTCAATTCCCAGTTCGGGCGATAGAAAGAATATAATTATGAATTACGAATTGTCTAATACTTCTACCCAGTCATGAATGACAAAAAAGATGGCAAACTACATCTGAGTTCGACAAGAAGCACCTAAAGAAAGTCGGAGGTTACATCGGCCGAATCGTTGTGAGAATAATTGTTACGGTAAGAACAATAGTTCGAACAATCTAAAAGATGCAAAAAAATTCACTCGTAATTTTGACACATCATTTTCGCTTGTTTGTGAAGGTCAAGTTTAAATATCATTTTAGTTCGTCAGTCATGCTTAAGTCGTAAAGATAATTTTCATCGTTAAACGCGTAGATTGAATAAATGCATTCAAAGAATATTTGTTCATGTGTTTTTTATGCAATCTGTGTTTATTGTATCAGAATCGTTTCAGCAGTTAACCAAACACCACTTTTTCATCCTCCCAGTTAAACCAACTGGTTTTCCCTAATTAAACTGACGTTGTATCCAGTTTACTGCCGCAAAAAGAATGTGATTAAAAGTTCTTTTCGGCTCTTCGATTCTTACCAGCTTGCTATCATTCTGATTCTAGTGTCTGTTTCGCTAGGGAGCTCGACCGTTTTTCCTGAATATATATAGTTCTACGCACTCCACAGCCATCATTCAAGGCATTACTTTCTCCTTCGAGTGGTATTTAGTTTATCATCGTTTGCCTGAGGCACTCCTATCAGGGAATACCCACCTGTTATTTCACGGTTATCGTTTCACTCTTCCAGAGTTCCCACTCTGGGGAGCTGGTTTTCCTTCATATTAAACTGACCGTGTGTCACATTTTTCTACCGTAAGAAGTACGTAAGTACAAGAACGGCACTTTTTTTTTCCTATATGCGTCTGCTTGTAAAGTGGACTAGGATAATGGGGCATTGATTTGGAGACAAGCAGGCGGCAACCTTAACTACGCTTAAGAACCGCTGGTCTTTACGATTGTGGTGATCCCAGGTTTAACAACAATTAAGGCAAGTGAGTGGATTCGGATGGGGTCTCTGCGGGGCGTCATGCAAATGTGTTTCGATGGACCTTTAGAAAGAGGGGCGGTCAATGAAAGCAAAAAGTCTCTATTAATGCGTCCATCTGCGCTAATTTTTCCGTTTCAGGATTCTTCTGATGCCTTCGCGATTCTCACGAACAAAAGGAAACTCAAGCATTCCAGCAGTAAAAGGAACCTTTAAATGCCAACGTGATCCTCACAGTGAATTAATCGGTGCATGCCTTCTCTCATTCTCATCCCCCTTTCTATCCCTCTTTAACTTTCTTCGAGTCAGTCCTTCCCTTTTTTACTTAGTGTTGCCGTCCGTTCTTCAACAATCGCATAACGAGTCTTTGCATGTTAATAACAATAACGCTAACCTGTGCAAAAAAAGCTGGTATTAAGTTAGCTTGTCCGTTTAGCCACACACCGGCAAAAGTTATAAAGACCCTTCATCACAACCCACTCATGTTTCTAGTCTGTTATTAGCGTAGAATATTTTGTGAATTCTTTGCCCCTAATCATCATCATCATTAGCATTAAGATAAAATATGTTGAATGAAATCCCAAGTATCTAGGGTTCCGTTCTGAACTGACAATATTTAGACAATATTTCGTAATTGTATGAAATATGTCGTATAGAACATGTGTCGATCAGGCACTCTAACATTATAGTTTTCTTAATGTACTAGCGTTTCCCTGGAAAATTTAGGAAATCAACGATTTGTTGATTTTATTCCTGAACCTAATATTAATAATGTTATTTGAATTATTAGCTTATAATAATAATTATTGTAACATTTAGAACTCTGATAACAATGAAAAACACGACTCCTTATACTTGCCATATACTTGCTCATACGAGGAATAGTGCACCTTTTCCTATTGATGTTACTTCAAGTAACAGCATTTAGCTGGATACTCCACTAGACTAGATGAATGTTTGCGTTAATTTAACTCATCAGCCTTGATGTAAAGAAATGTGAATGAGTATTACATATGTGAGTATTCGTATTGTTTACAAACGGTGTAGTTAAAACTAATCTACCCTGCGAAATATTTTAAATCAGTGATTCTGATTATAGTTAGAAAGCTTGTGACTGGGAGGGGCTATTTCATGTGATTCCGTCTATAATAATGAAAAAAGTAACTGGTGAGAGGAGTAAATATTTTAATGTAAAATAATTATAAATAGAACAGTCTTTACTTTTAAAACACGGATCCATAGATGATGCAAGTGATTTTCGTATGCAGTTTTTATTTATTATTCCAGGAATTTATATAGTAGGGAATGTCACTGTACTTTATATACAACAAGTAAAAACCCCGCCGCGGGATAGATATATATTATAATTATAGCATTATTTTGACATGTATGTGTGTTTTTTTCTTTGAGAGGTATGGTACCCTCCTAAATAGAATAGTTTACAAAAAGAATAATGTGGCCACATTACTCACTCTGTTGCATGGAAAAGTTTACAAAAAAAATATAATGTGCCCACATTACTCACTCTGTTGCATGCAAAGATTTACAAAAAGTATAATGTACCCACATTAGTCACTCGGTTGCATGGAAAAGTTTACAAAGAAAATAATGTGCCCACATTACTCACTCTGTTGCATAGAAAAGTTTACAAAAAAAATAATGTGCCCACATTACTTACTCTGTTGCATAGAAAAGTTTTTTAAAAAAATAATGTGCCCACATTACTTACTCTGTTGCATGGAAAAGTTTACAAAAAAAATAATGTGCCCACATTACTCACTCTGTTGCATAGAAAAGTTTACAAAAAGTATAGTGTGCCCACATTACTCACTCTGTTGCATGGAAAAGTTTACAAAAAAAATAATGAGCCCACATTACTTACTCTGTTGCATGGAAAGGTTTACAAAAAAATAATGTGCCCACATTACTCACTCTGTTGAATGAAAAAGTTTACAAAAAAAAAAATGTGCCCACATTACTCACTCGGTTGCATGGAAAAGTTTACAAAAAAAATAATGTGCCCACATTACTCACTCTGTTGCATGGAAAAGTTTACAAAAAGAATAATGAGCCAACATTACTCACTCTGTTGCATGGAAAAGTGTACAAAAAATAATAATGAGCCCACATTACTCACTCTGTTGCATGATAAAGTTTATAAAGAAAATAATGAGCCCACATTACTCACTCTGTTGCATAGAAAAGTGTACAAAAAAAATAATGAGCCCACATTACTCACTTTGTTGCATAGAAAAGTTTACAAAAAGAATAATGAGCCCACATTACTCACTTTGTTGCATAGAAAAGTTTACAAAAAAAATAATGAGCCCACATTACTCACTTTGTTGCATAGAAAAGTTTACAAAAAGAATAATGAGCCCACATTACTCACTCTGTGGCACGGAAAAGTTTACAAAAAAAATAATGTGCCCACATTACTCACTCTGTTGCATGGAAAAGTTTACAAAAAAAATAATGTGCACAAATTACTCACTCTGTGGCATGGAAAAGTTTACAAAAAAAAATAATGTGCCCACATTACTCACTCTGTTGCATAGAAAAGTTTACAAAAAGTATAATGTGCCCACATTACTCACTCTGTTGCATGGAAAAGTTTACAAAAAAAATAATGTGCCCACATTACTCACTCTGTTGAATGGAAAAGTTTACAAAAAGAATAATGAGCCTACATTACTCACTCTGTTGCATGGAAAAGTGTACAAAAAATAATAATGAGCCCACATTACTCACTCTGTTGCATAGAAAAGTTTACAAAAAAAATAATGAGCAAACATTACTCACTTTGTTGCATAGAAAAGTTTACAAAAAGAATAATGAGCCCACATTACTCACTCTGTGGCACGGAAAAGTTTACAAAAAAAATAATGTGCCCACATTACTCACTCTGTTGCATGGAAAAGTTAACAAAAAAAATAATGTGCACAAATTACTCACTCTGTGGCATGGAAAAGTTTACAAAAAAAAGTAATGTGCCCACATTACTCACTCTGTTGCATAGAAAAATTTACAAAAAAAATAATGTGCCCACATTACTCACTCTGTTGCATGGAAAAGTTTACAAAGAAAATAATGTGCTCACATTACTCACTCTGTTGCATGGAAAAGTTTACAAAAAAAATAATGTGCCGACATTACTCACTCTGTTGCCTAGAAAAGTTTACAAAAAGTATAATGAGCCCACATTACTCACTCTGTTGCATGGAAAAGTTTACTAAAAAAAATAATGTGCCCACATTACTCACTCGGTTGCATGGAAAAGTTTACAAAAAAAATAATGTGCCCACATTACTCACTCTGTTGCATGGAAAAGTTTACAAAAAGAATAATGAGACCACATTACTCACTCTGTTGCATGGAAAAGTGTACAAAAAATAATAATGAGCCCACATTACTCACTCTGTTGCATGGAAAAGTATACAAAGAAAATAATGTGCCCACATTACTCACTCTGTTGCATGGAAAAGTGTCCCAAAAAAATAATGTGCCCACATTACTCACTCTGTTGAATAGAAAAGTTTACAAAAAGTATAATGTGCCCACATTACTCACTCTGTTGCATGGAAAAGTTTACAAAAAAATAATGAGCCTACATTACTTACTCTGTTGCATGGAAAAGTTTACAAAAAAAATAATGTGCCCACATTACTAACTCGGTTGCATGGAAAGGTTTACAAAAAAATAATGTGCCACATTACTCACTCTGTTGAATGGAAAAGTTTACAAAAACAAAATGTGCCCACATTACTCACTCGGTTGCATAGAAAAGTTTACAAAAAATAATAATGAGCCCACATTACTCACTCTGTTGCATGGTAAAGTTTATAAAGAAAATAATGAGCCTACATTACTCACTCTGTTGCATAGAAAAGTGTACAAAAAAAATAATGAGCCAACATTACTCACTTTGTTGCATAGAAAAGTTTACAAAAAGAATAATGAGCCCACATTACTCACTCTGTGGCACGGAAAAGTTTACAAAAAAAATAATGTGCCCACATTACTCACTCTGTTGCATGGAAAAGTTTACAAAAAAAATAATGTGCACACATTACTCACTCTGTGGCATGGAAAAGTTTACAAAAAAAAATAATGTGCCCACATTACTCACTCTGTTTCATAGAAAAATTTACAAAAAAAATAATGTGCCCACATTACTCACTCTGTTGCATGGAAAAGTTTACAAAGAAAATAATGTGTCCACATTACTCACTCTGTTGCATGGAAAAGTTTACAAAAAAAATAATGTGCCCACATTACTCACTCTGTTGCATGGAAAAGTGTCCCAAAAAAATAATGTGCCCACATTACTCACTCTGTTGCATGGAATAGTTTACAAAAAAATAATGTGCCTACATTACTCACTCTGTGGCATGGAAAAGTTTACAAAAAAAATAATGTGCCCACATTACTCACTCGGTTGCATGGAAAAGTTTACAAAAAAATAATGTGCCCACATTACTCACTCTGTTGCATGGAAAAGTTTACAAAAAAAATAATGTGCCCACATTACTTACTCTGTTGCATGGAAAAGTTTACAAAAAACATAATGTGCCCACATTATTTACTCTGTTGCATGGAAAAGTTTACAAAAAAAATAATGTGCCCACATTACTTACTCTGTTGCATGGAAAAGTTTACAAAAAAAATAATGTGCCCACATTCCCTACTCTGTTGCATGATAAAGGTTACAACAAAAATAATGTGCCCACATTATTTACTCTGTTGCATGGAAAAGTTTACAAAAAAAATAATGTGCCCACATTACTTACTCTGTTGCATGGAAAAGTTTACAAAAAAAATAATGTGCCCACATTACTCACTCTGTTGCATGGAAAAGTTTACAAAAAAAATAATGTGCCCACATTACTTACTCTGTTGGATGGAAAAGTTTACAAAAAAAATAATGTGCCTACATTACTTACTCTGTTGCATGGAAAAGTTTACAAAAAAAATAATGTGCCCACATTACTTACTCTGTTGGATGGAAAAGTTTACAAAAAAAATAATGTGCCCACATTACTTACTCTGTTGGATGGAAAAGTTTACAAAAAAAATAATGTGCCTACATTACTCACTCTGTTGCATGGAAAAGTTTACAAAAAAAATAATGTGCCCACATTACTTACTCTGTTGGATGGAAAAGTTTACAAAAAAAATAATGTGCCCACATTACTTACTCTGTTGCATGGAAAAGTTTACAAAAAAAATAATGTGCCCACATTACTCACTCGGTTGCATGGAAAAGTTTACAAAAAAAATAATGTGCCCACATTACTCACTCTGTTGCATGGAAAAGTTTACAAAAAGAATAATGAGCCCACATTACTCACTCTGTTGCATGGAAAAGTTTACAAAAAAAATAATGTGCCCACATTATTTACTCTGTTGCATGGAAAAGTTTACAAAAAAAATAATGTGCCCACATTACTTACTCTGTTGCATGGAAAAGTTTACAAAAAAAATAATGTGCCCACATTATTTACTCTGTTGCCTAGAAAAGTTTACAAAAAGTATAATGTGCCCACATTACTAACTCTGTTGCATGGAAAAGTTTACAAAAAAATAATGTGCCCACATTACTCACTCTGTTGCATGGAAAAGTTTACAAAAAAAATAATGTTCCCACATTACTCACTCTGTTGCATGGAAAAGTTTACAAAAAAAATAATGTGCCCACATTACTCACTCTGTTGCATGGAAAAGTGTACAAAAAATAATAATGAGCCCACATTACTCACTCTGTTGCATGGTAAAGTTTACAAAGAAAATAATGAGCTCACATCACTCACTCTGTTGCATAGAAAAGTGTACAAAAAAAATAATGTGCCCACATTACTCACTCTGTTGCATGGAAAAGTGTCCAAAAAAATAATGTGCCCACATTACTCACTCTGTTGCATAGACAAGTTTACAAAAAGTATAATGTGCCCACATTACTCACTCTGTTGCATGGAAAAGTTTACAAAAAAATAATGAGCCTACATTACTTACTCTGTTGCATGGAAAAGTTTACAAAAAAAATAATGTGCCCACATTACTCACTCTGTTGAATAGAAAAGTTTACAAAAAAAATAATGTGCCCACATTACTCACTCGGTTGCATGGAAAAGTTTACAAAAAAAATAATGTGCCCACATTACTCACTCTGTTGCATGGAAAAGTTTACAAAAAGAATAATGAGCCCACATTACTCACTCTGTTGCATGGAAAAGTGTACAAAAAATAATTATGAGCCCACATTACTCACTCTGTTGCATGGTAAAGTTAACAAAGAAAATAATGTGCCCACATTACTCACTCTGTTGCATAGAATAGTGTACAAAAAAATAATGTGCCCACATTACTCACTCTGTTGCATGGAAAAGTTTACAAAAAAAATAATGAGCCCACATTACTCACTTTGTACATAGAAAAGTTTACAAAAAGAATAATGAGCCCACATTACTCACTCTGTGGCATGGAAAAGTTTACAAAAAAAATAATGTGCCCACATTACTCACTCTGAGTGCATGGAAAGGTTTACAAAAAAAATAATGTACCAACATTACTCACTCTGTTGCATGAAAAAGTTTACAAAAAAAATAATGTGCCCACATTACTCACTCTGTTGCATGGAAAAGTGTCCCAAAAAAATAATGTGCCCACATTACTCACTCTGTTGCATGGAAAAGTTTACAAAAAAATAATGTGCCCACATTACTCACTCTGTTGCATGGAAAAGTTTACAAAAAAAATAATGTGCCCACATTACTAACTCGGTTGCATGGAAAAGTTTACAAAAAAATAATGTGCCTACATTACTCACTCGGTTGCATGGAAAAGTTTACAAAGAAAATAATGTGCCCACATTACTCACTTTGTTGCATGGAAAAGTGTACAAAAAGAATAATGAGCCTACATTACTCACTTTGTACATAGAAAAGTTTACAAAAAGAATAATGAGCCCACATTACTCACTCTGTGGCATGGAAAAGTTTACAAAAAAAATAATGTGCGCACATTACTCACTCTGTTGCATGGAAAAGTTTACAAAAAAAATAATGTGCCCACATTACTCACTCTGTTGCATGGAAAAGTTTACAAAAAAAATAATGTGCCCACATTACTCACTCTGTGGCATGGAAAAGTTTACAAAAAAAAATAATGTGCCCACATTACTCACTCTGTTGCATGGAAAAGTTTACAAAAAAAATAATGTGCCCACATTACTCACTCTGTTGCATGGAAAAGTTTACAAAGAAAATAATGTGCCCACATTACTTACTCTGTTGCATGGAAAAGTTAACAAAAAAATAATGTGCCCACATTACTCACTCTGTTGCATGGAAAAGTTTACAAAAAAATAATGTGCCCACATTACTCACTCTGTGGCATGGAAAAGTGTACAAAAAAAATAATGTGCCCACATTACTCACTCGTTGCATGGAAAAGTTTACAAAAAAAATAATGTGCCCACATTACTCACTCTGTTGCATGGAAAAGTTTACAAAAAGAATAATGAGCCCACATTACTCACTCTGTTGCATGGAAAAGTGTACAAAAAATAATAATGAGCCCACATTACTCACTCTGTTGCATAGAAAAGTGTACAAAAAAATAATGAGCCCACATTACTCACTTTGTACATAGAAAAGTTTACAAAAAGAATAATGAGCCCACATTACTCACTCTGTGGCATGGAAAAGTTTACAAAAAAAATAATGTGCCCACATTACTCACTCTGTTGCATGGAAAAGTTTACAAAAAAAATAATGTGCCCACATTACTCACTCGGTTGCATAGAAAAGTTTACAAAAAAATAATGTGCCCACATTACTCACTCTGTGGCATTGAAAAGTTTACAAAAAGAATAATGAGCCCACATTACTCACTCTGTTGCATGGAAAAGTGTACAAAAAAATAATGTGCCATCATTACTCACTTTGTACATAGAAAAGTTTACAAAAAGAATAATGAGCCCACATTACTCACTCTGTTGCATGGAAAAGTGTACAAAAAAATAATGTGCCATCATTACTCACTCTGTTGCATAGTATACATAATCCATAATTCATAATGATCAGTAAAATAGTTTAGGATTATACAAGCGTGTAAATATTTACGCACCGATACTTTAAAAATGTATGACTTAATATTATTCAAAATTCGATGTAGAGCAATTTTTTTCTATAATTCTTTCATCTAACTTAACTTAAAAGTTGTTTTTGGGGGATATGTCTTTCGATAGGCACACCCCATGAATTAAATAGTTACGAAATAATAATGTGCACATGCTACTCAAAGTGTTTTCGAGAATATATAATACAGAATTCATAATGATCGGTTTATGACTAAAATATATTAAATTATGTATATATAACATCCCTTAAATGTTAACATTAACAAAAGATATATTTTGCCCATGTTACTCGCCGTATTTCCTCGAATATATATTTCGAAGTTCATTAGTTTAGGAAATTACACTGTGCATACAAGGGTTGAACTGAATAATGGAAACACATTGTGAATTTAGTATACATTTTTAAACTCCTATAAAAATTTGAAAGAATTACTAAAAGATTGGTTACATATTTTTATTCATGGTTAGTGTCGCCCTAAATGACAGATCTAACAACTTTCCAAAGATTGTTCGTGCCTGTATGGCAGGTGCTAGTTTAACGGAAGTAGCTGAGAAAGTGGCTGTATCGAGAGGTGCTGTCTCGAAGGTGATGACATCCTATAGAAAAAAGAAAGGAAAACTTACTTCTCCAAACAAAATTCTGAAAGAAAGCCGAAGCTGTCTACGATCTCTTTTAGAGATCGTAGAATCCTTGTAATGATTGTGAAGAAAGAGCACAAAACATATGCGCCAAAAATTACAGCAAAGCTTAACAATCATCTGGATAATCCCGTTTCAACAAAAATTGTTCGCAGAGAGCTCTACAAGACTTTTTTTTTAATTTCAAAGTGGTTCCATTATTTTGTCCAACTCCATGGATCTCTCTCTCTCTCTCTCTCTCTCTCTCTCTCTCTCTCTCTCTATATATATATATATATATATATATATATATATATATATATATATATATATATATATATATATATATATATATTGTTGAATATAAGAGACAACTCATGTCTAGATATCCTTTGGTAGATCCTTTCAATAGTCCGAATTAGGATCTTAGTTTTGGAGGGGAATTGGCTGATGAATGTGCCATAGTTTCGATTTGTCTCCCAAATACTTTCAGACCCATCCGGATCCATCTTCAGAAGAATGAGGTTAATATATTCATGGAAAGTGAAAAAAAAAAGCCAGAAACTATATTATTTCTGAATTCATGATGCATACATAAATAATATAGATTTTGGCTTTCCTTTTTAATTTTCCATTACGTCGATCATTTTATCCACATTGTTATTCATATATATATATATATATATATATATATATATATATATATATATATATATATATATATATAAGTTGTTAATTCTAATAAATTAAAGTGTGAGACATAAAATTGACTTGTATACAACAAGAATACCATCATTTTCCTTAATACATAACAATGCTGCTAGTGTCGTATGAATAATGGTTCCACTCGGGCGTGATTGATAAGGATACTATAAAGGTAAGTAAAATACCAGTTAAAATGTTTATTGGCAATGCTTATATTAACAGTGCTAAAATAGTAACAATGTTTATATTTTTATAAGAAAAATTCCTACCAGTAAAATATATAGCCCTGTTGTGCTCGCATACCCTTAATGACAATAAAAGTGTAAAAATTTGGGAATTTCTTTGCTTTTGTACATTTAGTGTTTAGTGTATATGAATTTTCATCTTAACCCTATTAAGGGAATATAATTTCAGTATACTGGCATTTTTCATGGAATTAAAATTAGTAACGTTAATATTCTGACGATGAAGATCAAATACGTTTTAAAGTGTTACTCTAATAGAATAAAAAGAATAAAAAAGTTGATTTTAAACTTTGTTACGTGTTGATTTCCGAGAATTATATTTAAAATTATATCATAATTTATATAATCTACAAGACTATAATCGTATATACCTTTTTTGTTTAATTTTACTTCACTCGAAGTTCTCAGAAATCAAGAGACCCCGGGCTAACACATGCTCTTAATATGAGATTAATTCGAATATTCGCTTAAATTCACGTTTCAAACGTTGAGTTAGTAAAGAAGTTCGAACATTAATTTTTCCATTCCTTAATTAACCATTTAACTATGTTATAGTACAGGGTGTTTCAAAAGTCTTGGGAACATTACAAATGCGTATATCTCATGAACTATTCCAGGTAGAAAAATGAAACTGTTGCCATTTTAAAGCTTGCTTAATCAAGTTTTTGGTCATACTAATGATTTTCGTGTTATCTTTCCAGGTGCAGTAATGGCGTTCTCTAAACAAGACAAGGCATTTTGCGTCCTCCAATTTGCAAAGACTGAATCGTGGACATGTGTTCAGCGTGCATTTCGCAGGAAATTTAAAAAAGAAGCCCCTGAAAGGAAATCCATTGTCAGATGGCATGCTAAATTTGTGAAAGATGGGTGTTTGTGCCCAAGTAAGCGAACAGGTCGCCCTTCAACTTCAGAAGATGCAGTTGAGAAAGTTCGGACAGCCTTTCAGCGGAGCCCCCGTAAATCAGTGAGAAGAGCCAGCAGGGAACTTCAGCTTGCTCCAGCAACTGTCTGGCGTGTCTTAAGGAAACGACTGCAAATGGTACCTTACAAGCTCAAGTTGGTCCAAAAGTTGAAGGACACTGATAAGCCACTTCGCCGTGACTTTTGCATTGCAATGCAAGAGAAGTTGGAAGATAACGGCTTTGATGACCGGCTTGTTTTTAGCGATGAGGCGACCTTCCATCTGAATGGCAAAGTTAACAAGCATAACACTCGCATATGGGGTACTGAGAATCCTCATGAACTTCTTGAGCACGAGCGAGATTCACCAAAAGTCAACGTGTTTTGTGCAATTTCCAAGAAAGGTGTCTATGGACCGTTCTTCTTTGAAGAGGCAACTATCACTGGTGAATCCTATCTCAACATGCTGGAAGACTGGTTAATGGCTCAGTTGGAACAAGCAGAATCTGATGACTTCATTTTTCAACAAGATGGGGCACCACCACACTGGAGTCTTAGAGTAAGGCAGTTTCTTAACACAAGGCTGCCTGGTAGATGGATTGGGAGATCTGGGCGAGGCGATGACGTTCTCATGCCCTGGCCTCCTAGGTCTCCAGATCTTACCCCGTGTGACTTTTTCCTTTGGGGCTTTGTCAAGCAACAAGTCTATGTGCCGCCCCTTCCAAGAGATATTGACGAACTAAAGGCTCGAGTAACGGCAGTTGTGGGAACCATTGACGTCAAGATGCTGGAACGCGTTTGGCAGGAAATGGACTATCGACTAGATGTCTGCCGTGTGACGAATGGTGCTCATATTGAGCAAGTTTGAAGATCCCCCACAAAACTTGAAACTTTAACCTTTCCAACGGTACCAATTTCATTTTTCAACTCCTAATAGTTTTTGAGTTATTAAAAATCGTTATGTTCCCAAGACTTTTGAAACACCCTGTATATATTTCTTATAGTCTGTTAGTCTTACAGAGTTCCAGCACAAGAATTCATCTAGTCTGGTGGAGTATCCAGCTAAGTGGTGTTACTTGAGGTAACTTTAATTGGAAAATATGCACCATTCCTCGTATAAGCCAGTGTGGGTTAGCCGAGGGGATCATATTTAGGCTTCGAACACTATGTTATTTTGAAGATTTCATCAGGGTTTACTTGTAGGAGGAAGTGTCTTCCTGCCAGGTTTTCCTGACAAACACTTCAACAGATAGACCTTAGAAAATTGTTGACAGTGTATAATAGGCATTCAAATGCTCTCCGATTTTTGTTTCATTTTACTTCAGTCGATGTTCTCAGAAACCAATGGGCCCCTTTTTTTAGGCTTACACTTGATCTCTATATGAAATATATTGATATTATAACACTGCATTACAATTCTCGTTTACCCGTCAAACGTTGAGTTGGTAAAGAAGTGTAGAAAATGAATTTCCTCTCCCCAATTGACCAAATAGCTATGTTATTGTACATCTATCGTTTAGTCTATTGGTCTTATCGGATTCCAGAACAAGAACTAATTGAGTTTGGTAGAGTATTCAGC
>OY744532.1:22245206-22255206 GCA_963556195.1 Sepiola atlantica | reverse complement strand
ACTGAGAGAAATTGATTAAAGATCTTAATGAAACAGCAGAGAAAGCATTTTATTGGATATTGCCGGAGATGGATGATACGAACTCTAAGGAAATAATAATGTTGTATGATAAAAGAATGGAGATGAAAGAGATAGTTCTGACGCTATATGCAGGGTAGTGTCGTGATGCCAGTTAGTATGACATTACAATGCAATCAAATCAGTTTTTGATGGTGATAATAGCTGGAGGGTGTATGTGGCTCGATATCATTTATCGGCAGATGGCGCCAGTGCTACATAACGAACTCCTGACAGAGGAACCCTGTCAGTTCATAATACCAGTCGAAGAATAGGGACCAAATCTGCGAAGTTGTTCCTCCTGATAATGGTATAGTGCTGCATCTGGTAGCTGTCAGCTGCGAAGAACAAAAAGATGGTTTCATTTAAATTCACAATTTGGACTTGTTTTAATAAATCATTCAAATCTACAAATAGAACTTGTTGGTTTGAATGACTAGATCTGTTTATGCTTTGCACAAAATCGGAATATAGCGAATTTAGAAATTGGTGAATTAATTTTTCTGTAGATTGTATAAAAGAAACGTATAAATATTTAGCAGTATTCGTAGGTGTCGGCACTTTGATATTTTTAAAATCGTTATCCTGCCTATGGATTGGAGAAAAGATAAGGTTTTAACAAGTGGCTGTGCTAAGGACCACTTGTCATGGATATTACTCGAAAAATTTATTGTGACTTGACACGTTCCAACATTTAGAATACGGCTTGATTCCTGCCGAAAGGCTGACAGTCATTACGCTTTTAGTAGTAAACTAGGGATATCCTTTTTTTCATTCAGCCTTGTAACCCCTCCCTTTACTATTTGTCTATTTGAAGGGCTTACTTTGTAGCTAGCCTGTTTGAAGTAAGGGAGGTTGAACGCTGGTGGTGGGGTATCTCAGTCTTTGTGTGTGGCGAAGTGAATCTACTTTCCTCTCCCTTTATTATTATTACATCAGGTGACGTCATGCTTTGTCTGGATTCTTTTCCATAACAAAGAGTGAATCGACGACTTGATCCTTGATATTACTTTTCCGATTAGTAAAAGCATAATGTAATGAAGCAGTGAAGGGTTATCGATGACATTGTACCATAAAGCGGGTCAAATTGTAAGTAGATTGCTTTGTTGTAAGTAAAATACATTTTCTTTAAAGTAAGTATTTGAGAAGTTTTAGAAATATTACCACAGTATAAAATGCAGAGGTTAATTAATTGTTATATCTCATATAATGATGTGGAAATATATCACGGAGAGCAGAAAATGGCCAACGCATTTCGAAGTTGTGACATTGATTAATGTTAAATTTGTTAAAATAAGGTGTAAAGGCTTTGCAGAGAGGATACACCGTTTTGAGTTGGCCTCCGGGGTAGACCTCGAATAGTCTCCATGTATCCCAGCATTATGTGACTCACAAAATATAGACGCTCCATAGTGAATGGTCGTCCGTGTGTGGTGAGGTTCTACATATTTATCGAGGTTACCCTGTTTATATGCATGAGTGTAGACAGTGAATCGCGGATATAGCAGAGTAAACCTTGACCATAATTCTGCTATTCCACGAATTTGAAAAAGAAAATACTAATCAATATCTCAATCCATTGTGAACAGATAAAAGCATGAAGATTCAAAACTTTATTCTAGATGAAATTACATGTTCCAACCTTTTCTATGTGGGAACGTATTATAACATATTAAAGCTATTTTTTCAATTAGTAGACATTAGTCGTCGAAAATCTTTTTTATTCTTAAATGTAGATATTTTATTTTTAGGATACTAGATAAAGAAAATTTGACCAAAATACTAATAAAGTCTGATACAATTACTATTAAAATTTTAGGAGAAAAATGGTTTGCAACGTAGTAGTACTTTTCCGAGTTGCCATTCGGGGGTGTCATCGACTGGTCTTCATGCATCACATCACCATGCGATGCGCAAAATATAGCCTCGTTCATAGTGAATTACCGTCAGTGCGTGATGAGGAGCATGATTTTGTAGATCATCCTGTGAATATGTATGGACATAAAAAAATACTGCGGACAGAAGGATAAACTTTGGTCACAAATCTTGCTGTTCAACAAGCAGCAGCAGTTTTAGTTGCACTCATCATCGACAAACTGATTATCTGGTTATGAGAGCAACCTGGCGTCGCAGATAATCATATATAGTTTACAATGATAAGACATAATAGTTCCAGTTAGTGAAGTACTATGTACTATGTATAGGTTTGCCGTGTCGCAGATACAATCAGCCATCTCATAAAACATAATGAATGACTCAAGATAGTAAAAAGGCAAATACGGTGTACATGTGAAATTATATAATTCTGAAAAGCTGGTGTTGTGTGATGGATATAGGAATTAAATTATTAAATACGAACTACCGCAATTATGAGCTTATAATGAGTGACTAATTAATAAGAAACTGACAGATAACAAAACGAAAACGAAATAGCAGAAGTAGAAGTTGGTAGTTGAAGGCTTTAAACTGCTGGATGTATAAACATTATGGGGAAAGGGAGCGATGAAGAGATATTTGCAACTAAGGGGCAATTCAGTTGGACGAAAAGTGCAGATAATCAACGACGCCTTTTTTTTTTTTTATAATAATTAAGATTTCGTATCTGTTTGTCGGAATCCGAAACTATACTTCTATTTCTATTACTTATACTCTCATCTGATCTGTTACTTATTGAGACTGGTGATACCAGATCAGGCTGCCCTGTGGCTCCCTGAGACGAAATTCACCTACATTAACGTTTTTTTTTTTTCTATTTGTAAAACTTAATTATGTTCTACAAAACCAAAAACAAAAACAACAGCCCCTCTCCCTTTCTCCCTCCCCTTTTTATTTTATTTTTAGAACTTGAAGCATAAATCTTTTACTATAATGACCAGATTCGGCATTGAATAACCCAAGGAGGGTTGATATGCCGTAAAACAAAACTACCAAACCAAAAACGATGATTAAACATTTGAAGATATAAAGAACTTGAAGCATAAAAACTTTTACTATAATGACCAGATTCGGCATTAAATAACCCAAAAAGGGTTGATATGCAGTAAAACAAAACTACCAAACCTTATTGAGATTTAGTAATTGTCTATCTGAAGCCGAAACTATACTTCTATTTCAATTACTTATACTCTCATCTGATCTGTTACTTGTTGAGATTTAGTAATTGTCTATCTGAAGCCGAAACTATACTATTACTTATATTAATGTGCGATTGTACTATATTTCAATGCTAAACACAGGAGCGTAGTCTATTATCTGTTGTGTTGTCATGCAACCATCCTCCCAGACATTACCTTCTCTATTTTGGATAGTGTATTATCTGTTGCTTTGTCATGAAGCAATCCCCTCAGGAATGATCTCCTCTTTTGATAGACGGGTAGTGTAGTATATGTTCATTAATCATCATAAAATTTACATTTGGGTGGGGGGGGGTAGTGTAGTATATGTTCGTTCATCATGATAAAATTCACACATACATTACATCCTTCTTTTTGGGCGGTAGTGTAGTATCTGTTCTATGATTATGATCCTATCCCTCAAGGCCTTACTTCCTCATATTTTTTCCGGGGGTGGATAGTGTAGTATATGTTTCGTTCTAATAGAACTATCCTCACAGACATGATATCCTCCTTGTCGCAGTCAGTTGTTAATTAACAAACTCAGAAACAACATTAAATATACTAGAAAATGTATGCGAACGGAGGTGGAGCATATTTTTGATAGTATAAATAATCACACGAAATGCGTTTGTTGTGAACACCAATGCATGGTAAGACTAAAAACCTTTGTATTTCATATTTTATTAATTGCTGCTAAAATACAAGGGTATGAGAGATTGAAAGGAGGCTAAATTAAGTATATTGTAAAACGAAACACAATTTTCTTTTAATCAAGTGAATTCGTTGTAAGTTGGCTGTGCGGTAAATCATGATAGATTTCGATGGGAGTAGACAATTAGTTTAGGGCATGGCATTTGGGATGTCTTGAAAAGAAGTGCACAAACTTAAAAAATCTCACACATTGCAAGTTACAAAATTCATAAGTCATAAATTTGCAAGTCTAAAACTTTACAAATCTCACACTTTGCAAGTTACAAAATTCATAAGTCATACATTTGCAAGTCTAAAACTTAACAAATCTCACACTTTGCAAGTTACAAAATTCATAAGTCATAAATTTGCAAGTCTAAAAATGTACACATCTCACACTTTGCTAGTAAAAACATTCATACGTTATGAATTTGCAAGTCTAAAACTTTACAAATCTCACTTTGCAAGTTACAAAATTCATAAGTCATGAATTTGCAAGACTAAAAATGTACAAATCTCACACTTTGCAAGTTACAAAATTCATAAGTCATAAATTTGCAAGTCTAAAACTTAACAAATCTCACACTTTGCAAGTTACAAAATTCATAAGTCATAAATTTGCAAGTCTAAAACTTTACAAATCTCACACTTTGCGAGTTACAAAATTCATAAGTCATAAATTTGCAAGTCTAAAACTTAACAAATCTCACACTTTGCAAGTTACAAAATTCATAAGTCATAAATTTGCAAGTCTAAAACTTTACAAATCTAACACTTTGCGAGTTACAAAATTCATAAGTCATAAATTTGCAAGTCTAAAACTTAACAAATCTCACTTTGCAAGTTACAAAATTCATAAGTCATGAATTTGCAAGACTAAAAATGTACAAATCTCACACTTTGCAAGTTACAAAATTCATAAGTCATGAATTTGCAAGACTAAAAATGTACAAATCTCACACTTTGCAAGTTACAAAATTCATAAGTCATGAATTTGCAAGTCTAAAAATGTACACATCTCACACTTTGCAAGTTACAAAATTCATAAGTCATGAATTTGCAAGACTAAAAATGTACAAATCTCACACTTTGCAAGTTACAAAATTCATAAGTCATATATTTGTAAGTCTAAAAATGTACACACTTTGTAAGGGAAAAAATGGTAAACAATGAAATTTCTAAGTCTAAAAATGAACAAATCTCACACATTGCAAGTAATGAAATTTGTAATTCATAAATTTGCAAGTCTAAAAATGTACAAATCTCACACATTGCAAGTAATGAAATTTGAAAGTCTCAAAATTTACACATCTATAACTTTGTAAGTAAAAAAGTTCGTAAGTGATAAATTTGCAAATCTAAAAATTTACAAATCTCAAACTTTGCAAATCGCAAAATTCGTAATTTTAAAAGTTAGTTGTTTAATCGGAAGTTGCAGAATTTGTTAATCGCAAAGATCATTTTTAAAATTCGTATAAATTAAAATTCATGTCTCAAAATTCGTGCGGCGTACCCAACAAACCAAAAACAAGTACCGTTGATGTACACATAACCTACTTGACTAAAGAAATGAACTATTGTGACTTTATCCAAGAATAAAAAATAATTAGTTTAGTTAACAAAATGTTTAGTTAACAGCTCATTTGACACATGATTGGATAAAACTCTTCTCATCAGAGAGTTTTTTATGTTTAATATAACATGAGGAAAACATGAGAAAAAAGCTGGGGAAAAGGTTGAAAAAAGAAAGGACAAAATGTGGCCTACGTTTCAATTTCCGATGATATTATTATTCGTAACGTTTTATAAATTATAGTATGCGATTCAACACAGATGTTAGTTTATAGTATTACCCTTTCATGAAGTATATGATCTAACACAGATGTTAGTTACCCTTTCATGAAGTATATGATCTAACACTAATATCATGTTAGTATATGATCTAACACTAATATCATGTTAGTATATGATCTAACACTAATATCATGTTAGTATATGATCTAACACTAATATCATGTTAGTATATGATCTAACACTAATATCATGTTAGTATATGATCTAACACTAATATCATGTTAGTATATGATCTAACACTAATATCATGTTAGTATATGATCTAACACTAATATCATGTTAGTATATGATCTAACACTAATATCAAGTTAGTATATGATCTAACACTAATATCATGTTAGTATATGATCTAACACTAATATCATGTTAGTTTTTCCCACCGTCAATTTTCTTTAATATGTGTTGTACACCTTTAATGAATTATGGTATGCGATCCAATTTATTCCATAATATTTTCTACACTCAATGTCTTATAACAATAGGCGTTGTATCCTTTTGTAATGAACGTTTCGGACGATGTAACCTTCATGTGTATCTATCGAACTCGGGAATCTGCGCGGAATTTCGAACGGAAACCTAAATTTAATCCACAGGGGTTACATGCTCTCATTTCGTCAGCTATGACCTAGTAAAAGTCTTCAGTAATTCGCAATTCCTAGAATCGCCGACACTGAGGATTGAACCTTCAACCTTCAAAAGACTGCACTTTGAAATGAATTTTACTTTTGACTAAATCCGTTACGCGAGGGGTCCTTGTGGAGTTCTAGAAAAATATCCCTGAGTTCGACAAGATACACCTGAAGATGGTCGGAAGTTACATCGGCCAAAACGTTGTGTGAATAACACTCAAGATGAGAATAGTGGTCCGAATAATCCGAATTATACAAATTATCGATCCTCATCTAAAAAAAATCAGAAACACAACTGTTTTGCTTTCTCCTTCTCACTTCTTTCTCTATCTATTATTATCGCTTCTTTATTTTTATTTTCATCATCTATTTTGTCTCTCCAACACGTATTATCTATTCCATTGTCTGTCAAGCTTTCCTCCCCTGTCACTTATTATCTATCGCAGTCTATTTTTCCAAACAACTTATCTGTCTCCCCCTCTCTCTCTCTCTCTCTCTCTCTCTCTCTCTCTCTCTCTCATATATATATATATATATATATATATATATATATATATATATATATATATATATATATAATGGTAATAATCCAGGTAAAAATTATCCACAGGGTGGTAATCCAGAGAATTTTAACCGGGTTTATAAAAAGTGCTCAATATCAAAATAGAGCTTTCATATATGATTATTTTTATTTACACAGACATGTACAAAATCTGCGACACTGGCATGTCGATGTTATCGATCAACAGTTACTATAAACTGAGATCTCATCAGGTAGAGTTAGAATCCGATCTTAACTTCAGATCATATAGTTTATAGTAACTGTTGATCGATAACATCGACATGCCGGTGTCGCAGATTTTGTACATGTCTGTGTAAATAAAATTATCATATATATATATATATATATATATATATATATATATATATATATATATATATATATATATATATATATGTTAGGGATTTGTTGAAGTCTATCACTTAGCTAGTCACTTTAAAATATCGGGGCTAGTCTCGTAATTGGTATTGTTGGTTATAGGGTTACTAGTTATTATATACAGTGCTCCAATAATTGTTAGTCCTTTTACATTGAGGTGATGATGTATACTTGTTCTGTTATTGACTAAGTATGTATTCGAGAAGTTATGTCCTTTCAAGTGTTGACATATAAAATTGAGTCGGAGGAATGCAATATGAGCCTTCGGGAACGTGTAGTAGAGGTGAAGCCAATGCAATAGTTACTGTTTGTATTGTTGGAGATACATTATCCCAAGAGGCATTAGAACTGATATATTACGTTAGTTATTTTTAGCCTAAGGGTTGTTATTGTCATTATGTTGTTTAAAGGTTTTGGATTTGTTATAATGAATAATAACTCTTATTGTGTTATTACTATTGACGGGATATATATAAATATATATATATATGTTAATTATCTGTTAAAAACATTTTTGTATCTAATTTAAAGTTAGAGTGCATCTGTTTCCCCCCTCCTCTCTCTCTCTCTATCTCTCTCTCTGTATGTCTCTCTTTCTCTTTTTTGTTCTCTCTCTCTTTCTCTCTCTCTCTATATATATATATATATATATATATATATATATATATATATATATGTATAAAGTTAATTTCTATTCTCTGCGGGACTGGTTTGCTGCTATCCTGTCTTTTGGCAGCCATTTTGTTTTGTCAGATTCTCTGCACAGTCGGAGATTTTCTCTGGTATTAATAATTTTGAAAATAGGAAGTTTCTTTTCCCGAAATATTGAATAAATGATTTTTATAATCACCCGGACATCACACTAACAGCTAACACCACTCTTGCTGTTATGTAAGATTTTAAGAAAAATAAATAGTACGTCACATTTCGTATTCGATTTATTATTTTTGTTCTTTCAAGCTTACATCTTACCCGGATGTTGCATTGCCCACAGACTTTTAAAAACATACTACTCCTATTCCCAAAAATGCTTCAAGCAAACTACCATTCTCTATAAATATATATATATATATATATATCCATCTCTTTATTTCTATCTATGAGTATCTCTCCCGTTCCCCCAACCTTTCTCTTTCTCTTTCTCTTTCTCTTTCTCTTTCTCTTTCTATCTCTCTTACTTCCTACAATTTATTATTATTATCATTATTATTATTATTATTATTATTATTATTATTATTATTATTATTTACTCACTAGGAGTTCTCACACAGGTCATCAGTGATTGCTCACTGACAACCGGTGGTATTCCCTGGAATCTGAGTGACAACAACAGATTTCCAGTATTCTCCACCTCTTTTCGATAGCCACCGCAAATAAATTTGCAGTATCACAACAGCCGTTTACCATTGATTTCTCGCCGGCAAGGACCATTGGTGTTTTCTGGGGTTTGGGTGGCAGTAAGCCTCCCCGAGGTCCCAGCAGTTTCTGCACTTCCAGTGGAGGTCTGGTTTGTGCTGTCCCTTCCTCGGTCTTCTCATCCTCCTTGACCCTATGCAGATATTTTGTGTTGTGTCAGCCTAGACTGGTACCATTTCTTTTTTTTATTATTATATATATATTTTTTTATTTTATTGTTTTTATTTTTTATTATTATTATTTTTTATTTTTTATTTTATTTTTATTTTTTATTTTATTTATTTATTTATTTTTATTTTTTAAATATTTTTTATTCATTTTTTTTTGGGGGGAGCTGATTATTTTTTATTTATTTATTTTTGAGGGGAGTTGATTATTTTTTATTTATTTATTTATTTTGTGGGGTGGGGTGGTGAGCTTATGGTGTTACTTGCTATTTCTGTTCATTGGTCCATTTTTGTGTTGTGTCAGTTGAGGCCGTAGTAATTTATTGGGGGTGGGGGGCTTATTAAGTGATGTTTCTTGCATTTTCTCTTCCTTTGTTTGTGGTGTGTTCTTTCATTAGTTTTGTTTTCTTCCTGTGTTAGATTCCGTATGATCCTTCGTAGCTTATGCGGGTTAGTTTCCGTATTCAATAATTTTTCTTAAGATTGTAGCTGTTTTGATCATTGCTGTCCTTTGTACAGTTCCAATGATTCCTTTGATCCCAATTTTTCCCAGTCGTTTTTCCAGATTTTTGGGGATTGTTCCTAGTGCTCCTACGATTATTGGTATTATACTGACTTTATTCATGCTCCATATTCCTTTCAGTTATCTGGCTAGTTCTGTGTATTTGCTTCGTTTTTCTGTTTCTTTGCTTTTCACTCTGTGGCCTGCTGGAACGGCGAAGTCTACGATTTTGCAAGATTTTTCCTTCTTGTTGATTATTATAACATCCGGTCTTCTTGCTTGTATGAGTTTGTCTTCTTGTATATCCATATCCCAGATGAGTTTGTGTTTTTCGTTTTCCAGTACGGTTTCTGGCTTATGTTTGTACCATTTGTCTGCGTATTCGAAATTCAATTGTTTGCACAGTTCCCGATGTACTGCTTTCCCCCACACAGTCATGTCTGTTCTTATACTCGTTCTGGACTAGTTTGCTACATTCACTTATTATATGATTTATTGTTTCGTCTCTTTGTCCACAGAGTCTGCATTTACTGTTTTCCTGAGTTTTATCTATTTTAGCTTTAATGCAGTTTGTCCTAATTGCATTGTTATGTGCAGCCATCAGTAGAGATTCTGTTTCTCTATTATTA
>OY744532.1:22132706-22240206 GCA_963556195.1 Sepiola atlantica | reverse complement strand
CACAGAACAATGGATTCGTGCAATCACTAAAAACAGCTTATAAATTCCAAAAAACACAACTTTGATAAGCAGTCACACAACAGACATTTTTTTTTACCAAATTCCTCATTATCACCAAGACTGAAACGACCATTTCCTGATATTCCGTGACGAACCAGAATCATTATTGCATGAATTATTCAATGAAGCAACAAAACCCCTTTTATTCTAGATCTGCAAATGAAGAGGCGATATGACAAACGGTCAGTAGCGATTCTGCCTCTGATCTTTCTTCATGAAGCACTGCCATTATCGAATTAACTATTCGAGATTGCATCTTTTAAAGAATATGCCTAAAGCTTTCGCACCAGCAGAGATCGATTGTGCCAACTGTATAATCAAGTGACAATACATCTCTCACGATATCCGAAATGCTTTTGATAGTGTTGTCAACTGAAGCATTTTTTTATTTTTTTGTTTTTAACATAGTTCACCCCAAACAAGGCAGGACGCCACTGTAGACGTAAGGGGCTACTGAGAAAAAAGAGGGGGGGGGGAGAAAGTAGGGGGCAGTCAACCTAGACTGGGATCTGCGCAGCGAGATGTCTGTTTACATTGGTTTTAAACTTCTGCATGTCTGTAGTGTCGGGGAAACAGGGGGCAGGAAGGGAGTTACAGAAGCCAGCAACACGAGGAAAGAAGCTATTTGAGTAGAAGGTTCTCCGACATCTGGGGACCTCCACAGTGAATGAATGAGATTTAGTTGATTTTCGAGTTAGTCTAGTGAATTTGCGTCGCGGGGGCACCAGAGTAGCCAGTTCATCAGAGCATAATCCATTGAAGTATTTGTAAAACAAGCACAAGGATGCTATATTGCGGCGATGGGACAGGGACTGGAGCTTGGTTGACAGTGAGGAACCTATTAGGTTGGCGATTCTTTTTTGGACCTTGTCAAGGAGGGAGAGACTAGTAGATGATGCACCAGCCCAGATGTGACAACAATACTCCATGCATGGGCGAATGGTGGCTTTGTAGACATACAGGATAATGTCAGGTGAGAGGAGTTTGCTAGCACGGTAGAGGGAGCCAACCCTATATATATATATATATATATATATATATATATATATGAAATTGTAGGGACTAAACAGTAAGGGCATAATTGTTAGTCACTGTGTATTCACAATTATGCCTTACTGTTTAGTTCCTACAATGGACAATGATTTTCGGTTTCTGAATATAAATGATTTGATAAATAAACTTGAACTTACTCGCGAAAAAAAGAAAGAAAAATGAAACCAGACACTCACGCAACTTACATACACAAATTTCACCGAAATATCAAAAAGAATATTTGTACAATCGAAAGAATAAAAAATCTTATTAAGCAAAAACATTCCATGTTATTTAATAACGTTTGCCTAAATGAAAACATGTTTCATAAATACACTATATATATATATATATATATATATATATATATATATATATATATATATATATATATATAAATGGAATAAAGGATAAGCAATTCAACAACTAACAAAAATAAACTCAAAAGCTCATGTTGTAAAGTTCTGCCGAGATATTTCGGTCGTTAAGATACGGCCATTTTTATTCGGTTGGTAAACTTTATTTCAAAACGGAAAAGTTTTCAAATTTATACAAAGAATGCGATTGGAAGAAAATGTCACGTGCAGAGAACAACAAAAAGGGAGTAGGGACGCGAGGAATGTTATGAAAAGAGAAAGAAAAAGAAGACCCGGAAATAGTTATAACTGTTTGCTTTCTGTATGTGAAACACATCACCTCATTACAACTTTTTCCTCTTCAAATGCAATGTCGGCAAATTATTGTGAGAAGCCGCCCCATGAGTAATAATTAGTGCATGACAATTATTTCCATCTTATTAACTTTTATCCTTGAGTAGCTACTGGCCTTAATATGTTGTTATCCAGTAGTGAACAATAAAAAAAACAATTAAAAACTAAAAGCCCGAATACAAGTTTAAGACACATGATGTAAAAAAAAGAAGTGGAGACAAAAAAAAAAGCAGTGGAGACAAAAAATAAAACTTATTTGAGTAGGGAGCATGAGCCTATTCAACTTTCCTCAAAAGTCGCGATGCTGAAGGAGGAAGCCTCTTTTTCGGGTTATGATCACGTGAAACCCGATGTGATCGATCACGTGATCAACACAAATGTCTATCCAATATCATTTTTCACTTGATTTAGAATTAAGTCTTCTAACTGATTTCAAAAGTGCGCCTACTTCTATTACGTTAAGGTATTTCTCTAAAACTCACTAATTATTGTTCGTCAAAAAGTAATAGTAGCGGTTTTATTATTTGAGGGTTTTTTTTATTACTTTTTTTAACATCATTCTCCATTTATTATCTCCATTATGTTTTCAGTCGAATTTGTTTCGTCTTGAAACGTCCACATCGCTTGACGAATCGTCACATAACTGGATCAAAATATTGATAATGGTCTAACTTAGACCTGATACAATTTGGGGATATCTAGGTCAAAGGTTAAGGTCACGGTAAAGTTTAACGTCACATTTTTAGCGATGACTTCGGTTCTGCTTATCGTACGAACTTGCAACTTGGACCATATTGTAGTCGATGAATTTTCGTATCTTACAAGGTATTTACTTTTACTTTTCAACTTGACCTTGAAAGGTTCGGTTAATGTTGAAATTCGATACATAGTTCTGATGCTCGTTGATACCGGAAACCACCCTGCTAGACTTTAGCCTCATCAAATATGTAATGTTTGAGTCATCATTGTTTTCACGGCATAACGTCGAGAATACTTAATATAATATGAAAAAGTAAGGCCTATGTAAGATTTTAGGCCATTATTACGTTATAAGGCTGCAGTATGCAGTTAAACAAATTATGTTCATGTTAGTAATTGTAAGTATTGGATGAAAGAAAAACTAAATCAATGACCTTATAGGTGTACATATGACATTTCATGGAAGTTATTTCTTTTTAATATTTTTACATTTTTATTAATTATAACCAAATTTTATTTGTAAATGATGTTTCGAAAGTTAAATGTAACTATTACGGTATCGTGTCGTTATTAAATTTTTAGTTGAACTGAATGGATTGTATTATTCATGATGGCGGTTTATGACATATATTTAGTAATATAGGACTTGATGACAACCATGCTGCAGGAAAGCAGTCCCTCGGTAATGAGTTACACAGAAAATAGACCCTAGAAAGTTGTTTGTGGGTGTGGTAGCAAATATTTATTTACAAAAAAATACGCCTACGGAACAAATTAATCTAGAAAACATACATTTAGAGTATGGATTTATATTAACATATTTAGAAATTGAAGTAGACAAACCGGGTATCTTTTACAATACTCAGCAGTCACGGACGAGGTCCAAAAAACGAACGAGAACGGGGTAACAAACAATAAATATTCAACAAGTGATGGTGACCTACGTCGAGAATAGATATTTTCCTACTTACCTATGAAATGTGTTTGTATTTTTACGTACTATAAATGGGTTTTTATTAGATGTAAAAAAAAATTCTTGTTTTTTTTTGTGCACAGAATTTGCAAAAAGCAAATGGCCGCCAATCCTCGTCATCTTGGACTTATGCGGTGTTGGTGTGACGAATAATTTAATTTCTAATAAATAGCACTTCGAACGGGTTAAAAATACAAATAAATGCCACAGGTAAGTTTGAAAATAATTTTTATCGCCTACAGTTACTTTTATTTGTTGTATATTTGTTTTTTGAGCGTTTTTACTCTGCTGAGTATTGTAAAAGATACCCGAAAAACCTTTACCAAAATGACACCATTCGGTACTTCATGATCCGCACAGGGTTGATATGCAATAAAAGAGAATAACCAAATCAAATACAATGAATACATATTTGAAAATATTGAAAACTTTACCCATTAGCGCCCATTGTCCTTTTTTTAAGATCAGAAGAATAATTAACTATATTTCAACAACCTATCACTTTTCAGAAATGTATTTATTTAGTCATAAAGAATGGCGTTTCTTTCAAATAATTAATCTTGTGTATATTGGCAACAATGCTTTCTAAGTTTTCAATATACTGCGAAAATCTAGAGTGGAAGAATACAGCCAGTTTCTTCTATTTTTCAATCAAAAATTGTTAAGTAGTTTTTATAACAACCCAGATTTTTATAGAGTATAACTGAATGCTATAACTATCCTATAAAATCCGGTAAATCTTTGAAATCACACATTTAGTATCAACTATTGTATTTACTAAAGGTATTTTGTAATAAATTACAGAAAAAAAGATTGGGCACTAATGGCTTAAAGCATAAACCATTTAGAAAACAGACTCCTAATTAAATAAATAAAAAAAGAATGATATGCCGTAAAATAACCAACGCAACTAGTTATCTGAATTCTTCAGATTCGCGAAAGAACTATGTTTACTTACAATGCTCTGGGTCATAATCAATTATGCGATGCTTATTTTCGGAGCATTGAGCTCCGTGAAAAATTTAATGTCATTCCATAACCGATGGCCTGTCCCCTGTGTAAATAGACAGACACAGGTTTACAAGATAAACATGACTTTCTAATTACGGTCTTGTTTTTTATTGACATTCCGATTCAGACAAATCTGTCCGAGGCGTCGAAATGGCAACAAATAAAATAAAATAAATAAATAAAAATAAAATATTACTATTATTAGTATTGTTAGCAAATATATGCTCCCTCCGGTCGCATATTTTTGCTAGGATGCCGCGATAGAAATGAACGCTCTCGCGTAAACCGATGGAGCCTCAGTCATATTTCTTGGGTGGTTATGCGTTGATATTCTTTGTTTATGACCAAGAATATTTTTAGATGAAAATAAAGAAAGAAAAATGTCGACCCCATCCCGATTTTTTTATTATCCTTCCCCATAAATAGAAATATTTTTAGTTTAAAAAATAAAGGAAAAAAAAATGTTGGCCCCCCTCAAATTTGTTATTTACCCTCGCCCATACATAAGAACATTTTTAGTTAAGAAAAAAAAATTTTTTTTGACCGCCCCCCTCTCCCATACATATAAATATTTTTAATGAAAAAGGAAAAAAACAAAAAGAAAAATAGTAAAAAGATCAAATACGGCGAACACGATTAGTTAGTTAAATGCTCTCGAGAAGAAGTTAACGTAAATTAAATTCATTAGAATGTGTGTGTGTTTTTTAAGTAGTAATTTTTAAATCAATTTTTATTTAAATTAAACAATTTGATTCAATAAAATTGTTAAAATCAACAATTTAAAAAACTAAATACAGCGAACAGTATTTTTCGATTCGGAAGAAAAGGTGTACCTAAAATAAAACAATAAAAAAAGCCGTACTCTTTTACTGTAGGACCCGTGCTGACTTTGACCCTGACCCTAACCCTAACGACGGATTCAAAGTTAGCGCGGGTCCTATAGTGTAAAAGCACCAACAAATCAAGTACAGTGAACACGATTAGTTATGTAAATGGTATCGGAAATAAAGTTTACCTAAATTAAATTCGTTAGAATGTGTGTGTGTTTGTTTAATGGCCTTTTTTTAAATCAAACAATTTAATGCTAAAATCAGTTAAATTGTGTTAGTTATTCTGTTGACAGAAAAGAAAAAAAATCACATCTTTTATTTTAATAAATAAAACATGGAATAATAAAAACAGTTTGTAAATAAAAGCTTAACAGCGTAAGTTAAAGTAACACGGTAAATGCCAGCGTTTTGTTTACATTTTAAATTACGCGCTCGTCTTGCGTCCATACTGATTTGACGAAGGGGGGTAACAGTTTATAAATAAAAGCTTAACAGCGTAAAAGGTAAAAACTAAATTTTAAACACAGTTAAGGTTGTGAAAAGATGATAATATTGGATGTTTTTCAAATCGGAAAAGAAGGTGTACCTAAAATAAAACTATCCAAAACTCAAATGCAGTAAACGCGAATAGTTTTGTTAATGCTATCGAAAAAAAAAGAAAGTTTACCTAAACTAAATTCATTATAATGTGTGTTATTTTAAATAATAATTTTTAAATCAATTATTATTTTAATTAAACGATTTGATTCAATAAATTTGTGTTTTAAAACATAATTACTTATAAGATTTAGAAAATAAAGAAACTCAGAACGTTTTCATAAAACAAATCAGAGTTAAAGTAACACGGTTAAATGCCAGCGTTTTGTTTACATTTGAAATAACACGCCCGTTCAGGGGAGGATAACCGTTTCAATGGATTAACGCACGCTGTTCAATCAGTTGGACGTAGATAAAATAACTCCGTAACTCATTTCATATATATATATATATATATATATATATATATATATATATATATATATATATAAATAATTATAATTTATAAGTAAGATTATTAGCCAACAAAATAGCGTAAATACATGTGGAAATCTGAAGAAAACAATCATGAGTGTATGTTTGCGAATACTAATTTATTAGATGTTCAAAAGCAATTGATTTTGTAAATTGAGAAACGCGCATATTGTTTACGGTGGTTTTTGTAGTAGTATATAATGAAACTGGCGGACTTAGTAAATAGTCATACTACTCTGATGGAGTTTCGGCTTCAGACAGACAGACAGACAGACATAGAAATACAGACATACAGATACATAAACTCCATTATTAATAGATGTCAATATTAATATTCACTCGACATTATGAACGAAGGCGTTAACGAATTGCGCATTACAATGGCAATTGATAGACGAGGCTTCAAAAGTAAGAGGAAAGAGGTACAAGAAAAGCGAAAATGCGAGAATTGCATAAAAATGAAAAACAATAATAAAAAAATAGTTAAAATTTAATGAAAACAGAATTAAAAAGAAGAACGAAGAAGAGAATTAAAAAGAGAAAGAGGAAGAGAATCATAATGAAGAAAAAGAAAAAGAAAATAGGGAAAAATACTTACCTCGCATAGGGGCACATACTTACACTTGGTGAACGCTTGCTGAAGCCATGTGTTAGAAATAGGTATGGCAGTGTTTCAGTCCATTAGTGGCCCACTCTCTGAGGCTTTACATGCTCTCATTGGGAATAGATGTTTTTATTGTATATTGCTAGAGACACCCCTATTGAAGATTGTCGATGGAGATTCTCAAGCATTTGTTTTTGTAGAACAAATTTCATTCCCCTAATGCGCTGGATTTTCAAAACCTCACATGACCTTGTGCCTAACCTCCTGCAGAGGAGTTTAATTATACTTGTTAGATTATGTTTACCCTATTTGATTATTGTTTATTTTAATACGTTTATTTTTCATAAATGTCATATGATCATTTTGCATAATTGATCGACATTGAATCAGATTACATTGGATACCTTACCATATATTTATATTTCGTGTTTTGCTTACATAATCAATATTTTATATCATAATGTTTATTTTAGAATTTTTCTTTTACATATCTGATCGTATTTTTTCATCTGATTGTTTGATATAATCAATATTTTTTCTATGATCATTTTGCATGTAATAATTTATTCATATAATTTTTAAAAATAATTAATCATTTTTTAATATTATTATTTTGTGTATATAATTAATCTTTTCGTATCATGGTTGTGTATATGTACGTGTACTCGTTTTTATACAATTGCTTATCATATGCAATCGATATTTTTATATGGATATTTTGTATACTCTTTTGCATATGATTGTCGGTGATATGCAATTAAGTGTTATCTTATTTTTATTACGTGTAACCAGCAATTTTATATGTTTAATTTTCTATATGTAATGAATCCATTTCTATACTTATTTTGCATATGTAATGAATCCATTTCTATACTTATTTTGCATATGTAATTAATCGATTTCTATACTTATTTTCTATATGTAATGAATCGATTTCTATACTTATTTTGCATATGTAATGAATCGATTTCTATACTTATTTTCTATATGTAATGAATCCATTTCTATACTTATTTTCTATATGTAATGAATCCATTTCTATACTTTTTTTCTATATGTAATGAATCCATTTCTATACTTTTTTTCTATATGTAATTAATCGATTTCTATACTTATTTTCTATATGTAATGAATCGATTTCTATACTTATTTTGCATATGTAATGAATCGATTTCTATACTTATTTTCTATATGTAATGAATCCATTTCTATACTTATTTTCTATATGTAATGAATCCATTTCTATACTTTTTTTCTATATGTAATGAATCCATTTCTATACTTATTTTCTATATGTAATGAATCCATTTCTATACTTATTTTCTATATGTAATGAATCCATTTCTATACTTATTTTCTATATGTAATGTATCCATTTCTATACTTATTTTCTATATGTAATGAATCAATTTCTATACTTATTTTCTATATGTAATGAATCAATTTCTATACTTATTTTCTATATGTAATGAATCCATTTCTATACTTGTTTTCTATATGTAATGAATCCATTTCTATACTTTTTTTCTATATGTAATGTATCCATTTCTATACTTATTTTCTATATGTAATGAATCAATTTCTATACTTATTTTCTATATGTAATGAATCCATTTCTATACTTATTTTCTATATGTAATGAATCCATTTCTATACTTGTTTTCTATATGTAATGAATCCATTTCTATACTTATTTTCTATATGTAATGAATCCATTTTTATACTTATTTTCTATATGTAATGAATCCATTTCTATACTTATTTTCTATATGTAATGAATCCATTTCTATACTTATTTTCTATATGTAATGAATCCATTTCTATACTTATTTTCTATATGTAATGAATCCATTTCTATACTTATTTTCTATATGTAATGAATCCATTTCTATACTTATTTTCTATATGTAATGAATCCATTTCTATACTTATTTTGCATATGTTATCAAGCATTAAATATTCAATCAATAATTACATACTAGCGGAACCCGTGTAAATTACACGAAATGATGTTTTCAATACGGGTCCTAATGTAACAAAGCACCCTCTATTTGTTAGTAAGTTACGCTTGCTTTATTATGACCCCCCATTCTGGATAAGAGTGAAATAATGTTTAAAATAGTAACTCGTGTACGATGGACACTGCGCATATCTACTAAAAATAGGTTGATATGCCATCCGTTAAAAAAAAAAGAACAACAACAAAATAATACTGACCGATACCCTACTTTTTCAGCAGTCAACGTAATTAAATAGACAATGCCATTAAAAACGCCAACATAAAAACAAAAAATAGTTTTAAGTTTTAAGCAACACAAAAAAAGTAGTTTTTAACCAGGTAATAAAAAAATGTATTATTTCTTCCCCTTCCCCTCGAAATGTAGAATAAAAATCTTAGAGGTTGGTTGGGATCGAACTATAAACCAGTCGGGCCAAAGTAAAATTACTACCTCGCTAACAATTGCGCCAGAGTGTAACACATAAAAATATTACTAAACGCAGGCTAGTTGACTGTTTTTCAAAATTTAGGTGCGGCACGCATGCGCAGAGCTTTTGCCGGAAGCGTGACACACGAACACACACGCTATCGTATTAATATATAGATGATAGTTTAGCATATCTAGTCATAGTTTATATTAGGTATTTTGCATATATAATTAAATATTCAAGTGGCAGTGTAGACGATACAAACAATTGCGAATAATTACTGAAGACTATTCCCAGTCATGACGGATCGAACGAAGGGTTACAGCGGCCAAAACGTTGTGAGAATAACACTCAAGATGATAAATATAGTCCGAATAATCCAAAGTTTACATATTTTGCACATGTTCTAAAGATTTTTTTGAAATATACAGGCTGAGGCAAAATGATCTTACACATTTGTAGGGTCTAATAAAAAAGAAAATTAGAATAATTAATTAAAAATATTTTCATTTTCCAAATGTATATATAATACCATTTTATTTAATGTCATTTGAATAATAAAAATAATTATTTTTATTTTCCAAATGTACATTTTCCAACAACTACATGTTTACAGTGACTGTTCACTTTGATGATATTGCCTGCTGCTAGACACTTTTCTGAGACTCAGATTAGAGGGAATTAACGACAGAAATATTGCTTAATTTTAAGATAGCGTAACAATCCATATTTTTAGACGTTAGATGAGAATTTTGGGAGTGATCTTCCCCGTAATTTGATCCTAGTGCGCAGTGATATCAACTGACCCGCATGCCAGATAACATGACTTGAAGTCATGCGATTCTCTCTCTGGGTATATCTAAACTGAACAGTATATACTCGTTTAGCCCAATATATTGAACGATTAAAAAAAAAGCGTGCAAAAAATATGCCCATTACACATGAAATGATCCGGTGAGTTATGTACAACTTTCGACATAGTGTGGACAACAGACGCAGACATTTTACGTAAGTTTTAAAACAAAATGAAACAAAATTACATCATATGTACATATATGTGAATATTTCGAAGCACAAAGCTAGAACAACTTCTTTTATATCTAACTGCAATCAAAGATGAAAACATTGTCAACACACACACACACACACACACACACACACACACACACATATATATATATATATATATATATATATATATACATATAGAATAAATATGAAACTAAAAGTAAACTTTTAGTAGATAGAACTAATGGTTTAAGCTCAATATACGAGATAGAGCAATTATAAGGATAGGTGAAAGAAAGTGATAAACATGTATGAATGTACAGATTTATTTCAAACTTAAATTGTTCAATGCAAGGTATATTCTGTAATAAAATTATGTTTATTATTTTTTCCTTAAGCCAAGGCTTTTCAAATATATACATATATATATAATCATCTATGGGCGTGCGTTTCGCTGCCTATATGGCCTCTCAGCGTGGTTGAATTTTAGGCGATAGTCGAAACCATGACCATAGTACACTGTAGTTTGGCGCCTTTACTGTCAGGCTATGGAACCTAGTCAGAATTTATGGGGCATTTTATCACTCATGAATGTATACATTATGTGGGCAATAAAAACAGATGAACGGAAAGATAACAACGTTAAATCATTTTCTTAAATTATATACATATAAAACTAACTCTTTACAGATTTGGTTTGTTTACTACAGCTGTAACAACCATGCCCTTTTTTACCCTTCCCCGATGTAGAATTCAGTTTTGAGTACCCTAAATCTGTTAAAAGCCCTCTTAGGCCCCTTCTGCCAGTGGACGCCGTTTGATAACCTATCATTTTGAATAGCCTTTTCAATTTCGTGGCCACTTCGGATTCGCTCGTAGAGCTTTTAGCTTTGTCTTGCAGCAGACAAAGTCTCTGATAAGGTCACATCATCTTTAATGAAGATGTTAATTATAGAATCCATGAAAGATTCAGCAAGGTTCACTTGCTAGCTGAACTTTCCCTCATCTCGGTTCCCTGTACGCTAATTTAGCAAGTCGGTTCATCCTATTTGCCAAGTCAGCGAGTGCCTCGCCGCGATTTTGTCTTATTTTCATTACCGCCCGAGCGATATCGGCGATATTTATGACTTCACCATACTGTGACGCTAACTGATCGAGCAGGTATTTATTGTTGCTATTCGGATGGTCGTCTAGATATTCTCCGACTCATTGCGAATCTAGATCGTCTGAAAAGTTATACACTAGGTTTACTAGCTCTGGGTCTGATCGATTGTAGACCCACTTTTCTTTTTCAGAGAAGCTATCTATGGCTTTAAGTCAGACTATTTCTCAGTAAGTATTCGAATCTTTGATCCATCAGTGCGTACTCTATTTAAAGGGGTTGGGTCTGTATTAGCCATTTTGTTTATTACTTTTTTTGAGTATCAGACGTAAAGCTCTATACACGAATGATTTCATAAATTATTTACCAACATATTCACAGAGTAATAAGAGCAGAAAGAAAATAGTCACCTACTTTTGCTTGTGGGGTTTTACGGTGTGTTCAGTTATTTCTTTTCTGTTGATGCTGTGCTTATCGTTTCGGTTAGGAGTGGCTGGTCTTTGGATTGTGTTCGTGGATTTTTCTTTTGTTTTTTTTGTTTCGAAGTCTACGAGTAATTGTCTATTTGTGTCCGTGGATGTTTCGGGTTATGTCCATATGTAACCCCGGGTCTTATCCTTGGTCACTCTGTATCAATGTAACAAAGTCGCTTAGACTGGAAGGACCGGATCTTTTGAACGATGTTTGGATGACTGGATTCTTCCGTTGATGATTCCTTGTCATCAAATGTAGCTGTGATCGTCCATTTACTGTGTCCTTGGGTTTTTGGGGTTGTGTTAGTGGTAAACCTGAGTCTTATCCTTGGTCACTCTGCATCAAATGTGCTGCTATCGGTTGCCTGGGGGTATCTTGGACGTGGAACAAATGTAACAAAGTCGCTTGTCCGGGCGATCTTTGCAACGGTACGAAACCAAAATGGGCTCGTTGTTATCACCAGTGAAAGATTACGAGGAGTTTGACTTAGTGATCTTATAGTCCTGGCACAGTACCAAACTCCCAGAGTGGCAACGATCACCACTTTCACTTAATGAAGGTATTTATACCAGTTTGTCTGGTTAGACGGGTATTTCGTCGGCTTGCTGACTCTTTAGTCGGCTTGCATGCAAAACTGGCTGTGCTGGAACATGAAAGCTTGTAAAAATTAAACAAGGCATTTTTGACTTTTAAATATAAAAATATATGTTATTGTATTTCGAAAAAAAACATAATTAAACTCCAAGATTCGACTGAGTTCGGCTAGCTTGGCAAGCATTCTCGTGACGATGTCAGCTAACCGTGATTGTACCGTTGACTTAAGCTTATCCCTGTCAACACCGGATTTATAAACATCTCGTCAATAACAATTTGAAGTGCAATGAATTATTGTACTCGCAACCCAAGTCTGGCACAAGTGATTACAATCTGTAGTGGGAGCATCAGCTTCACAGTAAGGATTACGTATCGTTGTGCCAAAGAGAGATTTTTGTCGAATAGATGTTTTGTAGTTGTTGAAGCTGGGTAAAATTATATATATATATATATATATATATATATATATATATATATATATATATTATACATGGATACATATCCCCAATTGACAATAACAATGAAATTAGACTTATTATTTACTATGAGAAATTTAAAAACCAAAATCGTGTAGTAAAAAACAATTCCGCCCCAACTAAAAGAACAACTAGATAGAACCAATGTTATGTATAAGTTTAAACGCCGTTTGGGAGAATGTAACCCTCATAATAATAATGATAATGAAGCTAATAGCTACATTGGTTTTACAAGCACTACCTTATCCCGCAGCCTCACCATGCATCTTGTAAACTCTAGTTTAATTTATCAACATCTACAAAAACATAACTGTCCTCCTTCTGATTTAAGAAAAATTCTAGTTAATAACACTAAAATGATACATTACGAAACCAATTTTTAAAATTTAAAAAAACATAACAACTTGAACAACATCACATATGAAACTAGTGGTTACATTTTCTGATGCTTAACGTAATACGATATTGTTCTGTGATGCCATCCAGCGTTGCTGAATTTAAAATCGCCAACGACTTCCTGGAACAACGCAGAAAACTTTCTATGCGCGTTTCTCCGCCGTCTTTTTAAAAATGCTCTTCTTTCTCTAGGTTTTTGGTCATCTGCTTTTAACACCTCAGGATGAATCGACGAAGTATCGAAAAAGTTCGTGAAAAAAAACTCATAAAAATAACCCATTTCACTGCAAATAATTTAAGTGATTAAAATAGGATGTTTTAAATAAGTATTATGGTTTTTACATCAAACTAAATATGTTAATCTACGTTTTGGAGTGACTTGGCTCCTCCTCTAAAATTTAAAGTAGAGGCTAACATGATTAAATCCTGTTTCAATCACCTGAATTACTTATAGTGAAATGGGTTTGGCTTTCAAGTAGCAAAAATAAACAAATATAATCTTCATCTCTAAAAATGGCGTAAGATCGTATGTTAGTTTAGAAAAACATATATAATGGGTGATTTTTAGATAGAAATATGTATGTTCTTAGCAGCGCTTGGCGAAAAAATAGACATGTGGAAGCCAGTGAATCTGCAGACTCTTCCCAAGGTTTTAACGTATTATTTTAACGTGTAGTCTATTTGCGTTAAGAATAGCATATTTAATAGTTGACTTCTAGCAAAAGGGAATGTATGTTTTTATTTCTAAATGTACCTTAGTTAATAAAAACATGAATAATGGATCATGCTTGATGAGAAGTATTATGTTCTACAAGAGCTTGGCTAAAAAATAGTAAAAAAAAAAAGTGAGGAAACCAATAAATCGTCAACTTCGAACATACTGTTGTAATAACATAGCCAATACAGATTATTCCCGAAGAAAATGTTTTGGATTCTGCCGAAGAAGAAATCCTTCTTGACTGAGGCAAGTTTTTTTTTTGACGAACGGGATTTTCCGAAAATAATAGTAAAATAGGATTTAAATAATGTATTTTTGTGAAGTAAAAACCTTCGGAAGAGTCTGCGAATTCACTGGCTTTACACGATTTTTTTTCGCCAAGCGCTTCTAAGGACATACATATTTCTATTAACAAATAACCCATTATATATGTTTTTATAAACTAACATACGATCTTACGCCAGAAAAAATTCATTAAAAGCAGTATTCTAAAAGATCACAGTTTTCGAATACGGCTTTTTATAAATTCTTTCTTCTATATTACGCTTGCTAAACTTAATCTTAGTTGTAAAAAGACTATATAACTCTTTTTTCCTCTGCAAAAAAATCACTGTTTTTATTTTAGAACGCTTTTCACGGATCGTAGAATTTGCAGTCGGCACTTAAGTCAACAGAGAAAAAGAAAAATACGGTTTTAATGTTTCTTTCTTTCGGCAGTAGGAAAAGAAAAAATGCTGTATTCCCTTCTTGTTAAAACTTAATAACAGTGTCGGAATAGCAATAAACAAATCACTGACCTTTCTTCAATGCGAGAAAATTAAGTTGGTCTTTTACGTGTTTAGAACTAAGACGTTGTCTGGTTTATTTGATTTGGATTTCTCCACGTTTTTCATTTTTAAGCTTCTCCTCAAAATATTGTGTCGCCAGTTGTAGCGTCCATTTTAAGGTCCTCAAGAATCCCTTACTGTAACCAGGTCGTCTGTCTTTGTGGTGGTGTAAGTTAAAAATCCCACGTCGCCAGTTGTGAGGTTCTTTTTAAGGTTCTAAAGAAAAAAACGTTAACCGAGTAGCTTGCAAGGCCCATTAGTCCAGTCCAGCTAAAGGGTCCCTGCAGAGATATACCCTTCCATGCACCAATGTGAAAGCCCACAGACTTGTCGCAGTTAATTTTGGCCCCTGTTATCGTTTCATACATTCTGATTTCTCTGTCGAAAACACTAATCCCGGCATTGCTCGTTACAGCACAGTTAAGTCGTCGACAAAGGCGGAGTACTTCAACCGGGTGCAAGCACTTGCCAAAGTAATCCCACGCAGGACCGGATTCACCCTTAACCTGTGAAGTAAGGGCTCCAACACAAGCACATAGAGCATCGGTGAAAGCGGACATGTCTGACGAAGAGATATGGATAATCTGAAGGGCTCAGACCTCAGACCATTCACTTTAACCAGCACACCCATGTTCGCATACAAGGGACGAATCTAAGAGCGAAATTGCGGGCCAAAACCGGCCGAGACAAAACAGCCTCCAAATACCGATGGTCCACCCTATCAAATGCTTTGGACTGATCTAAATTGATCAGCGCGGCTTCTGTGTCGACTTTATCTATGATCAAGCGTATCGAGTGCAAATTATCCTGAATGGTCCAACCCTTTACAGCACAAGTCTGTTAAGGGTTAATTAGACCAGCCAAAACAAGCTGCAGTCGATTGGCTAATATATTGGCCAAAATCTTTAACTCAGCATTTAGCATCGTTAAGGGCTGAAAATTATCTAACTCATCCCCACCATTTTTGCTTTTGCGTAACAATTTTACTGCACCCATGGTCAAGTACTTGGCAATATTCCCGTTCCTAAACCACGAGTTAAATAAAACAAAAAAGTGCGACAACCTCAAATACACCTCGTAGGGCAAACCATCAATTCCAGGAGACTTGTGAAGGCCAACCCGCCTTAAAGCTTCCTGAACTTCTGTCTCTGTTATGCTACCTTCGCACCGAGCTGCTTCGGTCGCCTCGAGACGAGAAAAGTCAGCTAAATAGGGGTCGAATTGTGCTAAAGAAAAACCTGGTTCCCTGGTAAAAATATCTTGGAAATGAGAAGAAAACGCCTCCATAATAGCTTCGTTTGTAGTCACGAAACGCCTATCCGGCAATGAGACACGTGCGATATGTCGATCAGATGTATGTCAACGCTCTTCTGCACACAGTTCAGCGGCAATATTTGTTGCTTCTTCAGGGGTGGTGTTTAACCTAGCTCTAATTACTAAAGCTTGGTGTTCTTTGGTAGCCAAGGAAGCCTGCTTCGCTTTAATTATAGTAACTTTAGCACTATCCCCGCCTCCACCGCCCGATCTAATCTAGACTCTAGTGCCACTTTCGCTGCCCTAGTTGTTAAATTAAATCGTCTGCTAAATCGGCAGTAAAGGACCTAATTACTTTCTTAAAGTGAACCCATTTCCTATTCCCAAATACAGCCCCGTCAATTCCCGCAGTAAGGTTAGTAATAGCTGTTCCTCGTAGCCCTTCACATCGAACAACGAAGTGTTGAGCTTCCAATACCCAGCTAATCTAGGCCTAGGTCTATCTAAGTTTACACGAACCCGAACTAGTCTATGATCCGAGTAAACTATATTACGGAAACATAGACATTCTAATAATTCTATATCGACTCTCTTAATTAAGAACCAGTTAATTAAAAGGTATTTAAGTATTCAAGTAACGTTTACAAGCTCTAAAATAGTAGGTATCGTAATATCGAGATTAAATATAAGAAATAGAATACAACTAATAATAATAAAAATAAAACAGATAAATGAGAAATATCCTAGTGTACACCCCCACCTTATAATAAGATGCTAAAAACGTAACTTGACCAAAACGATTCTAAATATTATCGGAAAATACTTCATCATAACTAATCCCTTACAGGAAATATTCAATAAAAATAAATTAAAATTGTCCTACACTTACAAGTGATAATATACGCTCACAATAACCAAATACTAAACGATAGTAATAAATAACACTGATTTACAAAAAAAAATTGGTCTGAGGCAAGAATGGGGATATGTGTCTATTGCTAATTTGGATGTGCTGAATTCAAATTTATAAATAGTTTTGCTCTATCACCTCTTTTTTTCTGGCTTTTAAATAGACTAATTTTAGTATAAACAGAAAATAAATGTGCATATTTCAGATTGTAACAGATAAAACAGGATATATAAAGAACACTGATTGAATAAATATACTTGGATGACACAATTACACAATTCATAATATCACAGTAAAAGGTGTGTTTTTTTAGAGGATCTGGTGTATTTTACCTCCGGAATGTCACACGAAAGCATCCAGCAGAAGTCTCCCATCATGCCGGTGTTCCATTTGCCTTGATAGTTGCTCTCAATCTTCGTAATGTCTTGGTGGAATATTTCGCCATGCTCATCACTCACTCTAAGGTTTGACGGGAAGAAGTCGAGGTGGGAATTAAGAAAATGAATCTTCAGTGACATTCGTATCCCCATATCCTCGTAAGACTTTAGCAACTTCTCAATACAGGCTTAGTAATCTGGTACGCGTGTGTTACCAAGGAAGCCACTACAGACTGACTTGAATGCTTCACATGCTCTCAGTTCCTTTAAGTTAAGAGTCTCCTCAAAATCAATATGTATCAGCACTTCTCGGATCTGAGGTCCGACAAAGATGCCCACTTTGTGTTTAGCAGCAACAAGACCTGGGAACACAGTAGACAAGTGTTGGAAGGCAGCAGCATTTTTATTCAACGCCTTCGCAAAATTCGTCATTAAACCAATCTTGATGTGAAGAGGAGGAAGAAGCACCTTATTCATGTCCACCAGAGGATTCTCCTTGACGCTGTGTTCGCCGGGAACAAAAGTGCTTCTAGACCCCCATTTTGTTTGCTTGTAATGCTGGGATATAGTTCGACTATCCCATAGACAGAAAACAACAGTACTTTATGAAGCCCGCTTGCATACCCATAAGAAGGCTAATGACCGTGAGGTCCTTACACAGACTCCACTGGTTCTCCTTGTACTTAATAGCTTCTAAAAGAAGTTCCATATTGTCATAGGACTTCTTTAGCTGGATAGAGTGTGCAATGAGAATGCTGAGATATTTATTCCCGTTGTGCAGAAGCACAGCCTTGAGACTTCGCTTGGAAGAGTCTATGAAAAGACGCCAGTCTGGAGGATTATGTGGCAAACCAAATGACGTGAACAAGCCACGTATGTTTGTGCAGGAAGGTCTTTGTTCCGATTCCTGGAACTGGTGATCCTAATATATTCCTGGACTAGGTTCCACTGTTCAAGAAGAGAAGCCAATAGCTCTGACTGCTGTTTTGACCGATACAAATCACAGTCAAAATCATTCAGGACTTCTAGCATGATCCCGTGTGGCTCGTTGCCACTTGTTCCTGAATATTTAGACTCAATATCTTCCAAAGATATTGACTCGGTAAAATCCTTCCTTGAAAGCATTTCTTCATCTGATGAGGAAAGAAGATCCTTATTTACTGGAGATGTGGGTACAGGAAGATAATCTGAATGGGGAACGTGTCTCATAGCAGATAGAAGGTTGGGATATTTGATCTTCTTCTTAGGAACTGCAATGTAACTAGTTATTATATTAGTTAGACAAAATAATCATCTGCGTGGCTTCGTGCTTCTCTCCAAACAATCGGGACTGCAAAGTAGAAAGCCGCTTTCTTGCCAGGCAGTTAGTCCATTGCAGTAGGGTTAACAACAGATGTGTGGAGTCCAAGACTTGTCCTGATCACTAATTTTACTGCCAAAATAGTGAAAACATGCGGTTCTGAGGAGAGGAGTGACGGTTCGACGCTGTGCAACTGTTGTGAAGTTCCCACACACGTAGCCAACTTAATTGGCCTTGTTGATGACATCCTCGATTTTTTGACGTGCTTGAAGCCATTGGAGAATCTGAAACTATAACAAAGTAAAATAAAATCATATGCAAGGCAATAAAATGTGCATTGAAAAATGTAATGCTTATATTTAGCTACCCAAAATATGTGTAACACAATAGTTGAGGGACACAAACCTCTTTCACAGCCGTCGAGACAACCTTTTCCAATTGCTGCCAGAGCACTACTGAGTGTGGATTGAGACCTGCTGCCTTAACTGCCCAGAATGCGTCTTGATATATATATATATATATATATATATATATATATATATATATATATATATATATATATATATATATATATATATATATAATGTAATGTTATCACTTACATTTAGCACATAATACCTAAAAAATAAGCCATAATTCTCACAATATTAGAATTATACCTGAATGCATATACGCCTTTATGTACCGTAATGCACAAAATGCACACTATGCATATCTAAAAAAACTAGAGGTGATGAGTAAAAACGGATTTAAAATTTGAATTCAGTACCCCTAGAATTAAGTAAAAAAAGGGTATTTTTGTGTTTGCCTCAATTTCTTTCTAAACCAGTCTAATTATTGGAAAATAATGCGGAGCAAATATGAATAATATATCAACGATAAAATAACAATAGAACAACAATAATAATATAATCGCAAACATAGTAATAATTCAAACAATAATAGAAATCACTCAAATAGAAATAAGAAAGTTAATAATGAAGAGAAAATCTTAAACTGTAGAACACGAGAACTTTCTCCATTATAAAATAACTGCTCAACTAAAAACATCGTTTACCGAACCACAATATTTGCACATTTAAACACGAATAACAAAGTATAGTAAATAGAATAATCAGCCTGAAATTTAAAACTCGATACAATAACCACAAAACCACATTAAATAAAATAAAAAATACCGATTGCAAAACATCACTAGCAAACTATTACAAGGAAGTCAAAGAAGGTGGAGACTCGCCAATCATGGAAAATATTACGCCGATACATGAATATATTTTGACGATCCTTATGTTTGAAAGAGAAGCTAGACATTTTAAATGTTAAATATTCCAAAGAAATACTAAATGACAGAAGATAATTACAACTAACTGTTGACATAGAATAAACTTTACTTTAGGATAACTATATAAATTAGTAAAATTAATATTACCATTATATTCTTATTGGTAATTATCGTCGGACTTCTCTTGAATTTGAATAGCAATACATTTATCTAAGGTTACAGTACACTCCACGCCCTTCCAGTTGAGGCTTGGCTGGTGCTCACAGTTAGCGATCCTTCCCTTCTCCATGACCATTCGCGATCATTTTGCGTAAAACTAGCCAAGACTGGTACCCACTACATATGTGTTTATGTGTGCGTGTGTGTGTTTTATTGGATTTTTGCCAGTTTTCGTTCCCTTGGGCTCGTTTTATGTTTTGTCTAAATATGTTATTCTATTTTTATTTCTATCTCAACTTACCTGGGGCTGATTGGCGTTCATTGGATGTGTAGGTTGGTTTCCGCTCACGGTGATTTTTCTTTTATATTTTGGCCGTTGTTCTCACTGACGTGCATGTATGACGCCAATCCTCCCTTTGTTTCGTATACCTCTTTGGATTTTTCACAGGTTTTTCAAAAATCTTCCTAGTGATTCTACAATTATTAGCATTACAGTAGAAAGTAGACCTTTGATTTACTTTCGGCAGCCTCGTAACTCTCGCTTCCCTTATTTTGTCATTTAGTCCTCACATTCCATGCGCGATGTTTCTGACAAAGAAGAAAGAATTGCTGTTTTCTGGGTCGAAATCGATCTATCTAAAGCTTATCGTTGCCATGGTTATGTTCTCTTTTTGCTTTTTATTTCCTCACGAATATTTACGTCGACGTATAGCAAGTAATGTGTCACCATAGTCGCTTTCTGGCATCCTTTTTTGTATTTAATGTGCAATGGTCGTTAAAAGACTACTAGATTAGTTTGCTCAGTTGTGCTGTAAAAACTGTTCAACATTATTGATAGACAACTTATCGCTCTGTAATTGCTTGCGATTTTTGTAATTAGTCTGCTATTTCTTTTATTTATCTATCAAGTATGACCGTTAGTTCTGTAAGTTTTGTGTTAGTTTTTCATGCAGAGCGGAGCGGATTATTTAACCATAATCCATTCATTCCGTCGTGGGCATATGCTGTCCAGCTTTCTAATTTACCATTTATCTTTGGCGTTTCTTCATTAATTTCGTTTCATTATTATTATTATTATTATTATTATTATTATTATTATTATTATTATTATTATTATTTCATAGTAGTCTCAACTTTTGGATGTTTTTAGTAGGACTTTTCTTTTCTTTTTTTTTGAACATCGAGTCAATTCCCTTGACAATAGACATTGAAGCTGTACTGTAAATTGATGGTGGCTTTTCGTTATGGTTCCAAGCGTTCCAATTACAACGGGAATCACCTTTACTTCTTTACATTTCTATAGTCAAACTAATTCCCATTTTAGATCTTGATATTTTGTTCGTATTCTTCCTCCTGCACTCTGGTATCGAAGGGATAGGCTATATCAATGATTAAGCATGTCCTTTTCTTTTTGTTTAGAAAGATTAAATAGAGTTTTGAATGTTAAAGGAACTTATCAGTCTGTATACGTATGTCCCAAAGACGTTTGACATTGTCGTACTCCTCTACTATTTCTTGCTTATGCTCATACCACTTCTCATTGTAGTCCAATTCATAAAGTTTGAATATATTCACGTGTAGTACCTGAATGACTTTGTCGTGTCTCTATTTTTGATACTCATGTTGTGCTAGCATTTGGCATTGAGATACATCACGCAATCGGCATATCGGTGATTCTGAAGTTTTTTCAATGCAATGTTTGATGGGCCTAGTGCGGGTGGCTTGTTCCTCGGCTGCCATTAAGGTGCTCTCGGTAGATCTTTTGAGATCACTCTATACCAACCAATTCCAGCTGCCATTATTTCTAAATGCAGTATTCTTAAAGAATATACTGTGTAGTTTCTTTCAAATAATTGTAACCCCTCTCTCTTGTAACCGTTGATTCTTTTTCACCCCAGTTCTTAGAATTTCCTCATTTTCTCACTTCGCGAAGAAAAATCTCATTAGTGTAACAAATACATCTATATGGACAACCTTCTTCTATATTCTACAACATCTTCAACTCTAAGTAGACCTCGACCACCTTCCTTTCTAAGTAGATACAATCGATCTGCATCTCTTTTCTTCGCAAAAGCTTCATAAATTGTAAGCATTTTCCGTGTTTTGGTATCCAAACATTTTAGTTCATCTACATTCAAGTCAAGTATACCGGCAGTATATCGAATGATAGCTACTGCTCTAGCATTGATAGCATAGATTGTATTTCGACTGTGGAGGTGTGATTTAAGAATACTCCTTACTTTTCTCGTAAGCTGTGACCTGAATTTTCATTGTCTTGGTTTTAATCTTATCCGCCTTCAGAATTCCCATTATTATTATTATTATTATTATTATTATTATTATTATTATTATTATTATTATTATTATTATTATTATTATTATTATTATTATTATTATTATTATTATTATTATTATTATTATTATTATTATTATTATTATTATTATTATTATTAATATAATTGTGTTATCATTATCATTACTATTAGTAGTATTTACATTATTATTTGTGTGTATGTTATGCGGATCTAGGCTTACCGTTTTTAAGTTATCTCCTCAATAAAACATCTGAACGTATGTAGAATATTTAAACGATAACCATGAAGTTGAACGGCACACACGCAGAATCCGTTTGTCTAAAAAAAACATACCGGAGAATAATGAGAAAGTGCATTAGGTTCGAACGGGGTTTATTTTAAATAGGAAATCATGTAGCTTGTTTGGAAGTGAAATACATTGCTTGTTACAATAGTCCTGTCAGTGTCGCATACATACGTATCCAATATACATAATATAAGTATAAAAGCAGTTTGAACAACAAGAGACAAAAACCTTAATTAATATTCTTCGTCTGATCAGGGCTAACACATAATTGAAACAACAGAAAAAAAATGTATCTCAATGTAAATTTTTAGAATTTGTTTTCCTAGTTTCATCTTTGGTTATTGTCCTGATGTTGTCCCTCGGCACCGTTGTTATGACCCTATTAATTGCCTTCGCCCATTTAAAACTTGTATGCTTGATTGTCGCATTGTGTCTGGGGAAATTAAACATGGAGAAAATGGACTTTGTTCCAGTACGACGAACTGTTGGAAAGTCAAGGCGTGTTGAGAGGCGCATTTTCTTAGTTTAGTATTGATTTACTTCTCTCCAGGAGTTAGGCACAAGGCCAGTTTTTATCTTACTCCCACATGTAAGATGTGACCCAAGGTCGGGTCGGGAAAGTGGGGTTTAAAAATTGACTGGGCAGCCCCGTCGGCATTCCCCGGTAGGGGCGCCTCAGGCAGTAAGCAATAAACTTACTCCTCCCCAAAGAGGGGAGGCAAAGCCTGGGAAGGTGGACCTCCCAGAACTGCACAGGACAAACCCATTGTACCTGCATAAATCAAGACCCAAAGGCCAAGACAATACCAGTCTATGGGGTGCAGTATACATCGGAACAGATACTACACTTTGATCTTAGCCAAAAGGCCAAGTTCAGTAGAAGATAGATGGTTGCAATACTCCAAGGTTACAGTTATATAGTTTCAATATCTCATCTGAGATGACACCGATATCTGATTATCTTTCTTTATCCCGTAACTCACACAGCACATGGTTATATCCTATCATAAAGTTCTTCATGAAATATAGAACATAACTATATCAATTTTTTTTAATGAGTTTGACTAGATGGGATGCGTCTTATTGGGTTCGTTTAGTTGTGATATATTTCTTATTCGTCTTCTGGAGATTCGAATAGATGCATGTGTATCCGCCTTAAATTAGAATGGCATTAGGTTTTTGTGGATATTTCATGTCTATGATATTGAATTATACGAACTTACTGGTTTTCCAACGGGTTCCCGATAAGAATGAGACGAGTCGATTGAAACAAAGCAAATCTGTTCTAAAAGAAAAAAGAAAATCAGTGTAAATGATTGTTAACAAATGTTGATAAAACTGGAATGTTTCTTATCAAATACGTTGATTCGAGAAACAGGCATCATAAAAAGCGAGATAGATTTGAAATGTGAAAGATAAAAAAAACACCGTTTCTAGAAACACTGATAACGCGACTGGGATCAATTCTAATATGAATACGTTCGTTCGTTTTGTGTCACGCCTTGGTGTAGAGATGCCGACGAGGATGAAAAACAATATCGTAGTAAAGTAGATAAGCAGGCCAAATAAATGATGAGAAAAAAAAGAGGTGAGTGAGGGGGGGAGGTTGAATCCTTTACTGAGTGAGAGAAGGAGGAAGAGAAATAAGAGAAGTGACTTTAAAAAAATATGAATACAAAAAGAATGTAACGCTAAAAATGCGCTCGTAATTTCGTTTTTTCAACATCCTTCTTCGTTAAAATTAAAAGAAAATGCGGCATCATCCCATCAACAATGTTCGAAATTATATTAAATATTTTAAAAATAATTTATAGATGGATTTATTATAGAGAGAAGAGATTAAGAGGAAACAGTTTTAAAATTACATTAATATCGAATAAATTAATCTTTTCTTATTTTGTCCTTTAGTCCTCACATTCCATGAACGATGTATTTCACAAAGGGGGGAGAATTGCTGTTTTCTGGGTCGGAATATATCCATCTAACACTTAGTGTTGGCTAGTTTTCGACCTTGAAGTAGTTTTTTTTCTTTAGCTCTTTACATCAAGTGGCTTCGTGCCTTGTCTGGAGCGACTTCTATAAAAAAAGCCTTATTAACAAAAATATATTAAAGTATGCATTATGAAATAAACTTATGCAAATTTCGGTTATATCAATTATCAATTTGATTAACTAAGAATATTTTCATAGTTTGTATTAACTGATGCATTGAAGGGATTTTTGTGCAGCAATTGCAAATAATATATAATTTACACAACCTAGTTGCACCTTATGCAACAGATATCTTCGGAAAATAAAAAGTATGCATACTGACTCTATGTTTCTGTAGACATAAACAAATCAGAAATAGTCAAAGTATGATATATATTTAAGAAGTATCCAGACGGAATCTGCATTTACAAATGTTGTATGATCTTCTCTGCTTCTGTGGCCGGTTAACTTTCATTTGTTGTCCACGAGGCCAGTTCAATAATTTTAAATGCAATGACAACACACTTTATATATTTACAACTTTTCATTATTTCCCTGAGCTCAGATATGACATCGCGCATAAACAGCGGTATTCATTGTCCATACTCGTTTTATGGACAAAAATAAACGCGATCGAGTCGTCAAGAACTACCGATTGCCAGGTCTTGTGGAACCGTACTAAAGTCAAAAGAAGAAAGACTGCGAATTTCCTCCAGTTTTCTCGCGTGACGTCACAGCAACGCGTGATCATATGAAGTATCGCACACAAGCCACCGTCACCACAACACTCAAATTATAACACTGACAGAAATCCAAGGAATGAATTCTTAATTGTATTCAAAATACGAGATGTTATAAAAAAGCACCCGGACTGAATATGTAATTATCAAGACGGAACAGGAACATAAATCTTCTTCTAATAATAGTTGTGACAAGCTTTATTTACAAAGAGTGAAATAAACAATGCACGAAAGTTTTCATTTTAGAATATAAGACGGATTAAGAAGTGTTCAGATTAAAACTATAACAATGACAAATATAGCGTTCATATTTCATACTGCCTGGAAAATATGAAATATTATTCAAAGTTACCAAAGCAAAAGCTTCATTTACCAACCTGATCTAAACGTTCATTTTATTCAAAATGAGAAGTCTAAGCAAAAACTATTCACACTGAAAGATTATTTTCAACAGCACGTATAGAATTAGATGTCTTATTAATTTCATGACGAGGCGATATTTTTTAGATATGGTTTAAACAGCCGTCCTGCTTAAGAAGAAAAAAACGTTTAATTAACAATTTATTTTTATCTCACAAAATAAAAATTACGTCTAAATTCATTTTGAACACGTGTCGTATTTTGGAGATAAAGTTTGTTTTTTTCATCTGTAATAAGCACAACTTCTGTTTCATTACGCTTTGAACACTTCTAGTATTTTCACGAAAAAAGTTTGATCCATTGTTTATTTGAACAATGAATGAAACCTTGCAATAGTAGGTATGATTAAAAAGTAATCTGCATTCACTAAAACAGAAATAAATACTCAATGCAACTGTTAGTACATTACAAAGTAGTAAATATTGACACTGAAAGTGCATTTACCAAGATAACATCGACAAATAGAATTATTTTGTCTTAATAATATTCATGCTGAAGATGTGTTTATCAAGAGTGAAATCAACTGACTAAAAATATAAAAGACTTAAAAATACTAAACAATCTGTGATTGGTTAGCCAATGAGAATAATCATCTCAAGTAAAAATAACCAATAACACAATTAACATTTTAAAGATTCCTTTAGACAGCAATCGGCGACTAATTAAAAGCAAGAATTAAAAAGGATAACTGAATTTCCCTGCAATTTAACCTTTTCGAAGAAGGAAATGCACATTGAAAATTCTAATGTTCTTAAACTAAGATTTAGAACCAGTCAAATTCCTCGAATCGTCTTGGCACCCCAACAAGAGAAACATAACTTTTTATTTTGTACATATTACTGTTACACAACTGTGTTTTCTTAAGTATGTGTTATTGTTCTTGTTTTTTGGTTGCCAGCATGGCCAAATCATTACCTTAGTCTCCGACTAAGTTGTACCAGTTTCAAAGATAGTAGATCTTGAAAACACTTCGAGTGAAGAACGATTTACAGAACCACAAGTGACTCGGAACACACATTGTATTTTCTATTTCATATTTATATAGATAAACATAAAATAGGTTAAAACTTAAACGATTTAAAAAAAAAAAAGAATATATTTCAAATCATTTTCTCTCTAAGCTCTCCACCCGACAATATGTCTCTAACTGGGCCACACCAAGTATATCCAGCCAGTTGTGTATAATGTTCACCAGTAAATAAATATGTATTTATTTTTTAATACCAGTGTGTTAAAATCCGTGAAAGAACAAAAAGTGAAAGAAAAACCAGCATCATAGACCACGTATAACAACAGAGTACCTGGGCGTATGAAATAATTTGTGACGACAAACATGCATAAAAAAGTGGCGGGCGCTCTCATGAAAGTTCCGTTGGTGATAGGAAGACATTTTCCATGGCAGGGATGGGTAGACCGACCAGACAGATTAGCTATTAATTCACCAAGAAAGAGGAAGTGACACTAAAAGATGGAGAATTAAACGCCGAGCGGAAACTAGATAAATTCGCTCCGAATGAAGGTATGGGGCGGAAAAAGGAAATGTTTTGCAGTCGACAATTATGGAATCGGATCCAAAAACTCCCAGGAAACAATGAATATAAGTAACGTGCGAAAAGATGCTCCAGCAGTGACAGATATTGGATGATGATGGAGTGATGAAGAGCACGGGAAAAACATAACGAAATAAAAACAACCTGTGATTAATTTATTGTTTGGTTATTCGTTATGTTCTTACAAACAATTAGCTTCAGTCATGGAATTAAAAATGGCGACTCTCTGAAAAACGTTCGTTTTTTAATATTTTCATTAAACGACAATCGATTGCGTTATAATAAAACTTGAAACATGCTATGAAATTATGTTTTTGAAATATAAATTACCGTCAATGGACGATTCCAAAAAGTATCGGACAAATTAATATAAATAAATGCAATTAGTAAAATTTTATGCTTCGTGTTTATTTTAATTTATTTAAAATATATTTCTTTTTTATTCCTGTTTATATTAATTTAAAATGTTACAGTAAATTTCAATTTGAATGAGTCAAAAATCATTTTGTTTTTCTTTTTTTACCTGGGGACGAAGACAAAATGGAAAACTCTACTATACGTGTAGTGGATATGCATCTTGCTCTTTGGAGAAAAAAAAACGGTATACCAAGATTAAAAGCAACTTTTCTATAATATAATGTCATGAAGAATCAAATTTACTATTAAGGAATTTATTTTAAAAAACCGTGAACTCCATGTTCGCACCGGGCATTAATCAATAGCAAATACGATATTTAATTAATTTTATTCTTTATACAACTTAGAGAATAAAGATGAAAAAAAATAATATAAAAACTAGTATAAGATGCTCAGGACCAATTTCAGATGTACGTAGAGGTCCTAATTCATCCCCGGGTAACGTCTGGGGTACCTGCTAGTAAATAATAAAATACGAATTAAAAAATCTGGTTTATGCTAAAATATGTTAATATTGAATAGATAGAATTTGCGAAAGACAGAATGGTAATAGGTAAACATCTATGTACAGCTTGCTTGCCATTAGTATATTTAAATACTACTATAACCTCTACTCATGAATTGAGCACTGTTAAAGTATATGCTGAAACAATATATATATATATATATATATATATATATATATATTATTTTATAATACAGGGTGTTTCAAAAGTCTTGGGAACATTACAAATGCGTATATCTCATGAACTATTCCAGGTAGAAAAATGAAACTGGTGCCATTTTAAAGCTTGCTTAATCAAGTTTTTGGTCATACTAATGATTTTCGTGTTATCTTTCCAGGTGCAGTAATGGCGTTCTCTAAACAAGACAAGGCATTTTGCGTCCTCCAATTTGCAAAGACTGAATCGTGGACATGTGTTCAGCGTGCATTTCGCAGGAAATTTAAAAAAGAAGCCCCTGAAAGGAAATCCATTGTCAGATGGCATGCTAAATTTGTGAAAGATGGATGTTTGTGCCCAAGTAAGCGAACAGATCGCCCTTCAACTTCAGAAGATGCAGTTGAGCAAGTTCGGACAGCCTTTCAGCGGAGCCCCCGTAAATCAGTGAGAAGAGCCAGCAGCAACTTCAGCTTGCTCCAGCAACTGTCTGGCGTGTCTTAAGGAAACGACTGCAAATGGTACCTTACAAGCTCAAGTTGGTCCAAAAGTTGAAGGACACTGATAAGCCACTTCGCCGTGACTTTTGCATTGCAATGCAAGAGAAGTTGGAAGATAACGGCTTTGATGGCCGGCTTGTTTTTAGCGATGAGGCGACCTTCCATCTGAATGGCAAAGTTAACAAGCATAACACTTGCATATGGGGTACTGAGAATCCTCATGAACTTCTTGAGCACGAGCGAGATTCACCAAAAGTGAACGTGTTTTGTGCAATTTCCAAGAAAGGTGTCTATGGACCGTTCTTCTTTGAAGAGGCAACTATCACTGGTGAATCCTATCTCAACATGCTGGAAGACTGGTTAATGGCTCAGTTGGAACAAGCAGAATCTGATGACTTCATTTTTCAACAAGATGGTGCACCACCACACTGGAGTCTTAGAGTAAGGCAGTTTCTTAACACAAGGCTGCCTGGTAGATGGATTGGGAGATCTGGGCGAGGTGATGACGTTCTCATGCCCTGGCCTCCTAGGTCTCCAGATCTTATTCCGTGTGACTTTTTCCTTTGGGGCTTTGTCAAGCAACAAGTCTATGTGCCGCCCCTTCCAAGAGATATTGACGAACTAAAGGCTCGAGTAACGGCAGTTGTGGGAACCATTGACGTCAAGATGCTGGAACGCGTTTGGCAGGAAATGGACTATCGACTAAATGTCTGCCGTCTGACGAATGGTGCTCATATTGAGCAACTTTGAAGATTCCCCACAAAACTTGAAACTTTAACCTTTCCAACGGTACCAATTTCATTTTTCAACTCCTAATAGTTTTTGAGTTATTAAAAATCGTTATGTTCCCAAGACTTTTGAAACACCCTGTATACTAGCAGAACCCGTCGCCCGGCGTTGCACGGGAGAAAGTACTACCTATTGCATGACGTCGAATAAAAAAAAGAAACGGCCTATTGTTCTTCTCCCCCTCTACCGTGTTGGCGAATGGTTTAAATTAAGAAAAAAGAAAAAAGTGGCAAAGTGGAATAGGATCGAACGCTGAACCTTGCGATCATGAAACCACCCGTCTCAACGACTGCGCCACGGGTTCGAATTAAAAATATATGTGAAAATAGGCCAATTTAGCTAAGCTTGTTTATTGGCATGCGTGTTGTGTTAAGATTTAGCTTCTTCCGACCAAATGTAATGTTCAACAATGACACGGTTTAGATCATTTGTTGATTAAGTAAATGGATTTGGGCAAGTTTTCTAAATATGCGTGTATCAAATGTAAAATATGAAACAGAATTGGTAATATAGAATTTGGGGCTGGACGAAAAATTGCACACTGTTCTTTATGCAACGCCTGGTCTTCCTGCTCGTTTTGCATACAAGTATATGTATATTATAATTTTACGAACGACAAACATAAACGAGCAAGATAAGTTTTACGAAGACTATTCGTGAAAGAAAAGACTAATGTACGCGAAAGATAGAATTAAAAGCTAAACACAAGAGAGAGAACAAGAAACAGTTGCCCTCCCCATCCGCATATATCCATATCTGCCTCGATATATGACACATTTAAAGCCACATCAGTGTTTCTTAAAAGTTAAAGGGTGGGATATGTTACGTGCTGTGTGAGCCATGGATGGAGGGCAAATAAGCGGATTTTATGGAGGGCAAATAGGCGGATTGTATGGAGGGCAAATAAGCGGATTGTATGGAGGGCAAATAAGCGGATTGTATGGAAGACAAATAGGCGGACTGTATGGAGGGCAACTAAGCAGAGTGTATGGAAGGCAAATAAGCAGATTGTATGGAGGGTAAATAGGCGGATTGTATGGAGGGTAAATAGGCAGATTGTATGGAGGGCAAATAAGCAGATTGTATGGAGGGCAAATAGGCGGATTGTATGGAGGGCAAATAAGCAGATTGTATGGAGGGCAAATAGGCGGATTGTATGGAGGGCAAATAAGCAGATTGTATGGAGGGTAAATAGGCAGATTGTATGGAGGGCAAATAAGCAGATTGTATGGAGGGCAAATAGGCGGATTGTATGGAGGGCAAATAGGCGGATTGTATTATCATCCGGAATGTTTCCTCCCCCATAAAAGCTTTTGAAATGTTGACAGTCAATCTGTGGAGGGAGAGCCAATTTCGTCCTTCTCTCTTCTTTATTAAATATATCGTATTATCTTCACGCTTGCCAACTTAGCTGTGCGAGGTAGTCTGACAAATTACAGGGCTGTATGTCATGTGTTCTGTCTGATTTACGGGCGAAAGAGCAACAAACAGAGTGTCTTATCAGACAACATAATATCATAGAAGAATATGACTGTATTCTAAGCTGTCTATAAGCATAACCCTAAACCTAACCGCAAACCGTAAACCCTAACCCTACACCATAACCATAGCCCTAATGTCTAGCCCTAACACTTACCCTATAACCATTACCCAAACCCAAGACTAACCATAACACCTAACCCTTACGCTAACCCTAACCTCTTACCCTAACTCTAACCATAACCCTAACCCTAAACCTTAAATCCTAACCCTTACCCTAACTATAACCCTAACCCTAACCCTAACCCTAACCCTAACCCTAACCCTAACAATACCCCTAACACTTGCATTTTCTCATCACACGAGTTTGCTTACGCATATTCCTCTTCACAATGACAATGCACTTGCTCACGTTACCCTTAGCATCCGGCTCTCCTTGGATGAGAAGTAAATCACCGTACTGAAACAACTTTTCTTTTCACCTGAATCTGATTTTTCTTTTTTTCTCAAGCTCAATGGGGATCATCAAAAAGTTTCGTATTAAAAACGTAAATGCCATCACGAGAGTCATAACAACGGAGCGGAGGATTATCCCAGAATAATAATACTTCCAGCAGTTAACATTAGACTGGCAGAGATGGATGGAAAGAGTTTACGAGAATTATTCAGAAGGAGTAATCATGTGATAGTTTGTTTAGAAATGAACTTAACTGTTTGTGACATCAGTTCTGTACAGCAAATAGAAACGCGGTTTGCATTAATCTTCAGACTTGTCGATTAATTTAGTTACTCGTTTGTAACATATACTTTACACACACACACACACACATATATATATATATATATATATATATATATATATATATATATATATATTCTATATAAAACTGAATGTCTGTATGTGTGTGTGTCTGTGTGTGTGTTACTTACAGAAAAAAGTTAGAGAATAAAGATAAAATATAAAAGTGTATTCTGATGTAAAATTTACAGAGTAAGTTGATGGGTGTATTGCCGAATCTGTAAAGCCACCCCCTTAGGGGTCTATGAGGCAGATTTTATCAGGGGGGGGGGTCGTTTTTATAGTAATTAGAAAATGCTGAGTCATATTTTGCTTTAATTGCGTAATACTTTGAGATAACTTTTAATTTTATTTAACGTTTCTTAGCATCAATTCTGTTTACATGGAGGGGGGTAAGAAACTATGCGAAGGTCCGCCACTAGCCGCCGCTGCCTACCACTCTGTACGTACACAAATACATGTACATGTACATTTTATAATATCTTATATGAGAAAAGTATTCGGCGTTGTCCGGCAAATTATACCTCAAGTACATAAAACAATTTATGGTTTTTAATGAAATTTATTTGTTAGAAGATAGCCAGGGACGCGCCTCTAAATGTTTAGTACTTTGGTATTGTTTTTTAAATTAGCGACGAACGCTAATCAAACTATTGCTACTATTTTACGAAAGAAAATTATGGGAAATTACAACATGACCGCCAGCGATTAAGTCATTGAATTCAAAGTCGATTTCTAAAGTCTTTAAAAAATAGAATCTAATTTTATTTCGGGATACAAAATACAATGTAAGAATAATTAATAACTTTCATCCAAAATGTTTTTTGTTTACATAACATATTTTTTAAAGAAAATGCATAGTTACATAAAATGCATATTTATTAAAGAGAATTTACGCGTCATTAGAGGTCCCGATTGTTTTTTATGACTGTATTTTTGGACATCCATACTTACAAAACGTAAAAAAATTTAATAAACCTATTCATTGCTTAAAAAGCAATGAAATGGTTTATTAATTTCTTCTTTTATTACGTTGTATAAGTATGGATGTGCGAAAATACAGTCATAAAAAACAACTGAGACTTCCAATGATGCGTAAATTTTCTTTACTAAATATCAACCTAATCAATAAATGTCCCAAAGCAATAAATGTAAGATTACACTATTACATTTAAAGCAGATGGCTCCGGGGGGAAATAAATTAAATTATTAGTAGTTTTTAACACATTTAAACAAGAGAAGAATCATATGGGAAAAACCGAAATAAAGGGTTGAAAAAGGGAGGGAAATAATGGGGACCAGGGAAAGAGATGTGGCTAGAGAATAAAGATGGATTGAAGTCTTTGTATAAAGATGTGACACACACTCTTTAATTTCTACTACTTTGTTTTTTATCGCCCCAGGCAACGCCGGGTAGCCCTGCTAGTATATATATATATATATATATATATATATAGATGAAGATAAAATAAATATTTCTGTTTCAGTAGCTTGTACAAATACAGAAATATAGGAATAAGTTTACTGTTTGGATAACTATGTTTTGCTTTTTATTCATCAATAATTTATTTTATTTATATAATATTAGTTAGACTTTCACTTTTCATAAGTGCTGCTTTTAATTGTTTATTAAGCAAGTCAAACTCTTGCATAGAACTACCGAATATCGTGTTTCAGGACTGCCTGGTCTGTATAAAGTTCTCCTTGTTGGTATTCGTTAACCTGCAGGATTGCAGGACTTTACAACGACACAGCAAGGTCCAGCGGAAGAATTTGAAGTCGGGGAAGCAATGACCTAGGACACATAAAGCGGAAGACACGTTGTCACTTTCATTCCATTCATTTACGGTACCGCGCTTGGCACGATTTTACTTGCTACATACAGAGGCAGCGACGACCGGTGGTCGACGGAATCTGCTGCCGACTCATCCTAAATTTTCATTGAAGCCCGATTGCTCTTACAATACCTCGTTACCACCGCCATTACAATGTAAAGTTTGACTATAAAGAGGCGGAAGTGCCGCTGGGCATGCATACATGTATTGATACTTGTTTAAAGGTAAGTTCTTTGTCGATTTGATGTTAACTATCAGTAATTAACTCTCAGATGTTTATTTTCTCTTACATAGGTGTTTTACTTACTTTAATTAAAATACTATGGAAAAGAAAGTTACACACATACAAAATATACTACTGGCTATTCTCATGAGCTACATAAAAATGTTGCACAATTTGATTTAAAAATTAATTATTTGGTTTACTAATACTAGTTTAATAATCAATTGAAATTGATTTTTCATCCAACCTTTGTTCGGAGAATCCATCAAAGCTTAAGCTGTCTGGTGTATTCAGCCCTCTCCCTCCCCGTTCTATGTTTAAATAACCGAGCTGGTCAGAACGAACGCAAACATTCGCGACGCCCTGCTGACCACGGTGACCACGACGTATATTGATAAGATAGTACTTTGAACTAAGATTTGACACAGGGACACATCTTAGGGCAAGATAGTGTCTCACGTGAGTTGGTTCCACATGCAAACGGATCCTGCTAGATCCCATATGCTAATTAGTCAGATGGTCTATGACTTCCGTTTACGTTTTCAAACAAACGTCATTTTTCAACTTCTGGGCCCTCGAAAACTCTGTTTCTACCTAATTCCTATTAAAGGCCATCTAAATATATAGCTTCTTATTTCGTGTGAATCAGATGATTCTGGTGTTGGCATTAGTTTCACCGATGTTTTTATAGTTAGAAATATTTCTGCAAATCCATCGGGTACTTACGAGAAGGAATACGAGAAGGTGGCCAACATCCCTAAGTGAAAGTGGTACCGCGGAACCGACTGGATTCGAACTTCGATATCAACTTAACCACCGTTACCTCCCTAAATATATAGCGTAAAGATGAGATACAAGTTTCAGGAAAAATGAAAATAAAACTTATTAGTACATCTTCCAACCGAATAGGCCCATGGAACTGAATTCCCTTATTATCTTGAAAACCGATTAGTTGAATACTGTACCTAATTCAACAATTGAATATGTCCTTTCCGTTGCTATATAATGAACAGAAACATTGCCTTCCTTTTTCTTGTTTCATTAAATCTATGTCTAAACATTTCCGTACTGTTGTATCTGCCATTGTTCACAGGTCATCTTCTGACCCAGTGAAGTGGTAGATATTAGGGCTCAACTAAGAGGAGGGTATTTAAAAATTGACGAAATATACGCATAGAAAACGAATGAATCTACAAACCATTCGTATACAACATATGATGTATTAGATGTGTAAAAAATAGTAACAACATGAGGCATGGTAACTTTTAGCGAAATAAATTAATTCGACAAAAACATAACCGGAAAAAAAGAGTTATTTTATCCATCGTAAAATATACCCACTTTCTATTCTTGATCATCACACACACCGACATGGTAATAATATATTTGTGAACTCCATTGCGTCAGTCGCAGGTCATTAATAAGAACATTTTCGCGCCTGTGCCCAACTAACCTTTTCACATCGGCCGCCATATTTGTCTGATGTCTGACCAAAATAGTGGACGTCCTCAGATTCGTTTGTAGATTTCGTTTTTCAGACACGTGGTGCTAAAACTACTTATAGTGACAGTCAGATTGATTGGCCAAATATATCATAGGAAAGATTGGAAAAAAGCTTCTATATTTACTCTGTTGTCTTATCGTTGTATTTCTAATATGCAAATATAGAATCTCTTTTCGTATCGAAAGGGTCCGAGAGAATATATAAAGCCGTAGGCGTCACATTGCCCGTCTTTAATCAAACATTTAAATGGTTTTATTTGCTTTACATTTCAATAATAGCAAAGAGTTCGTCGTAATGACTTTGGCCATCTTCCAATGCAACATCAAAATTAACTAAATATAAATGACTATTTTTACTAGTGTAGAAATAGAACTCGTTTTCCGGTTTTCTCTGAACAAAATTACCCATCGTGGACATAAACTGTTTAACATTTATGCTGTCGTAATTTTAAATGCGTTCAGCGCAAAACACAAAGGCTTTCTTTCGATCTGTGCGCTGATTGGTTGATTTTTATGTCTAAAACAAACGGTCTGAATAACTTTGAAGTAAATTTATTCGTAGCTCGTAGATAATACTTTGCTTATCTAGATGTGTCACTTCCATGGCTAATCAATCCTATTGTCGTTATTTGGTATTTACATGTCTTTCTACAAAATATAATATGACACAGGGTTGGTTGTTATCTGTGGGAAATCCAGCTACACCGAGTGAGCACTATGATAGATTAAAAATATATAGCCTGCCCCTTCCCCCAATAACATATTCTGTTATTCAGAAACCATTCTGTTTATTATTTGAGTATAATTAAAACCATTCGCATCGCTTCATTTATGCGTCTGCACACAAGTAAAGTTTTCACATCAGTCGACATATTTTTCTATGTCTGAAATAATGGACCTCTTCGGGGTTGTTTGACGCGTCCATCTTTCAATGGCACAGACGGCTGAAACTACTTATACTGACAGTGATATTGATTGGTCAGATATACCGCGAGAAGATTGGAAAAAAAACCTATATTTACTGAATTCTCTAGCAGCTGTCTTTCCAATATGCAAATATAGAATCTCTTTTCGTATGGAAAGGGTCCGATGGAATAAATAAAGCCGAGTGTTTCGCATTGTCAGTCTTTAATCAAACATCCGACTCGTTGTATGTGCATTACATTTGAATAATACGAATAGGTCCGCCGTAATGAGTTTGGGGATCGTCCAAGGGAAAATGTGAATTGGCCAAATATACGACTATTTTCACGAAAGCTGAAGCAAAACAGATTATCCGGCTAAACAGAGCATGCCAACATATTTTGAAGAAAAGCTGACTTTAAAATATACGGACTAGACCCTCCGGACGTAGACAGTTTTTCTAGTATATATATATATATATATATATATATATATATATATATATATATATATATATATAATTAATTAATTCATAAACCAATTTATTGTATACAGATTTTTGTAATTAATTTACAGATTAATAAATTCATAAATTGGTTTATAAATTAATTAATTAATTAAAAATATTTTATATACAATTGATCAATCGTTTGATTAAGGGCGACTTTAAAAAAGAAAAGAATGCGCCCATTTGCATATTTTTAAATAATAAAAACAAAACGCTTAGGGGAGCGAAAAATAGGAATGCACTATAATGACGCCGTTCGCTATCGCCCTAAAACCAAAACAATAACAAATAATGTACGTATGTATATATATATATATATATATATAAATATATATATATATATATATATATATATATATATATATATATATATATATATATATATATATATGTGTGTAACATAAAATAACACGAACTTACATAATTGTCGATGCAATAATTTATTTTAACCTTGTGGTTTCCTCAAGCATCAAACTAGACAATTACATTTTTGAGACTGACAGAAAACTGAATTCACCTTCAACAATTCAAATACAACCAGAGAGAGTGGTGGTTGCAACCAATCTGAACACCTCTTACAGAGCGAGGAGGAATTAAAATCTTATATTTAACTCAGGCGATCGAAATGGATATTATTGTTTTGTTTTTTAAATAATAACGTCTGAGTTAAAAGCACATATTCTTTTGACACTTACGACTTGGTGATATAAAACAAACGCGATGAGCTTATGGCAAAATACAGACATAAATGTAAATTTAAAATAACCAATATCTCATAATCCGATAGACCTCTAGATTTGTAACGGTGAAGATACCAAATAGATAAAAAAAAAACAATAAGTATTTATAATAATATCTGTTATGGACACGTAATTACTGACTTGGTGATATTCATTATAGGTGTTTTGGGATGTATGCATATATAATTGTACTTTAAGATATTTGTTTATTCTGATTATTTACTTAAAATAAGATAGCTTTAAGAATTTTTTATGCTGATAATACACTAATCATTGAATTAATTTAAGTATAAGTGTCTAATATTATCACTAGACATTGTTAGATTGGAATTAGGTTATAATTATAGGTTTCCATAGATTAAAAAATTAATGTATATGAATTTTTAGAACTCAGATTATTAGAATATAGAATGTTTATGTAAATGTTTTGTATTTAGATGCATATTGGCATCTGTGGGTGTGTATGTAACTGCATGCGTATAATACGTATTTCAAATAGATTCAAATATAATCTTAAATAATTTTTATTTTTCAAATATATCCTATCTCGGATCTAGACAGAATTCAAACTTGTAAACCTTCCACAGTTTGTCAGTCGGTTGATGACACGCAAACACCTGCCTGTTTCTCTTCTTCTCTTTCTTCCTTTCTTTTTCCAAGTCTAGCCGAATTTATATAACACAAAAAAATATTGTTGCGTGCGTGCGTGATCGTAGGATGTGTATATGTGTGTATGTGTGTGTGTGTGTAGAGACGTATATACGTGTTTATATCACCAAGTCATAAGTGTCAAAAGAATATGTGCTTTTAACTCAGACGTTATTATTTAAAAAACAAAACAATAATATCCATTTCGATCGCCTTAGTTAAATATAAGATTTTAATTCCTCCTCGCTCTGTAAGAGGTGTTCAGATTGGTTGCAACCACCACTCTCTCTGGTTGTATTTGAATTGTTGAAGGTGAATTCAGTTTTCTGTCAGTCTCAAAAATGTAATTGTCTAGTTTGATGCTTGAGGAAACCACAAGGTTGAAATAAATTATTGCATCGACAATTATGTAAGTTCGTGTTATTTTATGTTATTCCTGCTCTGTTTACCACACTGAGCTCTCATACCCGGATTTCTTCCTGGAATTATTCCATTATAACACAAATATATATATATATATATATATATATATATATATATATATATATATATATATATATATATATATATATATATATAAAGAAGAAGACAGGCTATGATGAAAACATTATTTGGTAAAAAATATTAATAAGACATAGTAAGCCAGATTGAAGATGCGAGACGTTTTTATTTTTTTAAATAAAACATTTATTTCATGCATATTTCGGTGCCAAACAAACCTTTATCAGTGAATAGACATCTTTTTTTTTTCATCCACCCGGTTGGTATTAACTGTATAAACGAGGTTGGCTAAAAGTATATTTACTGATGAAGGTTTGTTAAATAGTTCAGTTCATAGAACATCAGACTAAATAATCAAAGTTTCGGTTTCGATTTCTGGCCATGGCATCCGCTTTTTTTTTTGTTGAGTATTTATTATTTAGTATTAATGCAATATTTCTATTTCTAAAATAAATTAAGATATTCGTAAAAGAAATTGCGACTGTCGGACAGACAGACACACAGACACACATATACCCTTTTATTATAAGTGGATAGCCCAAATAGCCTATACTTTACTCCATCTCTGCTTAACACAAGCCAGTTTATAACTATAATTATTTATTCTAAAATATCAGGGTTTTGATGTTAGAGTTGACCAAGTATACCATATCATTGTAAGCTTCCGCCTGCACAGCAGAGTGTATGATAAATATTGATTAAGGTACATCTATTGGCAGCGATTAGTAATTACCTATTATTAAAATATGTTGGAAAACAGCGATTAGTAATTACCTATTATTAAAATATGTTGGAAAACAGCGATTAGTAATTACCTATTATTAAAATATGTTGGAAAACAGAATACCTTTCAGACAAGGGATCAAGTTATCGATTCTGATGCATTGTGAATACCAGAAGCCGATGAATAACATGATGTCTCTTATGCCCAACGTGTGTTTAGACCCGCAGGCTAATTGGTCCGGTTAGATGTATACAATCAACGTTCTCAATAACTTTTGGTCAGATACACAGGTAACTTGCTAGATGTGGTTTGTTTAGCTGAGGAGGATCTTTTTTAATCTTACTTAAAATCTAAAAACACTACATTTTGTAAGCGACTTATTAAATTCTCACTCTTTCTCATTTTTAAAGTTAGAGGTTCAAACAGTTGACACTAGTTACAATTGGTTCAGCCTTACTGAACCACCAGCACCAAAACGTGATACATTTATAAGCTATATTCAAATGGTTGTTGATACAAACATCAAAAACAATATATATTCTTAAAACGACATTACTGACCTTCCTAGAATAAATCTGTTTAATTTTAATCCAAGGGGTTTTAACATTATCGACTTTTTACATACGACTTTTTACATACGACTTGTTACAATATTAAAATCATGAGATGAAAATTATAGTATAAATAATAAATATAAGAATGTTAATAAAAGGTTCAATGCTTTGAGTAAGAGTGATCAGTATTCTTCAGTTATTTTCACTAAACAGCGAATGTGTCTTGATGGGGTTTTACCTTATACATTTCCTTATCTTCATTTACGAGGGGCGTTCAATAAGTAATTTCCCTGACCCACTTTCCGTTGTTTGATCTAGATTAAATTTTGCATGTCTAATGACTTATATCTGTATGGGTTATGTTGCAAAAAACAGCTCTGAACTAATTGTGGTTTATGATTTACAGGTGTTTGAACTGTGTCAGGTGTTAAATGGAGCCAGTTGAGTGTCGCGCATTGATCCGGTTTTTGTATTTGAAAAGACGCACACCAAAGGAGACTTTTCATGAAATGAAAGAAACTTATGGTGATGATGCCCCATCATATGACCTTGTAAAACGCTGGCATCGTGAATTCAAACATGGTCGGAAGTCTGTGGGAACAGCTCCCACACGTGGTCGTCCCTCTTTTGCCATTGATGAGGCATCTCTTCGTAAAGTTGAAGCTGCCATTTTGGAAGATCGACGCATTACTATTCGCCAAATAGCCAAAGAGGTCAAGATTAGTACAGGGTCTGTGGAAACTATCATTCATGACCATTTACATATGCATAAGGTGTCTGTCAGATGGATTCACAGGTTGCTCCCACCTTTCCAGAAACAAGAACGCGTCAGGTGCTCAAAGATGAATTTGGGGATGTGCCAAGAAGATGAGTCAAAGTGTTTCAAAAGACTGATTACACAGGATGTAACTTGGGTCCATCACTGTGATCCAGAGACCAAAACCCAGTGAATGCAGTGGAAGCAATTGGACTTACCACCTCCAAAGAAGGCAAGGGTGCAACCCTCTGCTGACAAGCTCATGCTCACAGTCTCCTGGGACCAGAACGGAGTAGTGATGACAGATTTCCTGGCAAAGGGTACCACAATTGCAGGGGCCTATTACGCTTCACTTTTGATGAAATTAGAAGCTATCAAAATCAAGAGGCGGGGTAAGATCAGCAAAGGTATCATCATCCTGCAGGACAATGCTCTGGTCCACAACTCGCATATCGCTAGATCACAAGCACGGGCGTGTGGCTATGAAATCCTCCCCCTGCCCTTGCATCCTCTGACTTTCATCTCTTCCCAGCCATGAAGTTGTTTTTGAAAGGAAAGCGTTTCCCAGATGATGCAGCCTTGATTTCTGAAGTTACGACGTGGTTGGAGGACCAACCTGGGGTGTTCTACAAAAACGGTGTCCAGAGCTGCATCAAACGATGGGAGAAATGAATAACTCTGGATGGTTCCTATGTAGAGTAAAACTAATAACTGTGCCAAGTTTCATTAATCTACTAATATTGGAAATGGGTCAGTGGCATTACTTATTGAACGCTCCTCGTAAATGTATGTCACCTGACTTACATCCACAAAGCCTAATCAATGCCGAGTACATCCCCTTGAGCCCCCCCTCAAAATTGAAAGTTATAAAATATAATAAAATAATACCATAATTCATTTAAAGGTTGGGACACGTAGATATTCTTTACATAGACAGTAACGTAGAGATTTACAACCACTTCTATTGTCTTCCCAGGAGTATTTTATATATATGATATAAATTTCATCAAAATAGGATATATTTGAAGTTTTAATGGAGGTTCTGCTAACGGAGGTCCCTTACATTAGGATGCCACTTAGAGATCTGGATACGCTTCCATTGTTTTCCACAAACTATTTTATACATAGGATTGAAATTTCATAAAAATAGGATATATTTGACGTTCCAAATTGTTATGCCCTCATAGTTTCTTTAGGTATTCACTTAGAGATTCGGGACATTTATATTGTCTTCCTCGGTAAATTTTACATAATAATACACTTAGATTCCAACGTTGTATTTCCGTGGCCTTCTTCTTTGTCTTCATCGTCTTAGCCGTGTCGTCTATCCACTGACGAATCGTCGAGGGCACAGCAATGGTCCACAAGTTAAAATAAAAGAAACACAACTGTCGATAAATAAAACGAACACATATACGTTGTGTATAACTTAGTTTGAACTACGAGTGTGTGTGACACCGTCGTGGACTGTCGAGACCCCTATTGTCGTTGATCAAGTCGTCAGCTCATCTCATCGTTTTCCCGGTCCGATCCGCTCTCTCGGGAGGTTCGATCCTAACTGCCCGTCTTCTCCCCGAAACCCAAACTCGTTAACTTTTTGTCATAAACTTTACTGTCGTCAACTGTCGTAAACTAACCTACCTTACTGTAGTCAGATGTCGTAAAAACACTGTCACTCCTAAATAGTCACTTCCTATCCTCGCGGCCTCCGTTGTATCACATAGGTAACACAAAAACATCACACAGACACACCGACATTGAGTTTTATATAGAGAGATAACTACGGTTACGATTAAAAGGAATTCGTTATTGATGCAATATAGATAATAATACCTTTGTGGAAAGAGATACACTCACAATATGATCCTAGCTATAGGTAACATAGCAACGTGTTTTAACAAAAAATGACATACACTGACTAGTGTGCATCATGTTTTCTTTTCCGATATTAAATTGACTTGTAAATGCCGATTTGCTTTCACGAGACAGATCATACTAATTAATGGACCGTTTACTCTAGGTAATATTGTTCGGTATGGTTTGGTATGGTAGTTTTGTTTTACGGCATATCAACCCTTTTTGGGTTATTTAATGCCGAATCTGGTCATTATAGTGAAAGTGTTTATGCTTCAAGTTCTTTATATCTTCAAATGTTTAATCAGGGTTTTTGGTTTGGTAGTTTTGTTTTACGGCATATCAACCCTTTTGGGGTTATTTAATGCCGAATCTGGTCTTGTTTTCTTCTCTTTTTTGTTTCTTTCCCCTTTTAATATCTGTTTCTATTTAACCCATAGTTGGGACCCTAACAGGTACTACCACTCCGGGTCAAGGTGGACCTGGGAGCAATGGTAATTAAGAGGAGGCTCCACATTCCCCAAAGTCCGTAAGCCGGATCTCACCATCGGATGTAGTTTAAGGTCATATCCAGGACCGGGAGTAGGGTAGGAAAAATAAAAATAAAAAAGGGGAGGGAGAAAGGGAGAGGGGCTGTTGTTTTTGTTTTTGGTTTTGTAGAACATAATTAAGTTTTACAAAAAAAAAAAAAAAAAAAACGTCAATGTAGGTGAATTTCGTCTCAGGGAGCCACAGGGCAGCCTGATCTGGTATCACCAGGTAATATTGTTCGTTATTTCAATTGAATGCAGATAGGAAAAGATAAAACAAGCATGCTTCAGTTGACATGTAGGGAAAAGGTGGCATAGATTAATAGAAAAAAGGAGAAGTAGCAAAGCAGCTGTCTAATGTCGCCATCAATTGGTGCGTCGTTGGCGCATTTAATATTCCTAGTCTATACCAAATTGTTTCAGAGATTCTGATGGAGAAAGCGTTTCTCCTTCAGTTCAATCTATATCGGCGGTGAAACAGTTTCTGGTCATACCCTCGCAGCCATATTTCTGGTGCAAGAGTGAATAGTAGGTCCTGATGGAGATCATAATGGTCATTGAGGAGATTGTAGGTCAAAATGAGATCACAGCAGAAACGTCGGCGCTCAAAGGAGAAAAAGTGAACATTCTTGAGTCGCCTTTCGTATAGCACATCTGCACAATTTGAGTATTGATTTACTCCTCTCCAGGAGTTAGGCACAAGGCCAGTTTTTATCCTACTCTCACAAGTAAGATGTGACCCAAGGTCGGGTCAGGAAAGTGGGGTTTGAAAAGCCAGCGCCCGAGAGGTGAGCACTCTGGACATTTAAAAATTGCCTGGGCAGCCCCGTCGGCATTCCCCAGTAGGGGCGCCTCAGACAGTAAGCAATAAACATACTCCTCTCCAAAGAGGGGAGACAAAGCCTGGGAGAGTGGACCTCCTAGAACCGCACAGGACATACCCATTGACCGGCGTAAGTCAAGCCCCGAAGGCCAAGACAATACCCGTATGGGGTGCAGTATCCATCGGAACAGATACTACACTTTGATCTTAGCCAAAAGGCCAAGATTGACACCATAATCTAACAGCGGTCTTACGAGCGAGATATAAAGTGAAAGACAATTTTCAGGAGTAATTTTGCAGAACGAGCCTACAAGGAGAAATAGGTAACTCTTTGCATTTTCAGGAATTTTGCCATTATGAAAATGTATTTTGTATTGTATGCTCAACTTTTAACATCATCACTCATGTATAATATTATTAAAAACAGTTTTGAAAATCATTATCTACGATAATTAGTTATGAGTCTTTTAGCGGATGTGGCGCTCCAAAGGAATGATTTTTTTTAAACAGCTTGTTCGGTACAAAGTAACTCAAAAAGGCTGGTATTCCGTAAAAGAGAAACAAAACAAATTGATGAAGAATTTAGAATGGATTGTCTTTTTCGTATTAATTAAACTCAAAAGAATGGATATATCATAAGGATATAATGCGAACAGAACTAATGAATCGTTTTAGTAACCCGATTTGCTTATATTAACGTTTATTCACCTCAATCAAGACGTATTACGACTGATACGTAAGGAGGTACTGCGATTAGGGGTAATATGTTTAGAGCAGGGGCGGGCAACCTCCAGCCCGCGGGCCACATCCGGCCATCGAAGGCTTAGCGTCCGGCCCACCACCCTGCTATGCTTTATTATTGCAATCCGGCCCGCGGACCTCCCAGTAAAACTCATATCATTTTGTGACATAGACGTAAAAGTAGGGTTCAATTAAGATTTACAGTGGGATAAAAATGTATAAATATCAGCGAGCGATGATGCATGAATATTTCATTTTTCTTTAACTATTAAGAGATAAAAATCCAAAAAGAGAAAGAGAGAGGCAAAGAGGAAACGAGAGACGAGGAAAGGGCATGAAACAGAGAACTTATGTGAGGTGTGCCAAAACGAATGGTGGATCAACTTGCTACTTCCCCCGTCATTATATTTTATGATTCCAAAATGTGTCTTCGTCGGCGCCTTTTATAACATCACATACAGAAGTCTCTTGAGAAAAATATCAGATTTGTAGAATGTTCAACGCAATTTTTGTACAATTTATTTATGTAAACAAAATATAGTAATTCTGAGATTTCGTTTTTCACTCTAGCCCGCGATATTCTTCCGAAAGTCTCATCTGGCATTCACTCTGAAAAGGTTGCCCGCCCTTTGTTTAGAAGCATCATGAGAGGGGAGTTATACAGCAAGATGTTTGTTCACATTACATTTAAATGTCTACATACAGTCGGCGAAACAGGTAGTAGGGAGTGAATCTAAAAGGCAAGCGGTCCGAAGAAAAAAGCTATTAGAGTACACAGTTTCTATCTGGGGGACCTCTACAGTTAAAGGGTTAGATTGTGGTGCTAGTCGGGTTAGTCGAAGGTCTTTATGTTGAGGGGGTGCATGTATCGTAAGTTCGTCGGAGTACATTCCATGTAAAACAATGACAGGGATGAAAGATTGCGGTGATGGTTGATGTGCTGTAAAAAACAAGTCAAACGAGTTAAAGATTCCTTGAACATAAACCGTTTGTCTAGCATAAAAAAACTAAAAAGGATTGATGTGCCGTATAAAAAACTACCTGAATTAATTAATTATCTACAATATGTGGTGAGTTTAAGAAGTAAATGTCCTTAAAAAGGTTGATTTGCTGTTTAACAAACTAGAGAAATCTATTAATGAATCTCTAGCATGACCTGGGGAAATTCCACAGCTGTATCCTTGTAGGAGTTTCTAATATATGCCTATTGCAAACACGTCTAGTGCGAACGAAGATCTCACAATAGTATTGCACCGCCTTCGTTCAAAATCAAACATACTTTTCTAAGTACTCTGATCAATTTAGTTCAAGAATATATTTGGGTATGCAGCGTCTGTATTATTTACTCCTCTCCAGGAGTTAGGCACAAGGCCAGTTTTATCCTACTCCCACAAGTAAGATGTGACCCAAGGTCGGGTCAGAAAGTGGGGGTTGAAAAGCCAGCGCCCGAGAGGTGAGCACTCTGACCATCAAAAATTGCCTGGGCAGCCCCGTCGGCATTCCCCGGTAGGGGCGCCTCAAGCAGTAAGCAATTAACTTACTCCTCCCCAAAGAGGGGAGGCAAAGCCTGGGAGGGTGGACCTCCTAGAACTGCACAGGACAATCCCATAGACCGGCGTAAATCAAGTCCCGAAGGACAAGACAGTACCAGTCCATGGATGTAGTATCCATCGGAACAGATACTGTATCCAATACCTTTGTAGGAGTTTGTGATATATTGCCACTCTTTAGACACTCTGTGCGAATGCAGACATTAAGATATTATTGTATCATCTTTAGGCAGAACAGATACTATACTCTGACCCTACACTTAAAGCCAAGAAAGATGAAATTTTAGAAATTGCGTTGTATGCATTACATCTTCAGCGATCAGGCGATCCCATCTTGTGGGGGGTGACAACGTATATACGAACATAAAATCTCTTAATGTATCATTATATAGATTTACAATAGGTACTCAATTAATGCATAAAACCCCAAAAGAGTTGATATGCCGTAAAACGATAAAAAAAAAAACTATACGGTCTATTTGTGCACTCATGTGTACAATACTGTTCAGCGGTCTGTCGGTCGATGGGTGTGTTTAATTTCATACCCGTCTGAGAACACATGGGGAACACGATGAAAGCATACGATGTCTTTGTTATCATTCACGAGTTAATCAATTCTTCTTACATGATTTTTAATGCACTCGCGCCATAAAACAAAAACTATTTTGTTTCGAACCGAAATATTAAAAAGAAAAAAACAAGTTACAATCGAAGCAAACAAAACTCTTGATATGATAATATCCTAACAAATTAACGTTTAATTAAAACGCACATTGACTAAATTAAATGGCGTTCTCTTCTCTTCTCTCTTTAGAAACATTAGACAACCTCTGAACCAGTGTATAACGGCAAGAAAGTATCTATAGTAGAAGCAAAAAAATATCTGCCAGGACATGTCTGGTATAAGGCCAAGACTTAAGAACCTTCAATTAATATTGATTTCCAACAAATTGTCTTTATAATAGTGTTCGATTGCTCTAAATGTCTGTCTTTATTGACCATCCTCCTCTCGTTATTACTGTTGCTATTTGTTGTTGTGTTGTGTGTTAGAGTTCATGTTGTTATTGCTTCTGTTGTGACTGGTGTTGTGATATTTTTTTTGTAATCTAGGTTGTTACTCTCTTTTTTATGTTAATATTGTTTTTATGTTTACTGTAGATGTTTTTACTATTGTTTTGTTGTTATGTTTACTGTAGATGTTTTTGCTATTGTTTTGTTGTTATGTTTACTGTAGATGTTTTTACTATTGTTTTGTTATTAGGTTTACTGTAGATGTTTTTACTATTGTTTTGTTGTTATGTTTACTGTAGATGTTTTTGCTATTGTTTTGTTGTTATGTTTACTGTAGATGTTTTTGCTATTGTTTTGTTGTTATGTTTACTGTAGATGTTTTTGCTATTGTTTTGTTGTTATGTTTACTGTAGATGTTTTTACTATTGTGTTGTTGTTATGTTTACTGTAGATGTTTTTGCTATTGTTTTGTTGTTATGTTTACTGTAGATGTTTTTACTATTGTTTTGTTGATCCTCCTGTTGTTGCTAGTGGTTGTGTTCTTGTTATCTTGTCTGTCTGTTCCGTGTAATCGTCGTGTGCGCGTCTCACTTTCTGAGTTGTTTATTTATTCTCAGGCTGCTTGTCTAACTCATCCCATTGTTTAATTGTATTACTCTCGTCAACACAAAAAAGTGACACTATATATAGTAATATACTTCAGTCTATAATAGCGACCAATGTACACACACACATTGAGAATTAACTTCCTGCACTGAAGATTGCGTTAGCATGAAACATCGATGTCTGTAGGTAATAAATAATTATATTTATTTATAAATATTATTATAAGCCCCTTCACTAAAGGCCGGGCACTCTGAGTTGGTTTAATAACAAGCAGTACAAATAGCTTCATGCAAGCTCCAAACACAGTTTGTTGATCACGTTCACTGCTCGTGTAAAATTATCCGCCGACTCGCTATTTACAAAGTTAAATTTCTTCTTTAATTATCAGCTAATTCCCTATGGCCGAGGGGTTAACGCTATTGGCTGCGAATCAGTGGCGATTTGTGATCGGTGTTCGAGCCCGCCGACCGTTGAGAATTAACTTCCTGCACTGATTATTGCGTTAGCATGAAACATCGATGTCTGTAGGTAATAAATAATTAATATTTATTTATATATATATATATATATATATATATATATATATATATATATATATATATATATATACATTATAAATTGAGAATAAAAGCCATTTTCAATGCAATTTCTTTTTTTTTACATTTATCTTATTTATTTCGGAGATATACTCCATCTTCGGAGTTTCTTGTTTTTTTATATAAATAAACAAACTTTTTAGTTTTGTTTATCGATAAAACGTCCTTGTGTTGGGTTTGACGTAATGTTCGCATGTAGTTTAATTCGCGGTTCTTGTGTTGAACGGAAATGCGCCGGGCACACTGGTATTTTAAAATATTGGTCGTTCATTTTTTATAAGCATCGAGGGATAAGGATTATAAATTGAGAATAAAAGCCCTTTTCAATGCAAGATATATATTTTTTTACATTAATCTTATTTTATAAAAAAAATGAAAAATACCAGCGACCCCATATCCACAATACTGTTCAAGAGCAATAATTTCAACTTTCTCAAAAATATTTCTCCAGTCATTAAGAGAGTAACATCCCCATTTCACAACATTATTATTACTCCCATAAGTCCCCACCATTTCTCGGTCATAATACTAATCTCCCACATCTCCCAAACAGATCCAATTAAACGGTTACAAACCATTTAAAACTTCTACAGAGTTACTGCCCTTAGACCACCCCGATGATACCTTTATTTAAATTTCTTCGTGATTGATTTAAAGTCCTTTAATCCAGGATTTAAACACGAAATTAATTAATGTTATTCCTTTTAAAACCCTTTAATCCTTAAACGCATTCTCTCTCCCCAATTCCTTTAAAACACACATCATCAAACCCCAAAACAGTAACGGACAAATATACGAAACTCACTCCTCCCCAAAGAGGGGAGACAAAGCCTGGGAGGGTGGACCTCCTAGAACTGCACAGGACAGGCGTGCAGTATCCATCGGAACAGATACTACACTTTGATCTTAGCCAGACGTTTGGTGTTATTGATATACATAAAGAACCAGAGATTGGAACTAAGTAAAGCACCCACCATGTAAGGGTCTTCTATCTGGCAATGTCATTGCTAATTAGCACTAGTATTTTCATTGCTAATTAGCACTAGTATTTTCATTGCTAATTAGCACTAGTATTTTCATTGCTAATTAGCACTAGTATTTTCATTGCTAATTAGCACTAGTATTTTCATTGCGAATTAACACTAGTATTTTCATTGCTGATTAGCACAAGTATTTTCATTGTTAATTAGCACTAGTATTTTCATTACTAATTAGCACAAGTATTTTCATTGCTAATTAGCACTAGTATTTTCATTGCTAATTAGCACTAGTATTTTCATTGCTAATTAGCCCTAGTATTTCCATTGCTAATTAGCACTAGTATTTTCATTGCTAATTAGCACTAGTATTTTCATTGCTAATTAACACTAGTATTTTCATTGCTAATTAGCACTAGTATTTTCATTGCTAATTAGCACTAGTATTTTCATTGCTAATTAACACTAGTATTTTCATTGTTAATTAGCACTAGTATTTTCATTGCTAATTAACACTAGTATTTTCATTGCTAATTAGCACTAGTATTTTCATTGCTAATTAACACTAGTATTTTCATTGCTAATTAGCACTAGTATTTTCATTGCTAATTAACACTAGTATTTTCATTGTTAATTAGCACTAGTATTTTCATTGCTAATTAACACTAGTATTTTCATTGCTAATTAGCACTAGTATTTTCATTGCTAATTAACACTAGTATTTTCATTGTTAATTAGCACTAGTATTTTCATTGCTAATTAACACTAGTATTTTCATTGCTAATTAGCACTAGTATTTTCATTGCTAATTAACACTAGTATTTTCATTGCTAATTAGCACTAGTATTTTCATTGCTTATTAGCACTAGTATTTTTATTGCTTATTATCACTAGTAATTTCATTGCTTATTAGCACTAGTATTTTCATTGCGAATTAGCACTAGTGTTTTCATTGCTAATTAGCACAAGTATTTTCATTGCTAATTAGCACTAGTATTTTCATTGCTAATTAACACTAGTATTTTCATTGTTAATTAACACTAGTATTTTCATTGTTAATTAGCACTAGTATTTTCATTGCTAATTAACACTAGTATTTTCATTGCTAATTAGCACTAGTATTTTCATTGCTAATTAACACTAGTATTTTCATTGTTAATTAGCACTAGTATTTTCATTGCTAATTAACACTAGTATTTTCATTGTTAATTAGCACTAGTATTTTCATTGCTAATTAACACTAGTATTTTCATTGCTAATTAGCACTAGTATTTTCATTGCTAATTAACACTAGTATTTTCATTGCTAATTAGCACTAGTATTTTCATTGCTAATTAACACTAGTATTTTCATTGCTAATTAGCACTAGTATTTTCATTGCTAATTAACACTAGTATTTTCATTGCTAATTAACACTAGTATTTTCATTGCTAATTAGCACTAGTATTTTCATTGCTAATTAACACTAGTATTTTTATTGTTAATTAGCACTAGTATTTTCATTGCTAATTAACACTAGTATTTTCATTGCTAATTAGCACTAGTATTTTCATTGCTAATTAACACTAGTATTTTCATTGCTAATTAGCACTAGTATTTTCATTGCTAATTAACACTAGTATTTTCATTGCTAATTAACACTAGTATTTTCATTGCTAATTAGCACTAGTATTTTCATTGCTAATTAACACTAGTATTTTCATTGCTAATTAACACTAGTATTTTCATTGCTAATTAACACTAGTATTTTCATCGCTAATTAACACTAGTATTTTCATTGTTAATTAGCACTAGTATTTTCATTGCTAATTAACACTAGTATTTTCATTGCGTATTAGCACTAGTATTTTCATTGCTAATTTACACTAGTATTTTCATTGCTAATTAGCACTAGTATTTTCATTGCTAATTAACACTAGTATTTTCATTGCTAATTAACACTAGTATTTTCATTGTTACTTAGCACTAGTATTTTCATTGCTAATTAACACGAGTATTTTCATTGCTAATTAGCACTAGTATTTTCATTGCTAATTAACACTAGTATTTTCATTGCTAATTAGCACTAGTATTTTCATTGCTAATTAACACTAGTATTTTCATTGCTAATTAGCACTAGTATTTTCATTGCTAATTAACACTAGTATTTTCATTGCTAATTAACACTAGTATTTTCATTGCTAATTAGCACTAGTATTTTCATTGCTAATTAACACTAGTATTTTCATTGTTAATTAGCACTAGTATTTTCATTGCTAATTAACACTAGTATTTTCATTGCTAATTAGCACTAGTATTTTCATTGCTAATTAACACTAGTATTTTCATTGCTAATTAGCACTAGTATTTTCATTGCTAATTAACACTAGTATTTTCATTGCTAATTAACACTAGTATTTTCATTGCTAATTAGCACTAGTATTTTCATTGCTAATTAACACTAGTATTTTCATTGCTAATTAGCACTAGTATTTTCATTGCTAATTAACACTAGTATTTTCATTGCTAATTAACACTAGTATTTTCATTGCTAATTAGCACTAGTATTTTCATTGCTAATTAACACTAGTATTTTCATTGCTAATTAACACTAGTATTTTCATTGTTAATTAGCACTAGTATTTTCATTGCTAATTAGCACTAGTATTTTCATTGCTAATTAACACTAGTATTTTCATTGCTAATTAGCACTAGTATTTTCATTGCTAATTAACACTAGTATTTTCATTGCTAATTAGCACTAGTATTTTCATTGCTAATTAACACTAGTATTTTCATTGCTAATTAACACTAGTATTTTCATTGCTAATTAGCACTAGTATTTTCATTGCTAATTAACACTAGTATTTTCATTGCTAATTAACACTAGTATTTTCATTGCTAATTAGCACTAGTATTTTCATTGCTTATTAGCACTAGTATTTTTATTGCTTATTATCACTAGTAATTTCATTGCTTATTAGCACTAGTATTTTCATTGCGAATTAGCACTAGTATTTTCATTGCTAATTAGCACAAGTATTTTCATTGCTAATTAGCACTAGTATTTTCATTGCTAATTAACACTAGTATTTTCATTGTTAATTAGCACTAGTATTTTCATTGCTAATAAACACTAGTTTTTTCATTGCTAATTAGCACTAGTATTTTCATTGCTAATTAACACTAGTATTTTCATTGCTAATTAGCACTAGTATTTTCATTGCTTATTAGCACTAGTATTTTTATTGCTTATTATCACTAGTAATTTCATTGCTTATTAGCACTAGTATTTTCATTGCGAATTAGCACTAGTATTTTCATTGCTAATTAGCACAAGTATTTTCATTGCTAATTAGCACTAGTATTTTCATTGCTAATTAGCACTAGTATTTTCATTGTTAACTAGCACTAGTATTTTCATTGCTAATTAACACTAGTATTTTCATTGCTAATTAGCACTAGTATTTTCATTGCTAATTAACACTAGTATTTTCATTGCTTATTAGCACTAGTATTTTCATTGCTTATTATCACTAGTATTTTCATTGCTTATTAGCACTAGTATTTTCATTGCGAATTAGCACTAGTATTTTCATTGCTAATTAGCACAAGTATTTTCATTGCTAATTAGCACTAGTATTTTCATTGCTAATTAGCACTAGTATTTTCATTGCTAATTAGCACTAGTATTTTCATTGCTAATTAGCACTAGTATTTTCATTGCTAATTAACACTAGTATTTTCATTGTTAATTAACACTAGTATTTTCATTGCTAATTAGCACTAGTATTTTCATTGCTAATTAGCACTAGTATTTTCATTGCTAATTAACACTAGTATTTTCATTGTTAATTAGCACTAGTATTTTCATTGCTAATTAACACTAGTATTTTCATTGCTAATTAGCACTAGTATTTTCATTGCTAATTAACACTAGTATTTTCATTGCTAATTAGCACTAGTATTTTCATTGCTAATCAGCACTAGTATTTTCATTGTTAATTAGCACTAGTATTTTCATTGCTAATTTACACTAGTATTTTCATTGCTAATTAGCACTAGTATTTTCATTGCTAATTAACACTAGTATTTTCATTGTTAATTAGCACTAGTATTTTCATTGCTAATTAACACTAGTATTTTCATTGCTAATTAGCACTAGTATTTTCATTGCTAATTAACACTAGTATTTTCATTGTTAATTAGCACTAGTATTTTCATTGCTAATTAGCACTAGTATTTTCATTGCTAATTAACACTAGTATTTTCATTGCTAATTAGCACTAGTATTTTCATTGCTAATTAGCACTAGTATTTTCATTGCTAATCAGCACTAGTATTTTCATTGCTAATCAGCACTAGTATTTTCATTGCTAATTAGCACTAGTATTTTCATTGCTAATTAGCACTAGTATTTTCATTGCTAATCAGCACTAGTATTTTCATTGCTAATCAGCACTAGTATTTTCATTGCTAATTAGCACTAGTATTTTCATTGCTAATTAGCACTAGTATTTTCATTGCTAATTAGCACTAGTATTTTCATTGCTAATTAGCACTAGTATTTTCATTGCTAATCAGCACTAGTATTTTCATTGCTAATCAGCACTAGTATTTTCATTGCTAATTAGCACTAGTATTTTCATTGCTAATTAGCACTAGTATTTTCATTGCTAATCAGCACTAGTATTTTCATTGCTAATCAGCACTAGTATTTTCATTGCTAATTAGCACTAGTATTTTCATTGCTAATTAGCACTAGTATATTCATTGCTAATTAGCACTAGTATTTTCATTGCTAATAAGCACTAGTATTTTCATTGCTAATCAGCACTAGTATTTTCATTGCTAATTAGCACTAGTATTTTAATTGCTAATTAGCACTAGTATTTTCATTGCTAATCAGCACTAGTATTTTCATTGCTAATCAGCACTAGTATTTTCATTGCTAATCAGCACTAGTATTTTCATTGCTAATTAGCACTAGTAATTTCATTGCTAATTAGCACTAGTATTTTCATTGCTAATCAGCACTAGTATTTTCATTGCTAATTAACACTAGTATTTTCATTGCTAATTAGCACTAGTATTTTCATTGCTATATAGCACTAGTATTTTCATTGCTAATTAGCACTAGTATTTTCATTGCTAATTAGCACTAGTATTTTCATTGCTAATTAGCACAAGTATTTTCATTGCTAACTAGCACTAGTATTTTCATTGCTAATTAGCACTAGTATTTTCATTGCTTATTAGCACTGGTATTTTCATTGCTAATTAGCACTAGTATTTTCATTGCTAATTAGCACTAGTATTTTCATTGCTAATTAGCACTAGTATTTTCATTGCTAATCAGCACTAGTATTTTCATTGCTAATTAGCACTAGTATTTTCATTGCTAATTAGCACTAGTATTTTCATTGCTAATTAGCACTAGTATTTTCATTGCTAATCAGCACTAGTATTTTCATTGCTAATTAACACTAGTATTTTCATTGCTAATTAGCACTAGTATTTTCATTGCTAATTAGCACTAGTATTTTCATTGCTAATTAGCACTAGTATTTTCATTGCTAATTAACACTAGTATTTTCATTGCTAATCAGCACTAGTATTTTCATTGCTAATTAACACTAGTATTTTCATTGCTAATTAGCACTAGTATTTTCATTGCTAATTAGCACTAGTATTTTCATTGCTAATTAGCACAAGTATTTTCATTGCTAACTAGCACTAGTATTTTCATTGCTAATTAGCACTAGTATGTTCATTGCTTATTAGCACTAGTATTTTCATTGCTAATTAGCACTAGTATTTTCATTGCTAATTAGCACTAGTATTTTCATTGCTAATTAGCACTAGTATTTTCATTGCTAATCAGCACTAGTATTTTCATTGCTAATTAGCACTAGTATTTTCATTGCTAATTAGCACTAGTATTTTCATTGCTAATTAGCACTAGTATTTTCATTGCTAATCAGCACTAGTATTTTCATTGCTAATTAACACTAGTATTTTCATTGCTAATTAGCACTAGTATTTTCATTGCTAATTAGCACTAGTATTTTCATTGCTAATTAGCACTAGTATTTTCATTGCTAATCAGCACTAGTATTTTCATTGCTAATTAACACTAGTATTTTCATTGCTAATTAGCACTAGTATTTTCATTGCTAATTAGCACTAGTATTTTCATTGCTAATTAGCACTAGTATTTTCATTGCTAATTAGCACTAGTATTTTCATTGCTAATTAGCACTAGTATTTTCATTGCTAATTAGCACTAGTATTTTCATTGCTAATCAGCACTAGTATTTTCATTGCTAATTAGCACTAGTATTTTCATTGCTAATTAACACTAGTATTTTCATTGCTAATTAGCACTAGTATTTTCATTGCTAATTAGCACTAGTATTTTCATTGCTAATTAGCACTAGTATTTTCATTGCTAATTAGCACTAGTATTTTCATTGCTAATTAGCACTAGTATTTTCATTGCTAATTAGCACTAGTATTTTCATTGCTAATTAGCACTAGTATTTTCATTGCTAATTAGCACTAGTATTTTCATTGCTAATTAGCACTAGTATTTTCATTGCTAATTAGCACTAGTATTTTCATTGCGAATTAGCACTAGTATTTTCATTGCTAATTAGCACTAGTATTTTCATTGCTAATCAGCACTAGTATTTTCATTGCTAATTAGCACTAGTATTTTCATTGCTAATCAGCACTAGTATTTTCATTGCTAATCAGCACTAGTATTTTCATTGCTAATTAACACTAGTATTTTCATTGCTAATTAGCACTAGTATTTTCATTGCTAATTAGCACTAGTATTTTCATTGCTAATTAGCACTAGTATTTTCATTGCTAATTAGCACTAGTATTTTCATTGCTAATTAGCACTAGTATTTACATTGCTAATTAGCACTAGTATTTTCATTGCTAATTAGCACTAGTATTTTCATTGCTAATTAACACTAGTATTTTCATTGCTAATTAGCACTAGTATTTTCATTGCTAATTAACACTAGTATTTTCATTGCTAATTAACACTAGTATTTTCATTGCTAATCAGCACTAGTATTTTCATTGCTAATTAACACTAGTATTTTCATTGCTAATTAGCACTAGTATTTTCATTGCTAATTAGCACTAGTATTTTCATTGCTAATTAGCACTAGTATTTTCATTGCAAATTAGCACTAGTATTTTCATTGCTAATTAGCACTAGTATTTTCATTGCTAATTAGCACTAGTATTTTCATTGCTAATTAGCACTAGTATTTTCATTGCTAATTAGCACTAGTATTTTCATTGCTAATTAGCACTAGTATTTTCATTGCTAATTAGCACTAGTATTTTCATTGCTAATTAACACTAGTATTTTCATTGCTAATTAACACTAGTATTTTCATTGCTAATTAGCACTAGTATTTTCATTGCTAATTAGCACTAGTATTTTCATTGCTAATCAGCACTAGTATTTTCATTGCTAATCAGCACTAGTATTTTCATTGCTAATTAACACTAGTATTTTCATTGCTAATTAGCACTAGTATTTTCATTGCTAATTAGCACTAGTATTTTCATTGCTAATTAGCACTAGTATTTTTATTGCTAATTAGCACTAGTATTTTCATTGCTAATCAGCACTAGTATTTTCATTGCTAATCAGCACTAGTATTTTCATTGCTAATTAACACTAGTATTTTCATTGCTAATTAGCACTAGTATTTTCATTGCTAATTAGCACTAGTATTTTCATTGCTAATTAGCACTAGTATTTTCATTGCTAATTAGCACTAGTATTTTCATTGCTAATCAGCACTAGTATTTTCATTGCTAATCAGCACTAGTATTTTCATTGCTAATTAACACTAGTATTTTCATTGCTAATTAGCACTAGTATTTTCATTGCTAATTAGCACTAGTATTTTCATTGCTAATTAGCACTAGTATTTTCATTGCTAATTAGCACTAGTATTTTCATTGCTAATCAGCACTAGTATTTTCATTGCTAATCAGCACTAGTATTTTCATTGCTAATCAGCACTAGTATTTTCATTGCTAATTAGCACTAGTAATTTCATTGCTAATTAGCACTAGTATTTTCATTGCTAATCAGCACTAGTATTTTCATTGCTAATTAACACTAGTATTTTCATTGCTAATTAGCACTAGTATTTTCATTGCTATATAGCACTAGTATTTTCATTGCTAATTAGCACTAGTATTTTCATTGCTAATTAGCACTAGTATTTTCATTGCTAATTAGCACAAGTATTTTCATTGCTAACTAGCACTAGTATTTTCATTGCTAATTAGCACTAGTATTTTCATTGCTTATTAGCACTGGTATTTTCATTGCTAATTAGCACTAGTATTTTCATTGCTAATTAGCACTAGTATTTTCATTGCTAATTAGCACTAGTATTTTCATTGCTAATCAGCACTAGTATTTTCATTGCTAATTAGCACTAGTATTTTCATTGCTAATTAGCACTAGTATTTTCATTGCTAATTAGCACTAGTATTTTCATTGCTAATCAGCACTAGTATTTTCATTGCTAATTAACACTAGTATTTTCATTGCTAATTAGCACTAGTATTTTCATTGCTAATTAGCACTAGTATTTTCATTGCTAATTAGCACTAGTATTTTCATTGCTAATTAACACTAGTATTTTCATTGCTAATCAGCACTAGTATTTTCATTGCTAATTAACACTAGTATTTTCATTGCTAATTAGCACTAGTATTTTCATTGCTAATTAGCACTAGTATTTTCATTGCTAATTAGCACAAGTATTTTCATTGCTAACTAGCACTAGTATTTTCATTGCTAATTAGCACTAGTATGTTCATTGCTTATTAGCACTAGTATTTTCATTGCTAATTAGCACTAGTATTTTCATTGCTAATTAGCACTAGTATTTTCATTGCTAATTAGCACTAGTATTTTCATTGCTAATCAGCACTAGTATTTTCATTGCTAATTAGCACTAGTATTTTCATTGCTAATTAGCACTAGTATTTTCATTGCTAATTAGCACTAGTATTTTCATTTCGAATCAGCACTAGTATTTTCATTGCTAATTAACACTAGTATTTTCATTGCTAATTAGCACTAGTATTTTCATTGCTAATTAGCACTAGTATTTTCATTGCTAATTAGCACTAGTATTTTCATTGCTAATCAGCACTAGTATTTTCATTGCTAATTAACACTAGTATTTTCATTGCTAATTAGCACTAGTATTTTCATTGCTAATTAGCACTAGTATTTTCATTGCTAATTAGCACTAGTATTTTCATTGCTAATTAGCACTAGTATTTTCATTGCTAATTAGCACTAGTATTTTCATTGCTAATTAGCACTAGTATTTTCATTGCTAATTAGCACTAGTATTTTCATTGCTAATCAGCACTAGTATTTTCATTGCTAATTAGCACTAGTATTTTCATTGCTAATTAACACTAGTATTTTCATTGCTAATTAGCACTAGTATTTTCATTGCTAATTAGCACTAGTATTTTCATTGCTAATTAGCACTAGTATTTTCATTGCTAATTAACACTAGTATTTTCATTGCTAATTAACACTAGTATTTTCATTGCTAATTAGCACTAGTATTTTCATTGCTAATTAGCACTAGTATTTTCATTGCTAATCAGCACTAGTATTTTCATTGCTAATCAGCACTAGTATTTTCATTGCTAATTAACACTAGTATTTTCATTGCTAATTAGCACTAGTATTTTCATTGCTAATTAGCACTAGTATTTTCATTGCTAATTAGCACTAGTATTTTCATTGCTAATTAGCACTAGTATTTTCATTGCTAATTAGCACTAGTATTTACATTGCTAATTAGCACTAGTATTTTCATTGCTAATTAGCACTAGTATTTTCATTGCTAATTAACACTAGTATTTTCATTGCTAATTAGCACTAGTATTTTCATTGCTAATTAACACTAGTATTTTCATTGCTAATTAACACTAGTATTTTCATTGCTAATCAGCACTAGTATTTTCATTGCTAATTAACACTAGTATTTTCATTGCTAATTAGCACTAGTATTTTCATTGCTAATTAGCACTAGTATTTTCATTGCTAATTAGCACTAGTATTTTCATTGCTAATTAGCACTAGTATTTTCATTGCTAATTAGCACTAGTATTTTCATTGCTAATTAGCACTAGTATTTTCATTGCTAATTAGCACTAGTATTTTCATTGCTAATTAGCACTAGTATTTTCATTGCTAATTAGCACTAGTATTTTCATTGCTAATTAGCACTAGTATTTTCATTGCTAATTAACACTAGTATTTTCATTGCTAATTAACACTAGTATTTTCATTGCTAATTAGCACTAGTATTTTCATTGCTAATTAGCACTAGTATTTTCATTGCTAATCAGCACTAGTATTTTCATTGCTAATCAGCACTAGTATTTTCATTGCTAATTAACACTAGTATTTTCATTGCTAATTAGCACTAGTATTTTCATTGCTAATTAGCACTAGTATTTTCATTGCTAATTAGCACTAGTATTTTTATTGCTAATTAGCACTAGTATTTTCATTGCTAATCAGCACTAGTATTTTCATTGCTAATCAGCACTAGTATTTTCATTGCTAATTAACACTAGTATTTTCATTGCTAATTAGCACTAGTATTTTCATTGCTAATTAGCACTAGTATTTTCATTGCTAATTAGCACTAGTATTTTCATTGCTAATTAGCACTAGTATTTTCATTGCTAATCAGCACTAGTATTTTCATTGCTAATCAGCACTAGTATTTTCATTGCTAATTAACACTAGTATTTTCATTGCTAATTAGCACTAGTATTTTCATTGCTAATTAGCACTAGTATTTTCATTGCTAATTAGCACTAGTATTTTCATTGCTAATTAGCACTAGTATTTTCATTGCTAATCAGCACTAGTATTTTCATTGCTAATTAACACTAGTATTTTCATTGCTAATTAGCACTAGTATTTTCATTGCTAATTAGCACTAGTATTTTCATTGCTAATTAGCACTAGTATTTTCATTGCTAATTAGCACTAGTATTTTCATTGCTAATTAGCACTAGTATTTTCATTGCTAATTAGCACTAGTATTTTCATTGCTAATTAGCACTAGTATTTTCATTGCTAATTAGCACTAGTATTTTCATTGCTAATTAGCACTAGTATTTTCATTGCTAATTAGCACTAGTATTTTCATTGCTAATTAGCACTAGTATTTTCATTGCTAATTAGCACTAGTATTTTCATTGCGAATTAGCACTAGTATTTTCATTGCTAATTAGCACTAGTATTTTCATTGCTAATCAGCACTAGTATTTTCATTGCTAATTAGCACTAGTATTTTCATTGCTAATTAGCACTAGTATTTTCATTGCTAATCAGCACTAGTATTTTCATTGCTAATTAGCACTAGTATTTTCATTGCTAATTAGCACTAGTATTTTCATTGCTAATTAGCACTAGTATTTTCATTGCTAATCAGCACTAGTATTTTCATTGCTAATTAGCACTAGTATTTTCATTGCTAATTAGCACTAGTATTTTCATTGCTAATTAGCACTAGTATTTTCATTGCTAATCAGCACTAGTATTTTCATTGCTAATTAGCACTAGTATTTTCATTGCTAAAGACGCAAATTAAATCTTCTTTGTATACAGCCTCTAACGAATCAATAGTTTGTCCGTCACGTTTTATTGTAAACGCTATCGCTGATAATGGCTTTTCGCTTCCTCTCTCGTTAAAGTAGACGTTTTCAAATTTAGAATTGAATTTATGGACGCCATATCGCTTTTAACCTGGGATTTTTTTTTTATGGGAAAAACACGTCGATTGGTCAAAAAGTTAATACGTTTGCCCGACTAGATTACACGTACATTTTACGAGGAGAATATTCTAATGAATTTGTCCGACTTCAATTACGACCCACTCTCTTTTTATTTTCGCATTTTAAATGTTTCGCTCTTTACGATTTAAATGAACGGGCGATGGATGTAAAGAACAAGCGAAATCTGAAAGATATTTCGGCTCACAACAGGAAAAATGTTATAAATATTATATCATTGTCAGTAACATGCGGAAGCTTGAACGTTCAAAACAATGGAATAGAATATGCGACTAAAGATTACGAGAGTGATCAGTATGTATTTTCAGGTCGGCAACTCTAATTGAAACTAATCAATCAAAGGCAACTCTTATACTATACGATGGGATGGCACAGTGGCTAAGTCGTTAATGGCACGGACTGAGGACTTGGGTGTGCCGGGTTCTAATCCACTTCGTTCCACAGAAACACTTTAATCCAGACCCACACCTGGCCTTGTGTCTAACCTCCTGGAACGCAGGTAAATCAAATACCTATAATATGTCTTTGTTTGAGAATGCAAAGCCTAACGTACAAAATCTTTTGGGGGGCTAAAGCTTTTGAAATTGAGATACGTGCGTGGTGATAGCCTCAGAGCTATTAGTGATTGTATAATGATACTCCTTCGGGGAGACATCGACAAATATGCTGAAAATAATATAGTCTGAGGAAGTTAGACTTTAAATAAATTCGCAGCTGAAACATGTATGCACATATGTAGCAAAAATGTGTGTATAAACAAAAATGTATACTAAAATACAGCTGTACTTGTTATTGGGCACTATCTCATAAACATCATAGCGTCATTGGATTAACATCTATGAAACAATAGTCATACAAACATTACTATATATTTATATATAGTAAATATTAGCTTGGGGGGGGGCATCGTTTTTAGAAATCTTATTCGTGTGCATTCTCGAGTGTGAACATTTTATTGGGAGGGGGTCATTTCTTCTTTTTTCCTTGTTTATTTTTCTGTAGTGATCACATTTTTCCCAAGTGAGTGTTTTGCCTTTATATACTTCAGTTTGCCGATTTTTTATTAGACATCAACTTGGATTTTTCCCTCCGGTGTTTTTGTTATGACATGTTTTTTCGCTACTTAACAACATATACTGCAACCCTCTGTAAATTGACAGAATTTGACTAATTTAAAAAAATGCACATATTCAAATTTAAATATAAAACGCGCATACGGGATAGGAATGAATATTAAACTTGAATAAATTATGTGTGTGTGTACAATGAGGGATGTAAAAAAAAAACTAACCGAAGTATAGAAATAAAGAAGTTGTTAAAACCAATGAAAATGACGGTTTTGGATCAATTCACTATGGTCTATGTGATGGAAATAAGACGCATCTCTCTCTCTCTCTCTCTCTCTATATATATATATATATATATATATATATATATGGTATGTACAAAATTTTAAAATAAACTTTAATAATATTGACGAATTTTCACCCCATCATTTAATCAATATATATATATATATATATATATATATATATATATATATATATATATATATGTTTTACGGTGAGAATTCCGAGGCAGGCGCAATGCAATGCTTAGAACCGGAAGGGTGACGGTGGAATATGGGATAAACAAAAATTAATGACAAGAGACCGTAAATCTCGAATGAATTCATTTTTATTAAAAAGGTTATTATCTCATCATGTCTGAATTTAGGCGGCAAATATCGATATTACTTTATTATAGAGATTTGTAGATAAAGAATATTACAGCACTATTATTCATAATCAAATGTCGCAATAGAAGAAGTAAATATATAATTATTAATCACTAAATTATTCAATTATGATAAGTATATAATTTTTTTACTCTAAGTTTAATGTACTTTAGTTATAATTAGGAAGAGTAAAACGAATATATTTAATTAAATATTTATACATATTTAATATGTAATGTTAATAATTAATCCAATAAACTCTAAGGAATTAAGAAATTATAGCCTTTGGAAATGTAAAACTAAAGTTTAAAAATTAATCCAATTGAAGTACAACGTCTCAGCAAATACTAAACGAACAACACTTACACTTTGATTAAGGCTAGCTATTTTTATAGAACATTCCCGGCAAATCTTTGCACTTTCATATTTCTTGTAAGCATCTATACTGAAAAGATAAACTAACAGAAAATAATTCCACTTCATAGACGCACCACACATCTCGAATTTTTACGTATATGTTTTTTCATTAGAGAATTTATTTTGCAGAATTATAGACGCACAATTTCAGAATTTAACAACTATGTTTATTTTCACATAAGCCATCTTGAAAAAGTCTTTAGACAATAAAAACGGAACGTCGATAAACTTTCGCTTTCATATTTTCTTATTTCATTACCTTGGAGTATTAATATTACTATCATATATATATATATATATATATATATATATATATATATATATATATATATATATATATATATATATTCGCTCTTGTTTTATTTAACTTCAGTCGAAGTTCTCAGAAATCAAAGGACCCCTTCCTAGGGCTAACACTTGATCTCTATATCAGATACATAGATGTTCGAATATTTTCTTAAAGTTCTCCTTAACCTGTCAAACGTTGAACTAGTAAATAAGTTTAAAAATTAATTCCCCCCTCCACAATTGACCAGTTAACTATATTGTGCTATATCTTCATTGTAATCTCTCGGTCTTACCAGATTCCAAGACAAGAATTAATCTAGTCCGGTGGAGTATACAGCTAAGTGTTGTAACTTGAGGTAACATTACTTGGGGAAAGTGCACCATTCCTCATATGAGCCAGTGTATACCCGTGTCGAGAGACCTTATTTGGGCTTCGAATACTATGCTATTTTGAATATTTGGTCAGGGTTAACTTGCAGGGTGAAGTATCCTCATGTCAGGTTGGCAAGACAAACTCTTGTACAGAGATACTAGAGGGTAGTGTCTAGTAAGTAATTCAAATGTTCCTATATATACATATATATACATATATATATATATATATATATATATATATATATATATATATATATATATGTGTGTGTGTGGGGGTGGGGGTGTGTGTGTGTGCGTGTGTGTGTAAGTGTGCATGAAAAAGTGTGTACGTCGAATGAGTAAATGATTAAATTCTACTGAATAAAGAAAAAAGAGTTTATTGCATCTTAGAAGCACAGTTATAAAGCACCTGTTTTATAATTAGACGGCAAATAAGTTGCCCCTGGGTCACGCTATATACTCTATATATTAATTCCATCTTACGTTTGATCTGGTATATTGCCTGCGAGGTTATGTATATATATATATATATATATATATATATATATATATATATATATATATACATATATATATATATATTCATATTTGTATAAATGTGTGTGTGATAAATAATACGTGAGACATATCTAAAGACGATTGCTTCATGGTTCATCTAATCATTAGCATTGGTTGGATGAATCATGAAAATACATAACGTGTTATGCTGAGACATATTTATTATTTATCATTTCTATAAGGCTCTCTCTGAATATTGACCCAACCATTTGTGTGTACAAAAGTATGTTGTTATTGTTCTTTTCAGCTCCGATTTAAAGTAAATGTTCATGTTATATATATATATATATATGTATGTGTGTGTGTGTGTGTGTGTGTGTGTGTGTGTGTGTGTGTGTGTGTGTGAAAAATGGCAAACGAAAAACAAGTTAAAGTGCAGGAGAAAAACAAAACAAAAGATTTTGACCGGTTTCGTTCTGTTGGAGAACGTCTTCAGAAATGAAGATAATAAAATAGTTTTATTTTGAAGGCACATACATGGGATGAGGGAAGGATGATCTGATTGGACCATGTGAGAAGACATTAGGTGATGTTTGTTTTTCTCCTGCACTGTAACTTGTTTTTCGTTTGTCATTTTTTTCTACACATTTTGTCCACCAAGACATTTCTTTTTCATGAATTATCGTGTACCTTACCCCATATATATATATATATATATATATATATATATATATATATATATATATATATATATATATATATGCAAAGCAATCACAAACAATATATATTTTACTTTTATTTACCAAAAACAAGGCATATTTCAACAGAAGCGTAAGGGGCTATTGTGAAGAGAGTCGTATTTTTTCGGAAGGCGGGGGGGGGGGGCAGCCCTGATAAAAAGTTTGGCAGCAAAATATTTGTACACAATTAAATGTATGCATATTTTTTGCCGCTGTTTTCTAAAAAAATCAAAATGATCGGTTAATTCGTTTAAGTGTGAATCTTGTACGTACAAATAAGTAAACATATAAACATTGCTAACTCATATATGACGAGATCGAATGCAAAACGCGATAAATCTAATTTCTTAAAATTGAGAAATAAAACTTTCAAATCTAAAATTCGACCGTAAAAGATTATTTTTACTAGAAGCAAGAATATTAGTCACATACCACATGTTACTTCAACACAATGAGTTGGAGTGTGTTAAGGTGATAAAAGGCAACACTATTCGTAGAGGTATTCAGCAATTTTGAAAATGGCGCTTATCGCGTTTTGCATTCGAACTCTTCATATATATATATATATATATATATATATATATATATATATTGTGTTACAGAAGTTCGGAACAACATGGTACCATCGGTTTCAAATCAACAAATGATCGCGTCTCATCGACTCTCCTCGGCCATTGTTGTGGACTCTGTTTGGAAAATGGTTAATCACGCGCTGCGACCACTTATGGGAGAATTTCTTTTTAAGACTGATTTTTTTTTAATTTTCAAGACGTTAATTCCGCATATTTTCCAGAATAATGTAGAAGCTATGAGCTTGAATATATTTTTAGCGGTTAATGAAAACTCAGAGATTAGATTACCGCAACAAAAACGAAACGAAGTCGACGACAAAGAACAATCCCAACACCAGCTTTGTAAACCATGACAATTTGCAATAAAGATTAATCGCAATGTACTACTAATAAAACAATATTTTTTTCTAATAATAGAAAATTAATGATAATAATTTTTGTTTTTTTCTTTCTTTTTTCGTTTCCATTACGTTGGATGATTGTTCTCATAATAATCATCATATTCATCTATCTATATTCTAAAACAAACTCTGTGAATCTTGTTATCTTATTTGTTAACTTGTTATCTTCTTTGTCGCCGTGCACACTTGATGAAATCATCAAACTAATGAAGTAACAACAGGCGCTATCCATTAAAACAAAGATGGCGTTAACAGAGCACAGTGGATGACGTCACAAAATGAAAACGCCACCCATCAAATCATAGAAAATGGAAGGGATATATCCTTTACCTCCCGGTAGTCTCATATGCCACTAACATGTTGTGTGTTTGTTAGTTTGTTTGTTTGCTTGCTTGTTTGTCTCCCTGCACACTTATCATGATCGTTTTGTGACGTCATCCATTAAAACAAAGATGGCGTTAACAGAGCACAGTGGATGACGTCACAAACTGAAAACGCCACCCATCAAATCATAGAGAATGGAAGGAATATATCCTTTATCTCCCGGTAGTCTCATATGCCACTAACATGTTGTGTGTTAGTTTGTTTGTTTGTTTGCTTGTTTGTCTCCGTGCACACTTATCATGATCGTTTTGTGACGTCATCCATTAAGGCAGATGGGGGACAATTCACAGTGGATGATGTCAGAAAAGTATGATGTCATCTATTAAAACAGTGAGAGTGATGAGAAGATATCCTTCATGGTTGTACTCTGACGCCTCGTGACGCGAAGGGATACGAGTTATTTACTAAACGAACTAAAAGTCTATACTACTACTATTGTTATTACGCTTGCTTGGCCCTTGCATTCCTGTTTGTCATTCTGTACACTTTTCACATGAACATGAATGTTTTAGATGGTTGGGGGTTCCGCTAATAACGTAAATTAAGGAGGAATGATAAGAGTAATAGTGGGAAAAAGACGAATTTTATTTACCTACTGGTTAGGAGGTTAGGCACAAGGCCAGTTTTATCTAACTCCCACAAGGTAAGATGTGACCCAAGGTCGGGAAAGTGGGGTTTGAAAAGCCAGCGCCCGAGAAGGTGAGCACTATGGCCATTAAAATTACCTGGGCAGCCCCTCGGCATTCCCCGGTAGGGGCGCCACAGGCAGTAAGCATTAAACTTATTCCTCCCCAAAGAGGGGAGGCAAAGCCCGGAAGGGTGGACCTCCTAGAACTGCACAGGACCGTCCCATAGACCGACGTAAATAAAGCTCCGAAGGCCAAGACAATACCAGTCTATGGAGTGCAGTATCCATCGGAACATATACTACACTTTGATCTCGATAGAGAAAGAAAGATTGAACAATTATTTAAAATAGAAACAGGAATGAAGAATGGGACAGAGAGGGAAAGAGAGATAGTGGGAGTTGTGGAAAGTACTGATAAAAAAGAAATTGTATTATCAAGAAAGAATATATATATATATATATATATATATATATATATATATATATATATATATATATATATATATATATATGTGCGTGTGTGTGTTTTGCAATTAAAAAATAGATGACGTCATGAAGGATAAATAGTAGGTTTTTAACCCTTTTGAAAAAATAAAGCCCGTTTTGTGACGTCATTAAACTTCAAGTAAATACATACAAAGAGGAGAGAAAAAAAAGTAAGAGACAGCAAGAGAAAAAAGAAAATAGAGACAGAGAATGAAGAGAGAGTATAGTGAGATATTAATAGAAAAGAGGTGGGGGAGTGAATGAGAGAGTGAAGAGAGAGAATCTTTTATTAGATCTCAAGAAATATTGATGTATGTTTATTTGAAATTCCCTGCTTCTTTTGGACCAGCACGTTTGACTCGTTGGTCTAGTGGTCTCCATCAATTCGCTGTTTTGATACCTAATTGTAATACAGCTTCCTATTACAGTAGCTTCTTTCCAAGAAATGCAGGGTTGTGGGACTCTTCATGTTGACTCTTTTCCTCCTACCTATAACTTTGGTCTTTTCAAGACTGAGGCTAATAGGCATATCCGATATTTGCGATAATAATATTACGTTCTTTTCGCTCCTTACATCAAGTGGCTTCATGGATTGTCTGGAGCGATTTCCATAAAAAAAATCCCAATTATTTATAACATAATGATTAACAAAAGATAATGACCGACCGAGTCACGTGTGGTGACTTCGTTATTATTGGTGTTTGTGAAATACTAGATTAGACTAGTCTTTGAACCCTTTCTATAAAAACTAGTCGACGCGAAGTATAAAACTTGCGAACATGTAGGTGTCTGACACTCTATACATTGTACACCTGTACATACACATGTACATAGACAAGCTGCCTCATGAAATGATACACTCTTGATTTCTTTATTGCTTACTGTCTGAGGCGCCCCTACCGGGGAATGCCGACAATGCTGCCCAGGCAATTTTTAAATGGCCAGAGTGCTCACCTCTCGAGCGCTGGCTTTTTAAACCCCACTTTCTCGACCCGATCTTGGGTCACATCTTACTTGTGGGAGTAAGATAAAACTGGCCTAACTCTAAATAAGTAAATAAATACTCCTAAAGACAGTTCGAGACATATCAGGAAATTACGGGCCCCTTTTCCAACATTTTGCACAAACAATATAACTATAATTATGAATGTGTCTGTACGTCTGTTTCTCCCTTTCTGTGTGTATATATATATATATATATATATATATATATATATATATATATATATATATATATATATATATATATATATACAGAAAGGGAGAAACAGACGTACAGACACATTCATAATTATAGTTATATGGTTTGTGCAAAATGTTGGAAAAGGGGCCCGTAATTTATATATATATATATATATATATATATATATATATATATATATATATCTTTCTCTCTCTCTCTCTCTCTTTCTCTCTCTCTCTCTCTTTCTCTCTCTCTCTCTCTCTCTTTCTCTCTCTCTCTCTTATTCTAGCAAGTGATTGTGTTATTACCAGAATTAAGCGTTGATAGAGTAAGTTAAGAGAAATGTTGTCATTACTAACCAGCAGAGCGTTTCCACTATCGATCAAGGTAAGAGTCTATCATAAATATCTACGGAGTGTGATGATATACGGAAGGGAAACATTGCCAGTGAGGGTTTAAGACATGCGTTTAATGGAGAGAAATGATATAGGAATGATACGGTGAATGTGCAATGTGAGTCTTAAAGAAAAGCATAATTCTGAAAACGTCAGAGGAAGATTGTATCTGTACAGTATAATGATGTGTGCAGATGGGTTGGCTTCGATGGTATGGCCACGTTGAAAGAATAGACGTAGATTTGTTGGGGTAGTAGATGTAGTAAAGTTGAGGCAAAAGAAAACAGAGGAGGAGGTGGTAAAAATGTACCTGTGAAAAAGAGGATTAAATAATGGCCGGAATGGCCGGTCAATAGATAGGTCAGTTTGGAAGTCAATTTCTTAAAGTTGCCCCGCGAATGATAGCATGTAAAACGGACGTAAAACCGATGATGATGATGATGATGATGATGATGATGATGGTGGTGATCATCATCCTCATCATCTTGTATTTAGAGTAAAATGAATGTTCTATTCATGATCATTTATGTCTCGCTAAATGCAGTTGCACTCAGAATATATATTTAATCTGCTATTTTAAAGACGAATAAATATTATTGTTCGCTGTTTTAATGGTAACTACAGCTTTACTCTGGACACTTCTTTAACTTACTTTATGTTCTGAATTAAATGAGCATTTCAGTTACTCTTTATTTCTATTTCGCTTCAGTCTATATAGTTTCTTTTTACACGTATATTTTTTTATTAAAACGCAAGTTTCCAATAGCTTCACTCTAGATAGCTTTTAATCCTTTTCCAGGCCACGTCACGAAACTGTGTCGGACATTGTCAAGACATGTGTTCGCATCTACCCATCGCACTACCACGAAATACATATTTCCCAGGCCTGTCTATCTTTTTGTGGCTACCCTATTTCCGAATGTTATCAATTACTCCCCCCCCCCACATATCTAGGTGCGACACACATACATACATGAAGTTCTCTCATAATGTTATTAACATAAAGAGACTAAAGTTTATAAACAGTTCTTTTTATTGCAGGAAATGAAGTTATTAAGAGTAATGTGTACCGGATGTAAAAGAACATATGCGCTTTAAGATAAATAATTTGGTTCGTCAGAGATTTAGTAAGATTCTCCCACGACAAAAATCGTTATGGATCTGATGTCCATCAATTGGTGAAGCCCCAATTTGGGAGGGTGGAGTAAGCGCTAAATTACCGCTACTCTCAGGTCCATTCTGACCCGTTCTGTTGATTAGAGCCGATCTATGGTTTAAATCGAAACTATCGTTTACATAATATTCGTTTAAAAAGTATAACTGTACAAGGCAGATTAATCTAGAAAATACAATCATATAAAAAGCATCTTCGGTTTTGGTCTAGAATTTCCAAAGAAAGATTGTCATAGATGTTCGTTTATGAAGACAAGTACAGTTTTATTCATGGTCAACTTCTGTCTTTGTTAATAAGCGTTAGTCAAATTAAATTTTCGGTTGCCTCTTCTATTTTGAATAAAATAACGGTTTCATTAATTGTTCACGTTTATATAGGTTCTTACAGCATCGGTCCGGAAACCCCTGAAACCGAAGTCATTTTTTATTCCGAATAAAAGAAGCGGTTCCGTCATTGTTCCATTGTCTCTTTGTAAATTTAGACTCAGTCCGAATACTTTTTGAACACATTCTATAAAAGCCTGGCATGCAGACATTTAATTAAAAAAGAAAAAGGAAATAATAAAATAAGTATGATTCTATTATAGGCACACTTGTAATAAATTATGCTCCTATTAATTTGCTGCGTTCATCATTCGGTAAAAAGTAATCTTTTTCTTTGCCATGCGTATGCGTTTCAGTAATTTAATTAATATTAATTACTCTCTCATAAATGGCTTTACTCTCAATATCGATCTCTATTGTGGCAAAAATCTGCATCGTTCTTGCCATCGGAATACACGAGCTTAAAAACTGTTTTATACAACTTATTTGCATGTTTCTAACTTCTTTTGCGCAAAGGAAATATTAATGTTCTTTCTATATTCTTCTGTAGAAAATGTGTCTGTCCGTTTCCCAATCTACGTGAATGGTTACGACGTAACACCAGCCTTACGTTTTTAAAGTTCTATAAAACATGGTTTTGTCTATAATGTTAGAATGGCCAGTTTTTCATTATTTAAAATATTGATACTGGTTGCCGTATTGTGATTTTCGCTATCACAATATTTCGGCCCTTTTGCCATACGACCTTCTTCAAGAGCCTTGTGTTAAATATTATAGTTTTACGTTCAATGTGTGCAATTTCTTTTTACATTATACATCTCCACTTAAGTGGTTAACGACGCCAACTGAGGACCTGGGTGTTCCGGGTTCGAATCCAGTTCGTTCTGCAGAAACACTTTCATCGAAACACACACTTGCCAGTGTGTCTAACCTCCTGGAGAGGAAGTAAATAAAATAAATAAACACTTGCGACCTAACCTCTTCTTAATCTAATTGCCATTGTTACACTTCGAAATGTGCACGGTGTCACTTAGCTTAAGAAGCGGTTGAATCTCGGAGCTAAACACAGATATTTTAAATATTAATACGATAGCGTGTGTGTTCGTGTATCACGCTTCCGGCAAAAGCTCTGCGCATGCGTGTTGCACCTAGATTTTGAAAAACATTCAAATCGCCTAATTTTCGAAACATTTTCGAGTATTTCCCTTTGGCGCAACGGTTAGCGACGTATTATTTTTTACTTCGGCCCGACTTGTTTATAGTATACATAAATACATTAAAAAAATAAAAACGTACTCTTAACATGACCTGATGTAAAATGAAAAATTACGTTTCGGTTTACTATTTTAGAAATATTTTACTCAATTTCAATCATCGTAATTGATGTAAAAACTTTTTTTTTCTGCAGTATAGCAACGAAAACAATTTCCTTTCTTGATTCTAGATGAGTGAATCGAAAGGGCAGATAATTCAATTTCTTTACGGGAACTCATAACGCATAAGAACAATTAAGATAATTAGTAAGAAAATACATTTAAAAGGATTTTTATCAATAAAGAAATCACAACGCACGGTTATATTCAGCATTGACGCTGTAATAGGAAATCAATTAAAAATCCAGAAGGGTCCTTACAATCAATTAGATTTATTTTTAAAAAAAATTAAACATCAGATACAAAAATATAAAAATATAAAAATACGTAAAATAAATATTTAGAAAAAAAAAAACAACACCCATCAACAATCTGAAACAATTGTGCTTGTTTTACAAGTACCTCAATGGAATGATGAAGATGCTGCCTTGGTGCAACCTCGATGTAGATGCATTCAACCAACTCGACAATCAGCTAAATCTCATCCATTCACTGTGGAGGTCCCCAGATGTCGGAGAGCCTTCTATTTTAAAAAAATTCCCACATTTAGTCAAGATTATTCGCTTATCTCAAATAAGACTTCCAAAGAGAAGGTAGCAAGTCATTTTTACTCACTTCTTAATATCTACTACGGCCGGCACCAGTTACACCGTAGTATAATTTTAATGGAATTATAATAAAAGACCACAGTTTATGATTTACTGTTTACGCTACTGTTTCATTATGTTCGCTACTGTACATTTTCGATCAAAATAATGACTGCCCCCAAATTCTATGGAATATAAGAATCGCGGTTTGTCTATTCTTTTCGAACGGTTGCGTGAAAAAAATCCTTTAACTAATTTTTCATTACTAATGTTTCTCCTACCGGTAAGGTAAGTAACTGTTTCCGTCACATTTACTTTTTCTTTTCTTTCCGGTGCTGTGCTTATTTTTATAATTGTTACTGTAAATAATTCGACTATTCAAATAGTATTTTATTAGGTTTATAGGGGAAGGGGCAAAACCTTAAATAAATATATTTGTTTGAATTTAACACAACAAATACTTAATTATCTAGATTAGATAATTAAATATTTGTTGTGTTAACTCAAAACTAATATCTATATATTAATACGATAGCGTGTGTGTTCGTGTGTCACGCTTCCGGCAAAAGCTCTGCGCATGCGTGCCGCACCTAGTTTTTTTAAAAACATTCAACTAGAATGCGTTTAGGAATAATTACATTTGTTTCCTTCTGGCGCAATGATTAGCGAGGTAATATATTTAACTTCGGCCCGACTGGTTTATAGTTCGATCCCAACCAACCTCTAAGATTTTTATTCTACATTTCGAGGGGAAGGGGAAGAAATAATACATTTTTTTATCATCTGGTTAAAAACTACTTTTTTGTGTTGCTTAAAACTTAAAACTATTTTTTGTTTTTATGTTGCCGTTTTTAATGGCATTGTCTATTTAATTACGTTGATTGCTTAAAAAGTAGGGTATCCGCCAGTATTATTATTATTTTTTTTTTGAACGGATGGCATATCAACCTTTTTTAGTAGATATGCGCAGTGTCCATCGTACACGAGTTACTATTTTAAACAATTATTTCACTCTTATCCAGAAGGGGGGTGGTTCATAATAAAGCAAGCGTAACTTACTAAGAAATAGAGGGTGCTTTGTTACATTAGGACCCGTATTTAAAACATCATTTCGTGTAATTTACACGGGTTCCGCTAGTATGTATTAATACATTAAATCACATAAGAATTAAAATATGTAAGAATAATTGCTTATTATTTTGCTTGTTATTTCATTTTTCAACGTTTTTCGGAACCTAGTCAATCAACTGCATTTGTTAAAGATTACTTATCAAGTTTTATTTTTTTAAACTGTTTTTTTACACATATCGAATAAATTTACGTCGTTATTATCTTCTATTTATTCTAGTTTTACTGGTAGTTTAAAAACAATCAATATTTATCATGGCGTCATTTGTACCGGCAATACAAAAATCTGAAATGAAGCGCAAATTTTTCCGATCCCGATACTCCAAAACGTTATGATTTTCCCGATTTCGATTAATCGTCCGAACGCTTATCTATAGCACACTTTTGTTATTTATACAAACATTATTGGTTACATACGTGCATACATGTTTCAGCTGCGATCTCTCTCAAAAGCCAGCTTCTTCCGACATTTTGTCTGAAAGACTGAAGGAAGCCAGCTCGAGAGAGAGATCACAGATGAAACATGTATGCACATATGTAACCAATAATGTGAGTATAAATAAAAATGTATACTAAAAAAACAACTCTACTTGTGTTAGAGCACATTTTATAAACATTGGAGTTTCATTAAATTAACATCTATGAAACAAAAATAATAAATGTGTCTCTCTATCTATCTATCTATCTATATATATATATATATATATATATATATATATATATATATATATATATATATATATATATATACATATTAATAATTTTTTGCGTGCATTAAAGTAATGGATTTTATGTACGTAAATTAATTAATATATATATATATATATTTAAAATTAAAAAAATGATACTTTCTATCAATTACGGTTTAATGTAATATTCTGCAACCCTTTTACCGCTTAAGAAGTGGAAAAATACTTAAAATAACGCTGTTTCTGTCGCCAGTAAAAACAACACATATATATATATATATATATATATATATATATATATATATATATATATATATATATGATTATTTTCATTTACACAGACATTACAAAATATGCGACACTGCCATGTCGATGTTATCGATCAACAGCTATTAAAAACTTAGATCTCATCAGGGAGAGTTAGAATCCGATCTTAACCTTTGATCATATTTGGAAAGAATTAAATAGAGAAAAAAGAAAATAAATTTAAAATTTAACTTTGGAAAGTCACGTGGTTGGAACAGTTAAGAATCAAAATTAACAGTCTCAACCACATGACTTTCCAAATTTAAAATGTAAATTTATTTTCTCTTTTCTCAATTTCATACTTTTTAAATATGATGTACGGTTAAGATCGGATTCTAACTAGATTGATCGATAACATCGACATGACAGTGTCGCAGATTTTGTACATGTCTGTGTAAATACAAATAATCATATATAAAAGCTCTATTTGATATTTAGCATGTTTTATAAACCCGGTTAAAATTCTTTGGATTACTACCCTGTGGATGTTTTACCTGGATTATATATATATATATATATATATATATATATATATATATATATATATATATATATATATATTGTGTTGTAATATAAGAGAAATGACTAGGCTTCTCAATTACGCATATAATAGCATTTTCTTTATTTGAAAAAACTAGTTTGCCTTAGTTTACGATCAAACTGAAATATTCGTGATTTTAAATAATAAATATAAATATAATTTGTTATTAATAATATTTTTAATTCATGTACATCGAGGTTAATTTAAAACGTGAATAATGAACGAATATATGAAATTTATAACGAAAGTTGAACGAACTGTATATATCTATCACAAGGCGTTGTGGTGATAGCAACTACTTTAAAAAAAATGATGATGACGATAATTGAGTACTGTTTGAAATTTAGGCTTTGCCGTCCATGGTTGTCCATTGACTTTACTTTATTTTATATACGGCACTGATGATTAATTTACCAAGGAATAGGTCCACTTGAATTTTAAGAGTATTTTATTAATATTTTATAATTCCTGGTATCAGCTGAAACAGGTGTATGCTAATGCTAAAACAATTTTCTGAAAAAATGTAGATTTGCCCTTTCTTATATTTTGTTGTGGTTTAAAACTAAATAAAAATAGGTTATACCATAGCTCTAGTATCGCACTATTGAGCTATACAACTGCTTCATGTTACTAAAACTTTACATTAAAAATATCAAAAATTTAAATGTAAATAAAATATATATATATATATATATATATATATATATATATATATATATTCTCTTTTATACACATGATATATTATAAGGTGATATAGTATATTTTGTATTTTTGTTCGGTACTAACCTGAAAAGTGGTCAGTACGTGAGTAAAGCTTAGTAGCAATAGTATGAATATTTATCTATTCCAAATAAGCTGCAGGCGTCCATATTTAACTTCCGCAAAGAATCCTTTATACTACTATATATATATATATATATATATATATATATATATATATATATATATATATATATATATATAGTAGTATGAAAATATATTTATGGCTAATGAGGTACTCAGAGGCGTGCATGTTTTATTCTTACATAAGTCTGAAGATTCTCTGCGGAAATTAAATATAGACGCCTGCAGCTTATTTGAAATATATATCACGCACGTACGCGTACAAACGCGCTGCTGCTGATTTAAACTTTTCGAGTTTTTTACACATTCAGTTGTATGTACCTCCCTCCCTACTCTCCGTCTGGACAGCAAATGACTTTATTCTTTATTTCTATCTATCTATCTATCTATCTATCTATCTATCTATCTATCTATCTATCTATCCTTTTTAATTCTACCTTTTCTTTTATACTTTATTTTATATATTTTATATGAATATATTTTTATAATTTTTTAATTATTTATTATTTTTTATTTTTGTTTTTTTTATATTTTGGTTTTGGACTTTAATATTTTCATTCTTAACGGTTTCAACCACGTGACTCCCTAAATTTTGAAATTTAAATTTCCTTTCTTTTTCTTTCTTTCTCCATTTCATTCTTCCCAAATATTATCTAGGGTTAAGATCGGATTCTAACTCTGCCTGATGAGATCTCAGTTTGTAATAGCTGTTGATCGATAACATCGACATGCCAGTGTCGCAGATTTTGTACATGTCTGTGCAAATAAAAATAATTATATATATATATATAAAGAAGACTTTTATATATATGAAAGACTTTTCTTATTTTAGAAACATTGTTTTTAGGAAATTTGAATTATTAAAAATAATAAGCCGTTAGAAAGCCATCCAATGTAATTTTGTTTTATCATCTTTTTTCAATTTCATTTTCGATGATATACTTCATCATCAGAATTAAAAAAAAAAACTACAGTAATTATCCTTTCTACTCATCTTTTTTTGCGAGTTCAAAAGAGTATTGTCCTTTATCTTTATTTGACATTTTGTACAAGTATGATTTCTAAAATTAAATTGAAAAAAAAAAAATTAGTGAAAGAAAATTGCATCCTGTTGTTTTATAACGGCTTATCATTTTTAATAATTGTAATTTCCCCTATATATATATATATATATAATTTAAATTATTAAAAATAATAAGCTGTTAGTAAGTAATTACTGTTATGTACGTATAAAATAAATAAAAATGTATATATTAACGAAAAATACGTCCTATAAAGTTAAGGGTGACTAATAATGCAATTTTCTGCATCTTAATTACTTAGGAAAGCGAGGCAATCGAAACAATAGTAAGCAAAAAAACAACGAACGCTGCAATCACCAATAAATATAATGACATAAAAATACATTATATATATATATATATATATATATATATATATATATATATATATATATATATATATATATATATATATATATATATATATATAATCCGGGTATGGTATATATCCACAGGGTATAAATCCAGGGGAGTTGAACCGGGTTTATGAGAGTGCTCAATAAAAATATAGAGCAGAAATATAAATATATATGAGATAATTTATTTCATTTTGACTTTCTTGGCCTTTAGCTTCCAAAGATTCCCACTTCCATTTTTTACTTTGTCCCCGGTCGCTTGAAACCTTTGGCATTACCATCTTGGAAGCCGCCATCCACCCCAGATCCCATTCCCGATGAAGTTATTTTTGAATACCCCTCTTTTAAATTCCCACTCCCATTTAGGGACTGCCCCGCTTGTTTTCGGTCTTGGGCCGGAAAACAGCGGGTGGTCCAACACTTAGCAACGAGGGAAAGACGGGCCATACTAACACCCCTTTTTTATCATTTTATTTGGTTCTTTATTTTTCTTTCTTTTTGGGTGTTTTTAATATTTTTTCCCACTCCCACGATAATTATCATTTACAACGTAAATATTTTGGGATATGTTAAGTAGGGATCCATTCACAGAGTGAATGCGGTATTTTGGTGCAAGAATCTGGTTAAGAGTAAGCAAAAAGTTTTTATTTTCTGTTTTTGTTGTATTTTTTGTTGAAAATAAAAAATGTAAAATGCTTGTCTCACTTATCCCCGACCCCCCCTCCCCCTACATCCCGGGCGCTATGCCTAAGGTCTGGTGAGTTCCCAAGGTTTGTAAAATCTCCATCTGTAGATAAAGATGGAGGTTGTCCGAGGGAATTCACCGGCCTAAATAACTTCTTGGCCTTTTGGTCAAGATCAAAGTGTAGTATCTGTTCCGATGGATACTGCACCCCATAGACTGGTATTGTCTTGGCCTTCGGGGCTTGATTTACGCCGATCTATGGGTCTGCCCTGTGCAGTTCTATGAGGTCCACCCTCCCAGGCTTCGACTCCCCTCTTTGGGGAGGAGTAAGTTTATTGCTTACTGCCTGAGGTGCCCCTACCGGGGAATGCCGACGGGGCTGCCCAGGCAATTTTTAAACCCCACTTTCTCGACCCGACCTTGGGTCACATCTTACTTGTGGGAGTAAGATAAAAACTGGCCTTGTGCCTAACTCCTGGAGAGGAGTAAATCAATACAAAATTGATTTTGTTTCACGAGAGCGATTTGAAGCGCTCTTTATCGTCAGGTCATGAAAATTCATTATGCTTGTTAAGATAAGTTCAGAATCACACAGTTTTATGAAGGTGACAGAAATTGATAATAAAAATTAAAAATTTAATATGAAATAGAAAAACAAAACAAAAGAAAAAAGCAAAAATAGAAATACAAGTAAAAAGAAAAAGAAAAAGAAAAAGAAAAGGAAGAAGGAAATATTAAGAGCTACACGGGACATAGAAAAGAAATAGAAAAAGGTGAAGAGAACGCAGACGTGATTTGGTGAAGGTTGGTCGAAATATGAAAGCGTCAACGCGTGACAAAAAAGAAAACTCTGTCTGGGTCTTGCTTTTGCAGAAATGGGCAAGTAACCGATTATCAATTTGGTAATATGTCTATGAAGGGGGGGGAGGGAGAGAGTAACCCTATATGGATGGCGGGTGGATGAGCAGGGGGGGGATGGAGGGATAAAACTATTTAAGGTGCTAATAATAATAAAATTAAAAAATTAAAAAGTTAAAGAATTGAGGATTAAGAATGTCTATATACGGGTCAAAATCAATATAAAATTATGAATACAGCAAATATGTAATCGTAATTATACTAATAATATACAAATATGAGAAATATATATACACATATATACACACACACACACAAATACATATACATATACATACATACATATATATATATATACATACATACACACACACACACACACACATATATATATGTATATATACATACTTATATAATACTGATAATAATAATAATGATAATGATAATACTGATAATAATGATAATAATGATAATAATGATAATACTGATCATAATAATAATAATAATAATAATAATAATAATAATAATAATAATAATAATAACTAGAGGGATAATGGTAATTAAGATGATACTTTTCTTATAGTAGTCCTAAAAAGATCCTTTTAGGACTACTATAAGAAAAGTATCATCTTTATTACCATTATCCCTCTAGTTATTATTATTTACTCACTAGGAGTTATCACACTGGTCATCGTCAGTGATCGCCCACTGCCAACAACCTGTGGTATTCCCTGGAGTCTGAGTGACAACAAGTCTCCTCAGACTTCCAGTATGCTTCACCTCTTTTCGTTCATCACCGCTGATGACCTTGCGGTATCTCAACAGCCACCCACCACCGATTTCCCGCTGATAAGGGCCATTGGTCCCCTCTGGGGCCCGAGTGGCAACAAGCCTCCCCAAGGTCCCAGAGCTGTCCGCGCTCTTCCAGTGGAGGTCTGGTTTGCGCTTTCCCTCCTCGACCCTCTGTCCATAATTTTCGTGGCGTCAGCCTATGCTTGCGCCTCTCTCTCGCGGTTGTATTTTCCCCGGTTCTGTTGTCTTGTGTTTCCATGTGTTTGTTCTCCATTCGTTGCTTATGTGGGTTGGTTTCCGCATTCGAGGACATTTCTCAGGATTGTAGCTGTTTTGATCATTACTGTCCTTTGTATGGTCTCAGTTATCCCTTTGATTCCTATTTCTCCTAGTCTTTTCTCCATGTTTTTGGGGACTGTTCCTAGTGCTCCTATGATTATTGGTGTTATACTGACTTTCTTCATGTTCCATATTCCTTTCAATTCTCTGGCAAGTTCGGTATATTTGCTTCTTTTTTCCGTCTCTTTGATCTTCGCTCTGTGGCCTGCTGGAACGGCGAAGTCTACGATTTTGCAGGATTTTTCTTTCTTGTTGATTATTATCATGTCCGGTCTCCTTGCTGTTATGGGTTTGTCCGTTTGTACATTCATATCCCATATGATTTTGTGTTTTTCGTTTTCTAGTACAGTTTCTGGTTTGTGTTTGTACCGTTTTTTTGCATATTCGAAATTCAGTTGTTTGCACATTTCCCAGTGTACTTCTTTCCCCACGCTGTCATGTCTGTTCTTGTATTCCTTTTGTATTCCTTTTGGGCTAGCTTGCTGCATTCACTTATTATATGGTTTATCGTTTCGTCTCTTTGTCCACACAATCGGCATTTGCTGTTTTCCTGGGTTTTATCTATCTTTGCTTTAATAAAGTTTTTCCTAATCGCATTGTTCTGTGCGGCCGTCAGCAGAGATTCCGTTTCTCTGTTCAAGTGTCCTTTTCTTAGCCATGCCCAGTTGTTTTCCTTGGCTTCATCGCTTGTGAGTCTTATAAAGCGTCCATGTAGTTGTTTTTCTTCCCACTTTTCCTTTCTTGTCTTTTTGTTTCTGGGTTCAGTGCTTCCGGAGTTGTTTGTTGGGCTGGTGTCTCTTGCTGTGGTGATCAGTCTTTCCGTGTTCTGGGTTACATATTTCTCCAGCTCTTTTTTGGTGTCTTCCACACAGTCTTCTATACTTACCAGTCCTCTACCTCCTTCATTTCTTTTCACGTAGAGTCTGTCCGTGTCGTCTTTTGGGTGCAATGCATTGTGCATAGTCATTAGTTTTCTAGTCCTCTGGTCAAGTTACCTGAGTTCTTCTTTGGTCCAGCCTATGAATGGTCCAGAGTATCTTATTAGTGATACAGCCCATGTGTTTATCCCTTTTACTAGGTTTCTGCTATATAGTTTAGTTTCTAAGAGTTTCCTTGTTCTTCGTAGATATTCTTTTCCAATCTTCTCTTTCATTTCTGTATATTTGATTGTGTCTGCTTCCAGAACTCCCAGGTATTTATAACTTTCTTGTTCTCCAAGCGCCCTCATCTCCTCTTGGTTGGGGAGTTCTATACCTTCTGTCGTCTCCAGTGTTCCTCTTTTAATCTCTAGCAGTGCACATTTTTCTATTCCAAACTCCATTTGGATATCCTGGCTGAATATCCTGGTTGTATTTATCAGCTTTTCCAGTTCTGTTTTGTTTTTTGCAAACAGTTTAAGGTCATCCATGTACATCAGGTGGTTTATTCTTTGTTCTGTATCCGTAAACCTGTATTCGGCATCACACTTTCTGAGTATTATTATTATTATTATTATTATTATTATTATTATTATTAGTATTAGTATTATCATTATTATCATTATTATCAGTATTATCATTATCATTATTATTATTATCAGTATTATATAAGTATGTATATATATATATATATATATGTATGTGTGTGTGTATGTATATATATATATGTATGTATGTGTATGTATATGTATTTGTGTGTGTAAATATGTGTATGTATATTTCTCATATTTGTATATTATCTATATATTAATACGCTAAGGTGTACGTACGTGTGTCACGCTTCCGGCAAAAGCTCTGCGCATGCGTGCTGTACTTAGATTTCGAAAAACATTCAATTAGCCTAATTTCTACATAATATTTTAACTATTTCTCTTTAGCGCAACGGTGAGCGGCGTAGTATTTTTGTCTTTGGTCCGACTGGTTTATAGTTCGATTCCAACCAACCTCTAAGATTTTTTTTCTACATTTCGAGGGGAAGGGGAAGAAATAATACATTTTTTTTAATCACCTGGTCAAAAAGTACTTTTTTGTGTTGCTTAAAACTTAAAACTATTTTTTGTTTTTTATTTTGGCGTTTTTAGTGCATGTCTACTATTTTTTGTTGTTGTTGTTTTTTGAACAGACGTTAAGCAATGTTTTTTTTCAATGATAGTTTAAACTAGGTATTTATTTTTTATTTGCACCACTTAAAGTGTTAAAACAGTGTTAACACATTTATTTATTATTTTTGGATGGTAAGGGACCAGTATTTATTTTTTAAATGTCTTGAACGGACAATAAGCAATGTTTGCTTCTTTTTTTTTCTCAGTGAAACACCGAGAGCGCGGTCGAAAGAAAGAGAGAGTGTGTGTTCGTAAGAGAGGGAGGGGGAGAAAATAGAGAAAGAGTGAAAACGCAATAAAAACAAATAAATAAATCGCAAAAAGTAAACTTACTAACAAATAGAAGGTACTTTATTACATTGGGACCCGCGCTAACTTTGACCCCGTCGTTAGGGTTAGGGTCAGTGAGGGGTTAGGGTTAGCTATAAAGTTCAGGGTCATTGGGGGTTAGGGTGAATGTTAGGGTCAGGGTCAAAGTTAGCCCAGGTCCCAATGTAACAAACTACCAAATAGAGACGTAAAAAATAAGACAATGACAATGATAGTGTATAGTTAACATCTGAGAAGTTAAGTTTCTTATTTTGTGTGTCACGATCTGACACTCCCATTTAATAAGATTTAGTATTTACTTTTGCCCCTGACAACGGGGGAGGAGAGTCGCGACCGATGGTGATTGCTGAAGAGACAGCTTTTACCCCGGCAACCGAGTAATATAATAAATATATATACTTCCATCCTGTCACGCAAAATTTTGGTGAGTAAGATATGTGCATATTTCTAGCCACCGGATAATATTATTAACAGTAAATTATACAGATTGATGTAGAAAAAGCTGTGGAATTTCTTTTTTTTAAGTGGAACACAGAGAGCGCGTACGAAAGAAAGAGAAAGTAGAGTGTCCATCGTACACGCGTTATTTAAATGCAAATAATTATTTTATTTTAAATATTTCACTCTTATCAGGGAGGTGCTCATAATAAAACAAGCGTAACTTACTAACAAATAGATGGTGCTTTATTAGATTGGGACCCGCGCTAACTTTGACCCCGTCGTTAGGGTTAGGGTCAGTGGGAGGGTTACCTATAAAGTTCAGGGTCATTGGGGGTTAGGGTTAAAGTTAGGGTCAGGGTCAAAGTTAGCCCGGGTCCCAATGTAACAAAGTACCAAATAGAGACGTAAAAATAAGACAAGGGCAATGATATTGTATAGTTAACATCTGAGAAATTATTTTTTTTTATTTCAAATATTTATTTAGTTATATTATCAAATTCGTCAATCAAAAATGGCGTTCGCTTATTTTAGGTGAGGTGGTCGCTAATTTCAGACTTTATAAAAGGCTAAATTGTCCGATTACAGTAGAGGATCTCTTTACATTAGCGGCTAACCGGAGATGTAGGGGAGGGCGCCACTCTTTTCCTATGACTGCTTTACTGTCCTTGATCCTGACCTTATAATATTGAGAGTTTTAGCAATGTTTGTTTTAGTCTTTTCTATGACTCAACCGAGGTATCCCGTTCCATTAGCGGAAACGCTTACCAAATGGGCCGGTTTCAGGCCGCCGCCGCCACCGCCACCACACCATCATCATCAATATATAAATACGATAGAGTGTGTGTTATTTATTTTGTGTGTCACGATCTGACACTCCTATTTAAGTAGATTTAGTGAAGAGACAACTTTTGCCCCGGCAACCGAGTATTATAAATAAATATATATACTTCCATTCCGTCACGCAAAATTTTTGTGAGTAAAATATGTGCATATTTCTAGCAACCGGATAATATTATTAAAAGTAAATTATACAGATTGATGCAGAAAACACTGTGGAATTTCCACAGTGTCTCGCTAGTTAGTATAATTACGATTACATATTTGCTGTATTCATAATTTTATATTTATTTTGACCCGTATATAGACATTCTTAATCCTCAATTCTTTAACTTTTTAATTCTTTAATTTTATTATTATTAGCACCTTAAATATTTTTATCCCTACACCCCCTCCCTACTCATCCACCCGCCCTCCATATAGAGTTACTCTCTCCCTCCCCCCCTTCATAGACATATTATCAAATTGATAATCGGTTACTTGCCCATTTCTGCAAAAGCAAGACCCAGACAGAGTTTTCTTTTTTGACACGCGTTGACGCTTTCATATTTCAACCAACCTTCACCAAATTACGTCTGTGTTCTCTTCACCTCTTTCTATTTCTTTTCTATGTCCCGTGTAGCTCTTAATATTTCCTTATTCCTTTTCTTCTTCTTTTTCTTTTTCTTTTTCTTCTTACTTGTATTTCTATTTTTGCTTTTTGCTTTTGTTTTTGTTTCTATTTATATTCAATTTTTAATTTTTATTATCAATTTCTGTCACCTTCATAAAACTGTGTGATTCTGAACTTATCTTAACAGGCATAATGAATTTTCATGATCTGACGATCGGAAGCGCTTCAAATCGCTCTCGTGAAACAAAATCAATTTTGTAGTCAAAATGAAATAAATTATCTCATATATATTATTTTATATATATATATATATATATATATATATATATATATATATATATATATATAATAAATAATTTAATATTTATTTATAAATATTATATATATATATATATATATATATATATATATATATATATATTAGAGATGGGCGGTTTTACCGAAAAACCGCGGTTTTTCGGTTTAGTCTCCATACCGAATACCGAATCGTTTTGTTTTTTTTTAAACCGTAACCGTTCGGTATTGTGTTTTTACTACAGTAAGCCACCATATACAAGGAAACACGGTTGAAAAGATTTTCCGATTTGAATAAAATTGAATATTACCAAAAAATAAAAACATTTAATTGACTTGTAGGAAGAAATCTTTGTTTACAGTTTGTTTATCATTAACATTTTGAATTTTCAAATGAAAAAAAGAGAAATACGACAGACAACATGACATCGTATTTTTGTAGGCCCTGGTTGAAATAACAGAACATGATAGAATTATTGTAAAAACATTGCTGATTTAATTTAACACCTCACGCATTTTGAGTTTAAGAAAAAATAAGTTGTAAAAAGTTGTTTTGAACTAATTCCCAACTTAAATTAATTTTCTTCAAAATCGATCAAATGCGTCCCATTAATCCAACAGTACATCCAAGCTAATTATTTATTTATAGAAAATTAAAGGGAGAGAACTCATGTCTGTAAAAAAGAAACGCTAAAATTGATTATTTTTTTTGTTTTTGTTGAAATTAATTTCTGTGGCATAATAAGGATTAAGCTGGGTGATTTAAAAAAAAATGAGGAATGGTCCATTTATTTTTAAGAAATATATGACCTTCAGGGCGGGTCATAAATTTCCATTCCTTAATAACGTTTGTAAATGAATGTTTTTATGGAACTAAAAATGCCCACCTCCCAAAGCATACCAACATTCAATTTGCTGCTTTATAGTAAAAAAAACAACAACTTTAAATGAAATCCCCAACTACCAAACAAGCATGTTAACTTCAACAGGAGATTCTCCCCCTCCCCCTACCACCAAGTTAAATGATATGATTACTTTAGTTAAACCTGCATATTTTTGTTTCTTTGTTAGATTGCTGCCACAATTCCCACAGTGAAGCAAGAGAACATGTTTTCTTTTTTTAATTCGACAATTAAATGGGACAAATCAAACCCAAGAACAAGAGCAGCAAACCAGAGTCTTGTAGCAATGATATGCAAAGATCTCCAAACCGTGAGCATTGTAGAGGATGAAGGATTTAAATCCTTTGTCAAATGTCTACAACCTGTATATCAGTTGCCGACCAGACGACATGTTAGAGAAATGTTAATTCCTGATCTATATGAGTCGGTCAGTACTGACATACGGCGGCAGTTGTTAGACATAAAGTCCATTTCCTTGACAATGGACTATTGGACCAGCCGAGCTAATGATTCATATATGTCTGTGACTGCTCATTTTCTAACTCTATCTTTTGTTGTTAAAGATTTTTGTTTAAATGTTTCTCATTCTCCTCATCCTATATTTTAGCTTCTGATGGGTTAAAGAATTAAATAGAATGTATATTCAAACTCAGTTTTATTGTTCAGAAATCTTTCATGAATCTTTGGTCACTGTTTTAACGAGTTAACTGTTGAAAAAGTATCAGAACTTTGATTACAACAGTCAACACCTTGAAACTTATATGATTCATATCATGGAGAATGATTCAGTCACAAAATTATCGAAACAGTGGCATAATTCAACTAAACGTTGAATAATAACTAATCATCACACAAGAGAATGAATAGCTTCCATAGTAAACATTTTTTTTTCAAAAAACCGAAAAACCGAACCGTAAACCGAGGTTTTAAGGGAAAAAAACCGAAACCGATACCGAAACCAACATTTCAAAACCGCCCAACTCTAATATATATATATATATATATAATATAATATATATATATATATATATATATATATATATATATATATATATATATATATATATATATATATATATATATATATATATATATATATATATATAAAGATAAATAAAAGAAGAGAGATAGACATGTACGAATGACAAATTTATTTCAACTTCGATTGTTTAATGCAAGGTGTACTCGGTAAAAACATGTTTATCATCATTTCCTTAAGTCAAGGCTTTTCAAAGATTAAAATCATCATCAGATGAATTACATAGATTGATAAGTTGGCAGTGGAAAAGCCAAAATTTAAAATTTGAAAAAAATATTATGTAATGGAGAGTGAGAATGTGCGTGAAAAGAATAATAAACATGTTTTTACCGAGTACACCTAGCATTGAACAATTGGAGTTTAAATAATTTTGTCATTCGTACATGTTTATCCCTCTTCTTTCATCTATCTTCATAATTGCTCTGTCTCGTATATTAAACTATTTCACTATAGATGCTGTCTACTAAAAGTATACTTTTAGTTTCATATTTTATATATATATATATATATATATATATATAATATTTAAATGTTGAATTAAATAACAATAATTGAATTATCGTTTAATAATCTATCGTGATAGTGTAAAGCTTAATATATTGAATAGAGCAATCAATTTTAGAGGTGAAAGATGAGAATAAAGAATTGTAAAGATACAATATTTATTAAAACATCAAACGTTCAGAGCAAGGAGCCTCATATCCTTAATCCATAGATTTTCAAAGATAAACTCTTCTCATCAGAGGATAGGGAAAAGCCGATAATGTAGTTGTAAATATTATCGGCAACATTTAACTTTGAAAATTTAATATAAAGTAAAACAAAATAGAAGTAAAAAACAAAAATAAGGGCCAAAAGGTATATATATATATATATATATATATATATATATATATATATATATATATATATATATATATATATATACATATATATATATACCTTTTCCTTAGCTAGAGTTTGCACGAATATTCATATTCATATAAAACAGCGTCTGAATCGGTGAAGTAAAAAAAAAAAAACATATAAGAAGAAAGAAAGAAAAACTGGAAAGTTTTAAGAAAAAAAGGAAAGAAAAAACGTATAAATCGGTATAGAAAGTAGAAAGAAAATATGGAAATAGATTTGCTTTCTCAATTCACCTTATTACTTGAAATAAATTCGTTTTTTACTTGCTAACTTTTTGTGTGATGGGAGGATATATATATATATATATACATACAGCGGATTCCACGATGGAATCTCATACATCCCAAACCAGAATATTCCACAGAACAACAACCGCAAAAGGAGGAGATCGATTATCTGGTTTTCGCCACCCTTCTCCAGCAGAACAAAATCAAGAGTAGGTCATATTTTTCTCTCATTATTAAACAAACATTTCCCTCCAACAAACAGTTTACATAAGTTTTTCAATAAAAACACCATCAAGGTCAGCTACTCAACCATGCGGCCTATAAGGAGTTACATCACCAAAGAACAAAGCACGGCAGTCGACACCGGATGCTCATGCCAAAATAAAAATTCTTGCCCCCTCGAGGGAAATTGTAAAGTTGACTCAGTTGTATACAAAGCTGCGGTTACGAGTCAAACTGATAACAGTACAGATGTATACTACGGCATGACACAAGGTTCCTTTAAACAAAGGTATTATTCACACCTATATTCCTTTAGATACAAAGATCGCGCAAACACATCTTTGGCTAAACGAATTTGGGAACTAAAAGAAGAAGGAACTCCCTTTTCTATAAATTGGAAAATCATAGAGAGAAAACCCATTTATTCACCTATATCTAATGTTTGCCATTTGTGTAATGCTGAGAAGTTCCATATTTTTAAGGCCATCATGAACCCAAACACCAGATGTTTAAATGTACGCGATGAGGTTTTTAAGGGCTGTATACATCGTAAACAAGCACTCCTTATCTATTGGATGGATCGAGTGACTTAAGCCTTCTTAGAACCCTACATACATTTTTCAGACACTTACACACTTCCACTGCAGACTTCTCGTTCTACGAACCTGATCACAACCCTTTTTCCTTTCTCCATTTTTTCCCTCTTTCTTATTTAAATTTTTAATTTTTTATATTTTTTTATATTTTTTTTATATTTTTACATTTTTTTAATATAATAATTTTTTTATACCTTTATATTTTTTTATATATTATTATTTTTTTATATATTATTTTTTTATATATTTTTTATTTATTATTATTATTTTTTTATATATTATTTTTTTATATATTATTTTTTATATATTATATTTTTTTATATATTTTTTAATATTTTTAAATTTTTAATTTTTAAATTTTATTTCTCAAATCTTTATTTATTTATTTATTTATTATATATATTTATATATGAATTTTATATATTGATTTTTATTTATATATTGATCTTTTAATTTTTTATTTATATTTATATATTGATAATTTTTTATTTACACATGCATGTGTTTGTGTGTTTGTGAGTGTGTATATAATGTGTATATATATATATATATATATATATATATATATGTATATGTATGCATATAAGTATGTGAGTGTGTGCGTATGCATGTGTGTAAGTGTACATGTGTATGTGTATATTTATTTATTTTTGATTTTTTATTTATATATTTATTTATTTATATATATATTGATTGATTATTTATGGTTATATATTTACTTTTTATATATATTTATATATTGATTTTTTATTTATGTATATGTATATATATTTTTTTATCTATATATATATATTTTTTTATCTATATATATACATTTTTTTATCTATATATGAATTTTGAATTCTTATTTACATATGAATTTTTTATATATTGATTTTTTATATATTGATTTTTTATTTATATTTTGATTTTTGAAATTTTATATGATTTTTTTATATGATTTATATTTATATATTGATTTATTTATATTTCGATTTTTATATTTACATTTATTTTTATTTATTTATTATTTTTATATATATTATATATTTATATTTATATATTTTTTTATTTATATTTTTATGTCTTTATATTTTTATATATTTATATTTTTATTTATATTTTTATTTACATTTTGACTTTTTATTCTTTATTTACATATTATGATTATATTTATATATTGAATTTTTCATTTATATATTGATTTTTTTATTTTTTTTATATTTTTTTATATTTTTTTATATTTTCTTTATATAGAGATTTTTTATTTATATATTGATTTTTTATTTATATATATTTTATATTTTATTATTTATATATATTTTATTATTTATATAGAATTTTTATTTATATTTGTTATCTATATATTGATTTATTTATATATTGATTTTTCATTTATATATTGATATTTTAATTATATTTTGATTGATTTTTTATGTATATATTGATTTTTTATTTATGTATTTATATATTTATCTATATTTATATTTTTTATTTATATATTTGTCTATATTTATGTTTTTACTTTGAATTGAGAATTATTAATTGAAATGATCGTAATTCATAAAAACATATATATACATTTTATATAATGATAAATAGTTACCTCCCCTTTTTTTAGATTATTTAATTAATTAGAGTTGCGTACCTTAATTAATTATTTTTCTACATATATATATATGAAAATAATATATATAAATATAAAGTAATATTTTATTATTATAAATTTAATTTTTTTACTTTTCCACTCCTTTCTTTCTTTCTTTCTTTCTTTCTTGCTTTACTTCTAAATATAGAATCTTTTAACGGCTTTTCTGTCCAAAGCGTTTCTCGTCGGCTCTCCATTTCAAAATTCGGTGTACACAGCGTTTCATAACAGTTGGATGTTTTTTGAAGAAATTCCATCATTTACTATTTCAGACTATGCTGAAGACGACGTGAATCGGGAATTCAACCCGTTTCTTGTCAGAAACCACTGGTCCATGTCTGATTAAAATCTGTTTTGAAAAATAAAAATATTACGCTCTTAATTTAATTTAATTGAGCACTCTACTGGTATTTCCCTTTTATTCTTTATTGAGTATATCTTTATTGAGTATTCCTTTATACTTTATACTTTACTATATATATATATATATATATATATATATATATATATATATATATATATATAGAGAGAGAGAGAGAGAGAGAGAGAGAGAGAGAGAGAGAGAGAGATTCATACAAATTCTGAAAACCAACTTTTTTTCATAGTTAGTATGGGTTTTAAGCTCCAGTTAATCAGGAATCTTTTTAAGAGAGAAACAGACAGACAATTTTCGTCTTTATATATAGACTAGAAGAAGGGCACGGCTTGATTCGAAAATGAAATTTATCTTTATATATTTAATAATAAAGTTAACTTCATTTGCACCTCGCAATTAACAGCTTTCTCGGCGTGTGAAGTCTCAGATCTCTGAAAGTGTATCATACACCTAGATAGAACTGATCAGAGTTCACGGCATGTCTTTATCTGACTGCACTCTTGTCACTGTCAACGTCGCCACACTTTTTGTTTCTATATTGAGGCAAATCTGTAAACCAAATTTCAACTCTGTAGCTGCTCAGATGAGAAAGTTTGGAGCGCGCAAACACAGAAACATACGTACAGACATCGTATTTTATTCATATAGATTATTATTATTATTATTAGTAGTAGTAGTAGTAGTAGTAGTAGTAGTAGTAGTAGTAGTAGTAGTAGTATTATTATTTACTCACTAGGAGTTATCACACTGGTCATCGTCAGTGGTCACCCACTGCCGACAACCTGTGGTATTCCCTGGAGTCTGAGTGACAACAAGTCTCCTCAGGCCTCCAGTATGCTCCACCTCTTTTCGTTCATCACCGCTGATGACCTTGCGGTAATCGCAACAGCCACCTACCACCGATTTCCCGCTGATAAGGGCCATTGGTCCCCTCTGGGGCCCGAGTGGCAACAAGCCTTCCCAAGGTCCCTCTCTCGTGCGGTTGTATTTTCCCCGGTTCTGTTGTTTTGTGCTTCCATGTGTTTGTTCTCCATTCGTCGCTTATGTGGGTTGGTTTCCGCATTCGAGGACATTTCTCAGGATTGTAGCTGTTTTGATCATTACTGTACTTTGTATGGTCTCAGTTATCCCTTTGATTCCTATTTCTCCTAGTCTTTTCTCCATGTTTTTTGGGGACTGTTCCTAGTGCTCCTATTATTATTGGTGTTATACTGACTTTCTTCATGTTCCATATTCCTTTCAATTCTCTGGCAAGTTCAGTATATTTGCTTCTCTTTTCCGTCTCTTTGATCTTCACTCTGTGGTCTGCTGGAACGGCAAAGTCCACGATTTTGCAGGATTTTTCTTTCTTGTTGATTATTATCATATCCGGTCTCCTTGCTGTTATGGGTATGTCTGTTTGTACATTCATATCCCATATGATTTTGTGTTTTTCGTTTTCTAGTACAGTTTCTGGTTTGTGTTTGTACCGTTTTCTTGCATATTCGAAATTCACTTGTTTGCACATTTCCCGGTGTACTTCTTTCCCCATGCTGTCATGTCTGTTCTTGTATTCCATTTGTGCTAGCTTGCTGCATTCACTTATTATATGATTTATCGTTTCGTCTCTTTGTCCACACAATCTGCATTTGCTGTTTTCCTGGGTTTTATCTATCTTTGCTTTAATAAAGTTTGTCCTAATCGCATTGTTCTGTGCGGCCGTCAGCAGAGATTCCGTTTCTCTGTTCAGGTTTCCTTTTCTTAGCCATGCCCAGCTGTTTTCATTGGCTTCATCGCTTGTGAGTCTTATAAAGCGTCCATGTAGTTGTTTTTCTTCCCACTTTTGCTTTCTTGTCTTTTTGTTTCTGTGTTCAGTGCTTCCAGGGTTGTTTGTTGGGCTGGTGTCTCTTGCTGTGGTGATCAGTTTTTCCGTGTTCTGGGTTACATATTTCTCCAGCTCTTTTTTGGTGTCTTCCACACAGTCTTCTATACTTACCAGTCCTCTACCTCCTTCATTTCTTTTCACGTAGAGTCTGTCCGTGTCGTCTTTTGGGTGCAGTGCATTGTGCATAGTCATTAGTTTTCTAGTTCTTTGGTCAAGGTGCCTGAGTTCTTCTTTGGTCCAGCCTATGAATGGTCCAGAGTATCTTATTATTATACAGCCCATGTGTTTATCCCTTTTACTAGGTTTCTGCTATATAGTTTAGTTTCTAAGAGTTTCCTTGTTCTTCGTAGATATTCTTTTCCAATCTTCTCTTTCATTTCTGTATATTATTATTATTATTATTATTATTATTATTATTATTATTATTATTATTATTATTATTATTATTATTATTATTATTATTATTATTTTCATTAGTATTATTATTATCAATATTATGATCATTATTATGATTATTTTTAGTAGTAGTTTATGATAATGGTTATTAGTATTATTATGATTATTATTTTTTTTGTTATTTTTATTATTATGATTATTATTATTATTATTATTATTGTGATTATTATTATTATTATTATTATTATTATTATGATTATTATTATGATTATTATTATTAGTTTATAAGTATAATTATTATTATCAGTATTATTATTATCATAATTATTATGATTATTTTTATTATTTTTATTATCAGGATGATTATAATGCTTATTATTAGTAGTAGTTTATGATTATAATTATTATTATGCTTATTATTAGTATGCTTATTTTGATTATTATGATTATTTTTATTTTATGATTATTATTATTTTTTTTTTTTTTTTTTATTATGAGTTGTATTATTATTATCATTATTATTTGTATTATTATAATTATCATTATTATTATCAGAGATTGTAATTCGAAACAAAAGCATTGCATGTTTGAGTAATAAACGAGCGAAAGAAGAAATATAACAATACTTCGATTGGACTGTGAATTACAGCCCCTAATTACAGTGGAAGGAGTCATTTTTCTCTTGGCGTAGATCCTTATGACGAATATTTCCATTTTCTTCTCATTCAATTTGTTCTGCATTCTTCGTGCTTGATTCTTTGTGTTGAAGGCGTGTCGATCCGGGCTTATTACAGTCTGGTCTCTCTCACTCAGTCAATAATTCAATTGGTTTTCACACCAAAGAGTGACTAAATGTGATCCGAATCGAATCGTGGTCGGTCGGAACTGGTAAACAGGGGTTACTAAGTTCACCGCTCTGTTGTACACCGTGTTAGATTCAAAGTAAATGCGTTAAACTTAAAAATAAAAAAGGGTATTCTTTATAAACGTCCATCCAATATGCGCGTTTATTGATGAAAATGTCATGTAGAACCGAAACCTTACATACCGACTGACCCAGCAACAACCACTCGATGGATACTTTCATAAATATGTCAAGATAAATCTAAAAATGGGACATACTAGGTTCCCTCCTAAGCTACAACTGATGGTTCTCCCTGTAAAACCTTCACTTCAAGTACCCATCTAGCTACCACCTCAATAAAATCTTTCTTTTTGTTCCTTGTTTCTAATAACTTCCCATCTGTTGAACACAATACCATGAGGATGCTTCCCTGATCACTACAACATAGTTGTATTTAAGTTCAATGTCACTATATAATGTTTAGCCCGTTATCTTAAGTAATCAAATCCTGCCCTTTTCATCTATTGTTTTCAATCGTCCCATAGTATTGTTTATCACCCAATTGACAATCTCAGTAACCTTTATCCTCGAGTGCCTTTTGGACCTGTATACGCAGTGACTCATCAGTATGATAAATAACATGGGAAACACTAGTAATAAGTAGTAATACGTAGTAAGAATACGCATCTCAAACAAGAGTAGAGTTTATGGCTTCTATAATTCATACTGGAATTCGTAGTACAGGGTGGGCCAAAATAAGGGTCCTATCTTTAAATTTGAATAACTTGAATTTGAATAACTTCCACAAAATAAAAGTTAAACTCACCAAACTTTATGTGTGTGTAGACTGACCCTTCCGAGATTTTTTGAAATAAACAAAACAAATTTTAGTCGAAAAACACTTCTTAAAACTTACAAAAACTAAAGTATTGTTTTTTACACTGTTTTGAGTTTTTTAAGCAAAAATAATGTTTTCTAAATGAGGGTACGTTTCTTAGGTCCTTTACTTATTCTAAAAAAAAAAAAAAAAATCAATAAATAAAAAAGTTATGAATTTTTAAAAATAGGACCCTTATTTTTGCCCACTATAGATAAAACTGTTAAGTAACGATTCGTTCAAAAGTGACAGCTTTCTGGAGGTTGAAGGTTCAATCGTCAGTGCAGACGACACTAAGAATCCAATTTCAAATTACTTAAGACTTCTATTCGGTCATGACTGACGGAACGAGATCAACCTACCTCAGTAGACTAAATAAAGAGTACCGTTCAAAATTCCGTACAGATCCCTGAATTCGACATAAAAATTCCTGAGTTCGACAAGACACACCTGAGGAAGGTCGAAGGTTACATCGGTCGAAACGTTGTTGGAATAGCATCCAAAATAAACAAATTAGTCCGAATAATACAAACAAATAATAATTTTAAAACTTTTGAGGTAATCAAACCCAGATTTTTAGTGAAATATTTCGGCGTGTAGTCAAAGTCAATACATGATTTTGTATAAATGTTTATCTTTTAGTTTTTAAAATACTAAACTTTATAAGGCGTCACGGACCAATCGACCGTACGATAAACCTCTCAAATAGAGTGAAAGAATGCATCTCGAAAAATCGCGAAATATATAAAATTTAAAAACTAAAATTAATATTTTAACGAGGGTTGATATTATTAAGATGTCTTCGTCAAATGAAACTGCTATTACATGGCATACCAATTTAAATGCAATTTTCAGATTTGCGCATGACAGATAGACTGACAGACAGAAACTATTATACAGAGGATTTTACAAATATAAAATCAGACTAGACAGTCTGTCACAGTATATATATATATATATATATATATATATATATATATATATATATATATATATATATATATATATATATATATATATATATACTGTTACAATTTTAAGTAAATAATATTAAATTATTTTTCCTACATACGCCAGCGTTTCGTCAGTGTAAGAATTATAATCTCACCCGGTCGCACGGTTCAAACACCTGCCACAGAATCAACCTAGATCCTGCAAGCACCATAACCATTAGGCCACAGACATTATAACATTCACGAAGGGAATTTAAGTTCTATTTATGCCACGGGTAACATATCTAGAAATACTGACTAGAGATTCTACGACCGTTGTCGGAATATGCCTTAAAGCTACGTGTCAGTCTATTTTTAACTTCCCCGAACAGGGCTCAACTTTAATCTTATTAAAGGGACTTATAACAATATTAATTTTAAGTAAATAATATTAAATTATTTTTACCTACATACGGAAGCGTTTCAAGCTTTCGCTCTCATCAGTGTAGGAATTATATATATATATATATATATATATATATATATATATATATATATATATATATATATATATATATATATATAAAGATAGATGGGCGAAGAGTGATAAACATGCACGAATGTCCAAATTTATATCAAACTTCGATTGTTCAATCCAAGGTATATTCTTTAATAAAATTATGTTTATTATTCTTCCCTTAAGCCAACGCTTTTCAAAGATCGAGATTCTATCATCAGAGGAATGATACAGATAGATAAGTTGGCAATAGAAAAGCCAAAAACATTTGAAAAAATATTTTAAAAAATGATGGGTGAAAAAAGTTCGTGTAAAAAGATATTGGGTTTACCACTTACACACCCAATATCTTTTTACACGAACACGATTGTATAATTCCTCTGATGATAAGATCTCGATCTTTGAAAAGCCTTGGTTTAAGGAAAGAATAATAAACATAATTTTATTACAGAATATAGCTTGCATTGAACAATCGAAGTTTGATATAAATTTGGACATTCGTGCATGTTATCACTCTTCGTTCGTCTATCTTTATTATTGCTCTATCTCGTATATTGAGCTTTTACCATTTCCCTATAGGTTCTTTTCCACTAAAAGTTTACTTTTAGTTTCATATTTATTATATATATATATATATATATATATATATATATATATATATATATATATATATATATATATATATATATACGGGCCCGCATTCTAGTATATATTAAATATTAAATAGTATTTAACGCCAATACGTTGCGTATTTTGGACTATTAAAAGAATTTCCAACGCTATTGCTGATGTTTAACCATTCATTCATTTATTTATTTTCATTATCACTTATGTTTGAATTCATGTTTTGAAACATGACATAAATAATAAATCTATGCCGTCACGTTGAAGCTATAATTATTTTGTTATGGTAATGTTTTAAGACCTAATTATAAGAACATCTAAATAGCTCAGTTCGTAAAACATCAGAATGAAGATCTCATGGTTTAGGTTTTGATTTCTGGTCATGCTTTATTTGTTGGGAAATTAGTATTTAGTATTAATGCAATATTTTCTATTTCTAAAAGAAGTTAAGATATGTTTTTCAAAAATGATGTCTGACGGACAGACAGACGAACACACACAGAAAATCCACCTTATATTATGAGTGGATGTGTCTGTTCATTCTGAATCACGCATCATATAAATATTTGATAAAAATCTAATGAAGCCGACAAACCTATGCATGGGTTCAGACTAGATATCCGTACTTTAATGTATTCTTGTTATCTAAAAGCAATGTGTTTTGGTTATCTACGAGCAATGTATTCTTGGTTATCTAAAAGCAATGTGTTTTGGTTATCTACGAGCAATGTATCTTGGTTATCTAAAAGCAATGTGTTTTGGTTATCTACGAGCAATGTATTCTTGGTTATCTAAAAGCAATGTATTTTTGTTATCTAAGAGCAATGTATTTTGGCTATCTAAGAGCTATGTATTCTGGTTATCTAACTGCAATAATTTTTAACTAAAGAACTTAATCTAAAATCTGATGAGCCTATATGTCTTTTCGATTAACCACACAGGGTGTAATACGTATATTTTCCTTACCGTTTTCACTCAGGTCGGGAGTTTACCCGAACCCTACTACAACTCCGATAGTATCGACACAACATTTTCCTCACTCAAATCCATGTATTTGGAAACTTAAATGTCCACCAGTGCGATCGCCTCGGTTTCGCGAGATCCACAGACTCAGCAGGTAATAGTACGCGTAGCTTCTCGGTTGGCATACCCTTACACAAATCGTCTCCTTCGGGACCCGCCTCCTGAAACTTGAAAACGAGCAAACCTAATTTCTAGACCTATTCCTAGCGACACTTCCCGAGTTTTGTGTGCACAATGACCAAAGCCTATTCGGGAATGGTGATTAATTTACAATAATGGTTGATATTTCCACAAACTGTCGACCCTAAACAGAAACGCCGTTACTCAAAACAACAACTTATAACCACCGTGTTGATTGGAAATATACATCTTGGAGTAAATTATATTCTTTCCCTGCTGAACATTGTGAAAAAGAGGCAACTGAATGGATCAGAGCAGAGATAGGAGCCTTTGTCCCCATGCGGAAATTCTATAGCAAGCCTCACTTCCCCAAATAGTTCACTAGGACAGGGTCAGCTTCTAATGCGCAGATGATTCAAGCATTCCGCCGTTGCAACCGACACAAGTCAACTAAAAAAAGGCGATCATTTGTAGCCTCAAGAAACCCCGGTAAGACTACAATAGTCGCAGCTTCGTATAGGTCTACTGAGATTACGAGGTATCGCATCTGTGAGAGGAATTATGAATTCGCGATTTCTGGAAAATATATAATAGTGCGGTGAACAATTGGCACTGTTATCAGTATATTCTGACTAAATAAAACTCAACTTTACTTCGACATTAATAGAAGAAACTCCAAGATGATTCCTCACTGAGCAGTTGGTCTTTTATTTGGAGTTCCACATATAGTCGACATAGTGAGGGCGAATGAAAGAGATATTCTTACTTATTTTGGTTTACTGGCCAACCATATTATGTTTTAGACCATAGTATCTAATTGAGGAAGAAATTGTATTTTCTATTTTTAGTTCCAAGGTTTAGATAATCTAACACCTTTTACTCTGCTAGAGAGACACTATTGAACAATTACTAGTACAGCCACAAAAAACATAATCATTAATTGGTCCACCGATTTATAAAATCGGGGGATTCATAGTTTGAGGCATGTCCGTCCGTCCGTCCGTCCGTCCGGATTTTTCTCCGCAACCATCTATTGAATTTCTCTAAAATTTTGCATGAAGTTGTAACTTTAGTCAGGATAGAAAATGACATTCTCCGATTTAAAAAAGAATCTGGTTAGCACCCCAGTGGGTCAAAATGCCCCGAAATGGCAAAAAAATGACATTTTTTGCCCCATAACTTTTCATCCATCCTTTCAATTTCTCTGAAACTTGGCCAAAATGTGGAGACAATTGTTCCTAATAGAAAATAAGTATCGCTGACATTGGAAAAACTCTGGTTCGCGGCCGCAGGGGGTCAAAAAAATCAAAATGGCAAAAGATTACCCTTTTCTCCCATAACGTTTGATCCATCCATTCAATTTTTCTGAAACTTGCCCAAAATGTTGAGGCAATTGTTCTGGATATAAAATGAGCATCCTTGACCTCAGAAAAATTCTGGTTCGCGCTCTCAGGGGATCAAAAATGCCTCAAATTGCCCAGATTTATTGCATTTTACACTCGCCACATCGAGTCACATACAGAGGGGGACCACGCACGCGCGACTTGTTATAACTAGTTTGCATACTCGACATTTAATATATAACATAATGCTTACTATTGCGTATTAGTGTTTCTACAGAGAGGCCAACCAGAACAGTAACTCAAATACGAGTCGACTGGAAGAATGTAAGAATTAAACTGTAGACATAGTTCTTTTACTTTTTACTTCCTTGGGATTATTTGCATACATCTTGGATCAGATAAAACTTAGGTCGAATAGCAACATATTCTGTATATGACATATAGCATATTGTAAAGATCGTATAGGTTTTTTTTATTATTGTTTCTGTGCCTTCTTCTTGTTTCAGTAAATATGTACTCTGTATGGCATCTCGTAAATGATAATAATTAAACTGACGATAATGCTAATTGTAAATCCACCAAAGAAACAGGTACTCTCGCTAGTAACAAACAAAGAGAACCTTGTGAAGCATATCATATGTGAAAGGTTCATAACGAGGTTTTGGAAAATTAGTTCGAAATGGTCAGACACCTCATTATAATGAATTGAAAATATCTTCTTTTCACTTCTCTTTTCTTAACAGCAAAAGCATAATGTAAAAAAAAAAAACGTTCTTTTCATACGACATGAGAAAAATTAATATTTTCTTAAGTTAAGGAGAACAATCGCGCCATAATTCTTGTGTTTTCTATTTGAAAGTTAGTTCAAGCTTGAAATCATTTTCAATGACATCAAATTTAATTTCAAATTTCCAAGTTTCACGAGAGTAAATAGTATGTATAAAGAGTAATTAAACCAATAAATAAAAAAGACAAACAATAACACTAAGTAAAAAAGTCTTTAAGATGTCAAAATAAAAACAAAATCATTTATATATATATATATATATATATATATATATATATATATATATATATATATGTGTATATATATATATATCTGGTGATACCAGATCAGGCTGCCCTGTGGCTCCCTGAGACGAAATTCACCTACATTGACGTTTTTTTTTTTTTTTTTTTTTTTTTGTAAAACTTAATTATGTTCTACAAAACCAAAAACAAAAACAACAGCCCCTCTCCCTTTCTCCCTCCCCTTTTTTATTTTTATTTTTCCTACCCTACTCCCGGTCCTGGATATGACCTTAAACTACATCCGATGGTGAGATCCGGCTTACGGACTTTGGGGAATGTGGAGCCTCCTCTTAATTACCATTGCTCCCAGGTCCACCCTGACCCGGAGTGGTAGTACCTGTTAGGGTCCAAACTATGGGTTAAATAGAAACAGATATTAAAAGGGGAAAGAAACAAATAAGAGAAGAAAACAAGACCAGATTCGGCATTAAATAACCCAAAAAGGGTTGATATGCCGTAAAACAAAACTACCAAACTACCAAACCTATATATATATATATATATATATATATATATATATATATATATAAGAATATTCTTTTAAATATTTTGAAAACCTGGACAACGTAAATTATTTATGTTTTTTTTTAAATAAATCATTTATTTACTTTAAAAACTTCTTTCTTTTTTAACTTGAGTACTTTCGGTGATAAACACCCTTGTCAGAAGTATAAGCATTGTAGTTCTTTTCTTTTTTCGTATAAACCTACCTCATCATATCTATCGCAGTCAAGTTGAAATTCGTCTTGATGTTATCGACGATAAATGTTGATATGCCGGTGTGTGTAGCACGCGGTTACGTAAATAACGTAGTTTGAAAAATCACACATTGAAAACGTTGCTGAAATGGCAATAATAAGGAGAATATTGTTTTAAAATATTTTGAAAACCTGGACAATGCAACTTATTTATGTTTTTTAAAATAAATCATTTATTTTCTTTTAAACTTGTTCTCTTCTTTTTCCGTATAATCCTACATGACTGAAATAAATAAATATATATATATATATATATATATATATATATATATATATATATATATATATATATATATATATATATATATATAATAATGGTAATAATCCAGGTGAAAAATATCCTCAGGGTGGTAATCCAGAGAATTTTAACCGGGTTTATAAAAAGTGCTCAATATCAAAATAGAGCTTTATATATGATAATTTTTTTTACACAGACATGTACAAAATCTGCGACACTGGCATGTCGATGTTATCGATCAACAGTTACTATAAACTGAGATCTCATCAAGCAGAGTTAGAATCCGATCTTAACCTCAGATCATATTTGGAGAGAATGAAGTGGAGGGATAGAGAAAGAGAAGAAGAAGGAAAGAAATTTAACATTTCAAAAATTAAAGCCGTTAAAAAATTAAAATTAAAATTAAAACATTTCTGTACTAAATTTCTGTATTAAACATTTCTGTACTTTTTATCAAAATAATTATTGTTATCAGTGGTGACATGCCAGTGTCGCAGATTTTGTACATGTCTGTGTAAATAAAATTATCATATATATATATATATATATATATATATATATATATATATATATATATATATATATATATAATAAGGAGAGGTAGTTTGCTTGAAGCATTGTATGTAATACGTATATAGAGGAGGATTAGAAGGCTATCACAATGTAAGAAATGGAAATATATCGGCATTGAGAAGTAAGACAACAACAAGTGATTTTAATTATATATTTTTTCAAAAAAAATGTTAATATTTTTTTTATATAGATAGCAAATCTTACTTGATTAGGCAAGACTTCGACACTGGTGTAATCTGTGTGACCGTGTTCCATAATATACCTCTTTGTCTAATGGTAAGTGTTTCGAATCTAAAAAAAACGTGCTGTTGGCAATATTGCTTATAACGGAGTAAATATTAATATCCACAGCAAATGTAATAAGACTAAAGCTATAACTGATTTTTTTATGATTTTAATTACTTATTTAATTTATTTTGCATCATTTTCTGAATATTTTATATTTGAACCCACCGATTAAGTGCTACATATTCATATAAGAAATAAAAAGAAAAAGAAGAGGTAAAAGGAGAGAACAGAAAAAAGAAAACATTTTTGTTTATTCGGAGGGGAGAGGTAGGGATAACAGTATTTATTTTTCTAATGTTTATTTAATTTTTTTTCATATATACTATTATCTTATTTTATTCTAACAATATTTACTTCTTTGCTTTTCTGAAAAAAAAAATGTTGTAATTTATTTATTTTATAAAAAGATTTTCAAATTTATTTTCATGATTAACGGTTGAATATGTTTTGATTCATACCCTGGCCAGATTCTGTGTAGCACGTTGTAAATTTAATGAACGGAACTAATTCTTCAATTCTTGTTTAATTTATTTTTAACATTATCATTATTCACTTAATCTGAAACTATTTAATGCTGTCATGATTTTAGTAACATGTTATTAAAGTTCATAGTTTAATTACCTAACGATTTTTTTTAAATTTAAATTTAGTTTAATTTTTCTCCGAGAAAGTGGGACAACTCTTGCAAAATAGTAATGAATTATCTGCCTTATACATACAAATATAAAAACTGAATCTATATAGCAAAATTAGTTATTCAAATCTATTTTTCTATTATTAAATTTTTTAAATATTTTTTATAACTTATATATTTATTAATATATTTGTTTCTTCATTTATTTTATTATTATTATTCATTTATTTATTATATATATATATATATTTGTTTCTTCATTTATTTTATTATTATTATACATTTATTTATCTTATAAATATATATATATATATATATATATATATATTTGTTTCTTAATTTATTTTAATATTATCATTACTTATTTATTTATGTTTTAATAAATATATATATTTTTTTAATTTTTTATTTTTAAAGATTATCATGTTCTCTTTTTTATTTATACAGTTTATTTGAGGGGTACTTTTAATATTTTGTAGAGGAAGAAGATGAAATGTGTATCTACACATTTGGTGTGTTATTCTATTAATATAAGAAAATTATTTTTTTGTTTATTTTAATGTATTTATATACTTATTACATAATTTATTAATCTTAATAGCAATGCTGTAATATCGCATATAACAGTGAATGTGGCATAAATAGATAAATAAGTATAATATCAAAATAAATGAAGAAACATATATATATATATATATATTTATAAAATAAATAAATATATAATAAAAATAATAAAATGAATAGAGAAACAAATATATTAATAAATATATGAGTTATAAAAAAATTTTTTTTAAATGTAATAATAGAAAAATAGAATAACAAATTTCACCATATAGATTCACTTGTACCCTTCTACAATTGAATGATATATATCCAAAAGTAAGGTAAAAGATTTAGAAATTTCAAATAAGTGTTGAACATCCTGTAAATGAAATTATATATTAGAGATTTATAATTTAGTTTCATATTTGTATGTATAAGGGAGATAATTCATTACTATTTTGCAAGAGTTGTCCCACTTTCTCGGAAAAAATTAAACTAAATTTAAATTTAAAAAGAAATCGTTAGTGAATTAAACTATAAACTTATATAACATTTTACTAAAATCATAACAGCATTAAATAGGTTCAGATTAAGTAGACAATAATAATATCAAAAATAAATTTAAAAAGAATTGAAGAATTAGTTCCGTTCATTAAATTTACAGCGGGCTACACACAATCTGGTCAGGGTATAAATCAAAACATATTTAGCCGTTAATCATAAAAATAAATTTGAAAATTTTTTTTAAATAAATATATTACCAAAAAATTTTTTTTTCAGAAAAGCAAAGAAATAAATATTGTTAAGATAATATAAGACAACAATAGTATATATTAAAAAAATATTAAATAAATATTAGAAAAAAAAATTAATTGAAAACCACTCTTTGCTGTTATCCCTACCTCCTACTCCGAATAAACAAAAAATGTTTTCTTCTTTCTTTTCTCTCTTTTTTGCTCTTGTTTTTATTTTAATTATATAAAAAATAAAAATAAAACCATGTAGCACTTCATTGGTGGCTTCAAATATAAAATATTCAGAAAAAAAATAAAATTAATTAAATAAGTAATTAAAATCATTAAAAAGATTATTTATACTTTTAGTTTTATAACATTTGTTGCGGGTATTAATATTTACTGCGTTGTAAGCAATATTGCTATCTACGCGTTTTTTTAAGATTTTAAACACCTACCATTTGACAAAGAGGTATTCCTCGAAATATATTATGGAACACGGTCACACAGATTTGCTATATAGAAAAAAAATTATTCAAAGTTTTTTTGAAAAAATATATAATTAAAATAACTTGTTTTTGTCTTACTTCTCAACGCCGACATATTTCCATTTCTTGCATTGTGATAGCCTTCTAATACTCCTCTCTCTCTCTCTCTCTCTCTCTCCCTCTCTCTCTCTCTCTCTATCTATCTATCTATCGATCTATCTATCTATCTATCTATCTATCTATCTATATAGTCTAAAGAAGCTTTTAGTTATCTTAACAAAAAAAAAAAAAAGAAGTAAAATGCAGTTTGAATTCCCAGAGAAACTAACTAAATCGAAGATATTGCAGACTTAACATTCCTTGGGAAATTCATAAATATAAAAATAAGTAAATAAAATTAAAAAAAATTTTTTTTAATTAAAAACCCCCCGTTAAGTATCTAACAGTAAAACAAAAACAGGAGACCTTACGCGTCTAATATCAACACGGGGATCATCAGCTGTTTACCATGTAACTGTTTCGGAGATTTAAAAACAGGACATTTATAATATTCATGGCTCTCCAATGGTACTTATTAAACTACCATTTCCCCAATATATATATATATATATATATATATATATATATATATATATATATATATATATATGTTATAATGGAATAATTCCAGGAGGAAATCTGGGTATTAGAGCTCAATGTAGTAAACAGAGCAAGAATAACATAAAATATAATAACACGAAATCACATAATTGCTGATGCAATAATTTATTTCAACCGTGCGGTTTTTTCAAGCATCACTCAGACAATTACATTTATTGTAATTGTCTGAGTGATGCTTGAAAAAACGCACGGTTGAAATAAATTATTGCATCGACAATTATGTGATTTCGTGTTATTATATTTTGTTATATATATATATATATATATATACTTAGATTATTTGTTATTTTTTTGTTTTTGACGATAGTGATCGGTGTTTTTTACGGTGTATTTTTATAATTCGCCACCTTGACCGTTTTTTTTATTATATCATATAATATGCAACTGTGCGCATTTTTCCTTTTTATCTTTAATTCGCCCTTATTTCAAATACGTGACGGGGTTGGGGCTCTAATCTCTTTCAAAGTAGACCCCTTGTGCTTGCACACACTTAGCCCACCGATCCATCCACTGCCGGAAACACCTCTGGAAGTCTTTTTTTTATGGTGTTCCTCTCCGCCGTCGCGTTAGATTCAGCAGGTGTTTGGAGAAGATGCGATGGGTGTAACACAAGTTGAGGAGTAGTTCAACCGATTCAAAAATGGCCGCACATCAGCGGAGAGTGATCAGAGTTCTGGCAAGCCCTAAACTGTTTGAGTGCAGCTGTTGTTGAGAGAGTGCGAAAAGAGAGATACTGCGGAACACGACGGCGGAGATGAACACCATTCCAAAAGAAAACTTCCAGAGGTGTTTCCGGCAGTGGATGGATCAATGGGCTAATTGTGTGCAAGCACAAAGGACCTACTTTGAAGGGGATTAGAGTCCCAACCTCGTCACGTATTTGAAATATTTTTTCTGGCCTAAGGTCGGATACTTTTAGACAGCCTCGTATAACGTTATATCCGTCTATGTTATTAGGATCGTTAATATATAGGCATGATTATAATATATGGATACGTAGATAGATAGATACGTTAACATACCTAAACTATATGCATATACAGATCAATAGTGCACTTTAGTCAATATTGCATTTTTGTAGATGGTTGAAACAGAAAACATTTTGCATTTAATGGAAAATGCCGATAAGAGATTTTACACAGCGGATGGTGTGTGCTTGTGAGAGCGTGTGAGTGCTCCATCTGCCTTCAGCATTTGAAGTGTTTTTTGGGATTTTTTCTTTGCGTCGTTTTTTGTATATATGCGTTTTCTTCCTTTGTGCCTTTCACTTTCTGTGTGTCTTCTTTTCTCTATTTCTATTTCTCTTTTTCCTCTCCCTCTCTTTCTCTTTCTATTTCTCTCCCCCCCCCTCTCTCTCTCTCTCTCTCTTGTTCGTTATCATAAAAAAGTAGAAAGTGGACCTTGGTTTTACTATCGACATCCTCATAACTCTCGCTTCCCTTTATTTTGTCCTTTAGTCCTCACATTCTATGAGCGACATTTCTGACAAAGGGGGAAGATTTGCTTTTTACGTATTTATTTTTTACTTACTTACATCAAGTGACTTCATGAAGCGATTTCCATTAAAAAAAACTCTTTTATATGTTTCTTTCTCTTTTCCCCTATTTCTCTCTATCTTTCTCTCACCTTAATTGATTTTCCCCCCTCTCTTTATTTATCTATCTATCGATCTCTACTTTCTTGTTATCGTGTCTATGCTTTGATTACGTTTGCTCTGTATTCGG
>OY744532.1:22075206-22122706 GCA_963556195.1 Sepiola atlantica | reverse complement strand
AATGAAGACAAAGGGGTAACAAATAGGTTGTACCTCCTTTGTATATATATATATATTTAGGCAAACATTATTAAATAACACGGAGTGATTTTGTTTGATGCGACTTTTTTTTTTTTTTTCAATTTTCCGAATTGTCCATCTAATGTTTCGGTCAAATTGATATAAATATGATCCATGGGTTTCTTGTTCCATTCTTTTTTCTTTTTTGCAAGTACTTTCGATTTGAATGGTCAAATCATCTTCAGGCGGTATTAGTTTTAGTGTCTTTACAAATTATGACTTTACTGTTGTGCTCATTTTTGAATTATAACGGCGAGTAGATTATAACTTGAAAAAGCGTCGTAAAGTTGAAATGTACATGAGAGCGTGATGGCGTTCTACACATATGAGAGATGATTTGACGATTCAAATCGAAAGTACTTGCAAAAAAGAAAAAAGAATGGAACAATAAACCCATGGATCATATTTATATCAATTTGACCGAAACATTAGATGGACAATTCGGAAAATTGAAAAAATAAAAAAAAGTCGCATCAAACAAAACCACTCCGTGTTATTTAATAATGTTTGCCTAAATGAAAATATGCTGCCTAAATACACAATATATATATATATATATATATATATATATATATATATATATATAAAGAGGTGTACTAAAAGCGAACTTTTAGGAAAGGTAAAACCCTATTGTGAAGAGTATACAGCTCAATATCCAGGATAGAGCAGGTAGAAATGAGGGAGAATGGAAAGGAATTAGAGAAAGCAAAAGCCAAATCAGAATTCAATTCAACTTGCTTTGAACTTTTGAATTGAATTCTGATTTGGCTTTTGCTTTCTCTAATTCCTTTCCATTCTCCTTCATATATATATATATATATAATATATGTATATATATACATATATCTATATATGTGTGTGTATATATATATATACATATATATATATATATATATATATAAATAGTGTATATTTCAAAAGTTTAAAAACATTAACTATGATTTCAAATATCTGAAACATATTCCGAGAATCATTACACAACCACATTATTTTCCATATACGCTCCTTTTTAAAACATTTGTTTGAGTAATGCTACGGAATGTCATTGATTTATTTTCATCATCAGTATATTGCACACTCTATCAATTCTCAATTCTTTAATGCGATATACCATATGTTTCTATGTTCAAAGTGGAGTCGTTTTCATAGTTTTACAAGGACTACCTCTCTAACCAAGTCATGTCTCTGTATCTTATTATTTTCGGCTTGCTTGCTGAATTCATTTTGGATGTAGCTTACTACTTCGTCTCTTCACGAACAATGTCTATATTTACAGTTTTACCGGGTTTCATCTAATTTTCAGGCGTAGCATCGCCTCTGTCTTCTTTCCAGGTGGTGTTGTTCGATGCTATCTTAAAAATTCCACTTGTCCTGCAAAGATAAAAGAAATAGTGTCGTGAACAGTGATGCAAATTATTCATCATTAATATACGCCAACTTTATCCAGTTTAGTAGAGGGTGTCCCGCAGTTTAGCGACACCCCCCCTCAGCATTAATGAGAAAGAGGCTGACTACTATTTCTCGTTCATGACGTCACATCAAGAAATATCGTGTCTTCTCTCTCATTATACAATATATGTAGTTTGTTTTGATCGCGTTATTTTGTGCGGTTTTCAGTATTGATAACCTCTCTGTTAAGATATCCTTTCCTTAGCCATTTCTATATGTTTTTGCAGACACGTTCTTTTGGTGCGCATTCATAGTCCATGTAGCCTTTTTTATCTTTTTTCTTTGCCGCCTTTTCTGTTTGCCATTTTGCTGCTCTTTATGAGGCGTTTGTTTTGACGATAATAATCGCCATCTTTATTTTGTGTGTTATTTTTCTAATCCTTTTCTCTCTTAGTTCAAGCAAACGTCAATACATGCTAGTCTTTCTCTTTAATCTTGGCCTTTTGGCTAAGATCAGAGTGTAGTATCTGTTCCGATGGATGCTCACTCTGTAGACCGGTATTGTCTTGGCCTTCGGGCCTTTATTCCGCCGGTCTGAGGTACTGTCCTGTGCAGTTCTAGGAGGTCCACCCTCCCAGGCTTTGCCTTCCCTCTTTGGGGAGGAGTAAGTTTATTGCTTACTACCTGAGGCGCCTCTACCGGGGAATGTCGACGTGGCTGCCCAGGCTATTCTTAATGGCCAGAGTGCTGACCTGCTCGGGCACTGGCTTTTCAAATCCCACTTTCCCGACCTTGTGTCACATCTTACCTTGTGGGAGGAAGATAAATAAATTGGCCTTTTGGCTAAGATCAAAGTGTAGTATCTGTTCCGATGGATACTGCATCTCATAGACTGGTATTGTCTTGGCCTTCGGGGCTTGATGACGACGGTCTATGGGTCTGTCCTGTGCAGTTCTAGGAAGTCCACCCTCCCAGGCTTCGCCTCCCCTCTTTGGGGAGGAGTACATTTATTGCTTACTGCCTGAGGCGCCCCTACCGGGGAATGCCGACTGGGCTGTCCAGGCATTTTTTAATGGCCAGAGTGCTCACCTCTCGGGCGCTGGCTTTTCAAACCCCACTTTCCCGACCCGACCTTGGGTCACATCTTACTTGTGGGAGTAAGATAAAACTGGCCTTGTGCCTAACTCCTGAAGAGGAGTAAATAAATACTCTTATAGCTGACACGCAAGATTTCTGTGACTTCGCGTCGGCGACGATCGTGCAGATCTCGGAAGCGCCCGGAAGCTGACGAAGTATTAACCAATCAGGTTGCAGCATTCATTCACCAAGCAGGCTATAGCAAGCAGACGACAATATTTGGAAGAAAACAATAATCGCGTTCTATTGCTATACAACAATGAATTATTATCAGCTGTGTCAGGTCGTTGAATCTCTGCGAAGGACTAATTCAAAAGCATAACATTTTCATTTCTTTCTTTGTTTCATGTTAAATTAACACATTAACAAAATTGTACCCCTCCCCCTAAAAAACATTATTTTCACAAATAAATAAAAACATTTACATCTACACATTTGCTTGACAATCGTTCATTTGGCCTAACAAAAAAATTAAAATATATTTATTTACAGTTCTTCAGCTACGGTTTGTTCATTTTTTTTCTTTTTATCTATGTATTTTTTTCTTTGAAAGTCTTCCATTAAGCGCTTGGCAGTTTCAGCCTCGTTTTCGTCTCGTCTCGCCAGCTCTCGGGCGCTTCCACAACCTGCCCGATCGTTGCCGACGCGAAGTCACGGAAATCTGGCGCGTCACCTATAAAAGTACCGAATCGGTTAGTATAATACGTCTACTGCAGTGTGTTATCCATAATCATTAGTTTGCTGGTTCTTTAATTTTATTTTATCTAGTTTATGAAGGATCCAGAATCTCTTACTAGCGGTAATCGCGGTACTGTCCACGTAGTTATTTCTTTTAATTAAGTGTCTGCGTCATTATGTGACAATGGGTGAATCATGGACCCACCACTTCACTCTGGAGTTACATCGCCAGTCAGTTGAGTAAACAGTAGCTGGTGAAAGCCGTCTAAAACGACTAAAGACGTAAACATCAGCAGGCAAGGTTTTGGATTCCATGTATTGAGATGCGCAAGGTATTTTGTTGAGTGATTCCCTTCAGAAAGGAGCGACTATCAATAACAAATATTATATACTATTACAAGAAAGAAGAATTCGTCACAAACTACCACAAATAAAGAATGGAAAAGTGCTCTCTCACCAAAAACAAAACACTGTATCACAAGTCGAGCGTAAAGATAGGAAAACTACATGAGTGTCACTTCAAATTACATCCGCACCCTATTCTCCAGTCACGGTCCCTAGCGACTAGTCGCTGTTTACAGACTTTAAAAGTATGCTCCAAAGAAAAGAGATTTGCCTCCAATAAAGAACTGATATAGGAAACGCAGGGGTAAGGCAAAATACATATCGTTTCACAATAAAAATCATTGAATTTTTAGAAAAGCGTTGGAATCAGTATATCACCCCAAAAAGAGACTATGTTGATGAATAAAGTCGAATTTTCTCTAAAATGTGTTGTTTTATTTGTAAGGCTCGGAACTTATTGAATGATGTGTTATATACTCGTCTCTATTTATCTTCATCCCGCAAGGTAAGATGTGACACAAGGTCGGGAAAGTGAGAAAGAACCAGCGCTCGAGAATTTGAGCACTCTGGCTGTTTAAAAATTGCCTGGGCAGTCCGTCGACATTTCCCGGTAGGGGCGCCTCAGGCAGTAAGCAATAAACTTACTCGTCCCCAAAGAGGGGAGGCAAAGCCTGGGAGGGTGGACATCCTAGAACTGCACAGGACCGACAACCAATAGACTGGCGTAAATCCAGACCCGAAGGCCCGGACGATACCGGTTTATTAGGCGGGGTATGATGAACTATACGAAATAATTAGATTTTACATAGATATGATATTTATTGTTAACCTGCCTCATACTAATTATAGCATTACTATTTTTTTTTCGGTGGCGAAAATGAACTGATCTCAAAATGTCCATATCAAAATCAGAATATATGAACGTATAACTTTCTGGTTTTACGTCCGTTATATATTTGTTAACGGATTTTAGTTACTGTTTATCGTCGTTGCTAGTTTTTGTTCGTACGTTCAATGTCTGCTCTTTCACCCCTTTTCTAAGTAATGTAATGTTCTGGAAATAAGGAGTCCATATACGGTCAATTTACTAAATCTTATCTTCGTTAAAACATTATTGCATCAATAAAAACCGTGTTTAAAAAAAGAATCATTCATTTCAAATATAATTTAATCTTGTTAGAATATTTCTTATGAATTAAAAAAAATGCATATTTTAAAACGCTGAGCGCCATATTTTACAACAGTACAAAACGTACTTTGAAAAACTCTATTTCCGGTTTGTTCGTGGGGTTTTGTCTGTCTGCACTAGAAGTACATATTTTTTCCGCAATTCTCCTTAGTTAATCCTACTGTTTCACTCACAGATTTCTACAAACCAGCTTCGTGACTCGCGGAAACAATCACTGCGTGTACTTCATTTCACTGGAGTGAGGCTACATTGTACTTTACAACAAAACCGCAGACACTGTTGACCTTTCATCAAATTCCAACTGCCAGGCGAATTTAATCAATGTGTTCAAAACTTCAAATTTCAATTCTCTAAAGACTTCTATAGCATTTCGGGCGTGGTACAAAAAATATAATTCCTCTTTTTTCTATTTTTCTTACTTTTTCTTGCATACATTGTTGGTCTTGTTTTGACTGTTGCTTGTGGTGTTTTATTTGTGTTATTTTTTTTATTTTTCTCCTTTAGTTTTCTCATTTAATCTTCGTTTTTTTTTCATGTTCCACTTTTTCTTCTTATTATCATTGGTATTCTTCTTCTTCTTTTTATTTTCCCACTCTATTCCTATCTTTTCGGTTAAATGTTGTTTTCCATCTTCCTGTTCCTATTCCTCACCTTCCCTTTCTTCTGTCGGCGTTTTTTCATTGGCATTATTAATTAATTAATTATCATTATTATTATTATTATTATTATTATTATTATTACTATTATTATCTATATATTACTACGATAGCGTGTGTGTTAGTGGGTCACGCTTACATCAAAAGCTCTGCGCATGCGTGCCGCACCTAGATTTGGAAAAGCATTCAAGTCACCTAATTTTCGTAATATTTCAAGTAGTTCCCTTTGGTGCAACGGTTAGCGTCGTAGGATTTTGACGTCGGTTTTTAGTTCGATCCAAACCAACCTCTTTTACTGGTTTATAGTTCAATCCAAACCAACCTCTAAGATTTTTTTTCTACGTCGAAGGGGGAAGGTAGGTAGGGAGGGGACGACCGGGAAGACACATATTAATACGATAGCGTGTGTTTTATTTTGTGTGTCACCCTTACATCAAAAGCAACGACTTTCCGAATCTTTTTATGCTACTCATGAATTGGAGCCAAATTTAATTTAATCTAAAGCATCTACAAAGTAAGGTTTAGTCGTCGAAATCGGAATTAGTCGATCGATCAAATCGAGAAAAAAGTATGAAGAGCGGACGGATGGACGGACACGGACATGCTTTTATTTATTAGACACAATCCTCTGGAATTTTTTCGTTGTTCTGCAACGCTTGAAGAATCTTAGAGAATTCTCGATTCGTGAAATACTTTAAGCAAAGTAAAGCTTGTAGTTACAACACAACTTTTTAAATTGAAAAACACATAAAAAAATTAATCTCTTTTATTAACGTGTGACGAGAAGAAAATTTTAAATTGTTTCGTGTATTGTTCATTTTAAAAAATAAATATACAAGTCAAATCTTATATTTTAGTCAAACATGTATAGGTTAGGAACAAGATAATTAGTATTGAAAACATCATTTCGTGTAATTTACACGGGTCCCGCTAGTCATCATCATCATCATCATCATCATCGTTATTTGTACTCACTAGGAGTTCTCACAGAGATAATCGTCAGTGATTGCTCACCGACAACAATCAGTGGTATTTCCTGAAGTCTGAGTGACAACAAGCCTCCCCAGATTTCCAATATTCCTCACCTCTTTTCGATAACGATGCGGTATCGCAACAGCCGCTTACCATTGATTTATCGCTGGAAAGGACAATTGGTATTCTCTGGGATTTGGGTGGCAATAAGCTACCCCAAGGCCCCAGCATTCTCTGCACTTTTCCAGTCGAGGTCTGGTTTGTGCTGTCCCTCCTCGGTTTCTCATCCTCCTCGACCCTCTACAAATATTTTGTCTGTTGTCAGCCTAGGCCGGCACCAGTTAAAAAATAAAATAAATACATAAATAAATAAATAAATAAAATAATATTTTTCTTTAATTAATTAAAATATATATATATATATAAATATATATATATAATTTTTTTTAATTTTTACATTTTTTTTCCTTTCAATTCCTTATTCGTTTCCTTTTCTCTTTCCTTATTTAAAAAAAATCATTTTTAATTCCTTTTAAATTTTTTTTGGGGGGAGGAGGGGGCGAGAGGGGGGAGCTTATAGTGTTTCTTGTAATTTCCGTTTTTTCATTTATTTATTATTATTATTATTATTGTTATTGCTATTGTTGTTGTTGTTGTTGTTTTTTTCTTTCTTGTTCTTGTTCTTGTTCTTGTTCTTCTTGTTCTTCACTTATAGTTCTCACACTGGTCATTGTCAATGACTTATTGCTGGTGAAATAGTCTACCTGGAGTCTGAGTGACAGCAATCTCCTAGATGCTCAATGTTCCACATGTGTGTTTCACTATCATTGAAACTCACGTGTTCTTTCATCAGTCGTTATTTGATTTCTCGCTGAGAAAGGCTTGGTTATGTTTCCTGGAATCCGAGTGACATTATTACACGAGAATACTATTTCAGTAGTCTACGTTCCCTTCAGTCGAGGTCTGCAGTGTGCTTACTCGTCTCGATCTTTACATCCTGCCGGATTATCTGGGTCCAATGTAAGTTTACGAGTCTATATTCGTTTACTTGTTTGTCCGTTTGTTTATTTGTATCTTTCTGATATTTTTGGGGAGGTGGGGGGGGGCGGTCATAATCTTGTTTTTTTTGTTGTGTTTCTTGAGGGCCGGGCAAGTTATTATTATCATTACTATTATCTCTATCTATATGTAGTTAGGCATGTTTATATGTTTATATATATTTATTACAGGATTCATTTTTAAACCAATTGACTAATCATCTTTGCGCAGTGCCCTTTTGGCTAAGATCAAAGTGTAGTATCTGTTCCGATGGATACTGCACGCCTGTCCTGTGCAGTTCTAGGAGGTCCACCCTCCCAGGCTTCGCCTCCCCTCTTTGGGGAGGAGTAAGTTTATTGCTTACTGTCTGAGGCGCCCCTACCGGGGAATGCCGACGGGGCTACCCAGGCAATTTTTAAATGGCCAGAGTGCTCACCTCTCGAGCGCTGGCTTTTAATCCCACTTGCTCGACCCGATCTTGGGTCACATCTTACTTGTGGGAGTAAGATAAAACTGGCCTTGTGCCTAACTCCGCGAGGAGTAAATAAACATCATGAGTTTTGGAGCATAGATATTAGAAGTAAGCAGTACAAATGTCGACTATATTTAGTTTTATGAAAAGGGTGTAAAAGGTTGAAGAAGCCCTTCGTGAACATTTAGCTACTTCTGATTTTCGTGAAATTTTAACAATTAACAATTAATTGAGATTTAATACATCAATTAATTAATATTACTAAGATCGTAGTATTTTTAGGAATACTTTAACGGGCTGTCAGAGGGCATAATATGAGGCAACCTCTCATCGGAAAATTTAAATATATCAAATTTGCTTTGAATTTTGTCCATAATCATAAGCAATTAAGTAAGAATCCCTGAAGTCGAATGTTATATATTCTGAAGACGTCTTAATAAGGTGTTCATTTCTTGGGACAAGAATCCATAGGGTCCTCATTAATTTTTGGAGAAACACCAGGTGTTATTCGGGGGAGTAAAAGACTATAAATTTACCGGAATTTATTCCAATTAAGGTCAATTTATTCACACCTTCTCCGAATAAAAAAAATGATGAGTGCACACTTGTCCCTACCCACAAAACGGAGGGTCATCAAAATATTTAAAATATAAGAATAAAAAGAGAAATAGGGTGTTATGGCTTGGCGAACAATGACATAAGATTCCTCGTTAATTTCCGGGCAACGCCTTATCTTCTTGCTAGTTATAAACTATAAAAAAAAATAGGAAATGAAATATTTACCTGATACTTTTTAGTGTTGGTTTTTATTATTATTGACATCGAACAATCTATAGTTGGGGTTATTTTTACCTTTCTTACGCAATATAAGTACAGATCAAACTTTTTTGTTACGTTAAAAACTCAATTAAATTGTTTCATCATATGTTTTATATTAGAATATATTTTTGAATTGATAGAAATCGAAAGTAATTTTTTAGTGTATTGTATTACTTAAAGAATTATTCTTATATTTAAAACTTTTTTAAATTCAGAATCTATGAATTTATCTACTTTAACTAATGAACAAGATAGTTTCTTGACAACGGAATATATTCTTTAGGCAGTATCCCCTGCCAGAAGCAATGACGGGGAAAACATTATTCCGCATCACCGGCAATGGGATAGGCTGTAAGAGTATTTCCGTTTTGTGAAGCTCATTTTATCTTGGACGCAATACGATGAATCATCCGACTTTTACGCTGGACGCAATATGATGAATCATCCGACTTTTACACTGGACGCAATACGATGAATCATCCGACTTTTACGCTAGACGCAATACGATGAATAATCCGACTTTTACGCTGGACGCAATACGATGAATCATCCGACTTTTACCCTGCATGCAATACGATGAATCATCCGACTTTTACGCTGGACGCAATACGATGAATCATCCGACTTTTACACTGGACGCAATACGATGAATCATCCGACATTTACACTTGACGCAATACGATGAATCATCCGACTTTTACGCTAGACGCAATACGATGAATCATCCGACTTTTACGCTGGACGCAATACGATGAATCATCCGACTTTTACCCTGGATACAATACGATGAATCATCCGACTTTTACGCTGGACGCAATACGATAAATCATCCGACTTTTACCCTGGACGCAATACGATAGATCATCCGACTTTTACCCTGGACGCAATACGATGAATCATCCGACTTTTACCCTGGACGCAATACGATGAATCATCCGACTTTTACCCTGGATACAATACGATGAATGATCCGACTTTTACGCTGGACGCAATACGATTAATCATCCGACTTTTACGCTAGACGCAATACGATGAATCATTCGACTTTTACACTGGACGCAATACGATGAATCATCCGACTTTTACGCTAGACGCAATACGATGAATCATCCGACTTTTACGCTGGACGCAATACGATGAATCATCCGACTTTTACCCTGGATGCAATACGATGAATCATCCGACTTTTACGCTGGACGCAATACGATTAATCATCCGACTTTTACACTGGACGCAATACGATGAATCATCCGACTTTTACCCTGGATGCAATACGATGAATCATCCGACTTTTACCCTGGACGCAATACGATAAATAATCCGACTTTTACCCTGGACGCAATACGATAAATCATCCGACTTTTACCCTGGACGCAATACGATGAATCATCAGACTTTTAACTTGGACGCAATACGACGAATAATCCGACTTTTACCCTGGACGCAATACGATAAATAATCCGACTTTTACCCTGGACGCAATACGATAAATCATCCGACTTTTACCCTGGACGAAATACGATGAATCATCCGACTTTTACCCTGGACGCAATACGATGAATCATCCGACTTTTACCCTGGATGCAATACGATGAATCATCAGACTTTTACCCTGGATGCAATACGATTAATCATCCGACTTTTACACTGGACGCAATACGATGAATCATCCGACTTTTACCCTGGACGCAATACGATGAATCATCCGACTTTTACCCTGGATGCAATACGATGAATCATCCGACTTTTACCTTGGATGCAATACGATGAATCATCCGACTTTTACCCTGGACGCAATACGATAAATCATCCGACATTTACCCTGGACGCAATACGATGAATCATCCGACTTTTACCCTGGACGCAATACGATGAATCATCCGACCTTTACCCTGGATGCAATACGATAAATCATCCGACTTTTACCCTGGACGCAATACGATGAATCATCCGACTTTTACGCTGGACGCAATACGATGAATCATCCGACTTTTACCCTGGATGCAATACGATGAATCATCCGACTTTTACGCTGGACGCAATACGATTAATCATCCGACTTTTACACTGGACGCAATACGATGAATCATCCGACTTTTACCCTGGATGCAATACGATGAATCATCCGACTTTTACCCTGGACGCAATACGATAAATAATCCGACTTTTACCCTGGACGCAATACGATAAATCATCCGACTTTTACCCTGGACGCAATACGATGAATCATCAGACTTTTACCCTGGACGCAATACGACGAATCATCCGACTTTTACACTGGACGCAATACGATAAATAATCCGACTTTAACCCTGGACGCAATACGATAAATCATCCGACTTTTACCCTGGACGCAATACGATGAATCATCCGACTTTTACCCTGGACGCAATACGATGAATCATCCGACTTTTACCCTGGATGCAATACGATGAATCATCAGACTTTTACCCTGGATGCAATACGATGAATCATCCGACTTTTACCCTGGACGCAAGACGATGAATCATCCGACTTTTACCCTGGACGCAATACGATGAATCATCCGACTTTTACCCTGGATGCAATACGATAAATCATCCGACTTTTACCCTGGACGCAATACGATGAATCATCCGACTTTTACCCTGGACGCAATACGATGAATTATCCGACTTTTACCCTGGATGCAATACGATGAATCATCCGACTTTTACGCTGGACGCAATACGATTAATCATCCGACTTTTACACTGGACGCAATACGATGAATCATCCGACTTTTACCCTGGATGCAATACGATGAATCATCCGACTTTTACCCTGGACGCAATACGATAAATAATCCGACTTTTACCCTGGACGCAATACGATAAATCATCCGACTTTTACCCTGGACGCAATACGATGAATCATCAGACTTTTACACTGGACGCAATACGACGAATCATCCGACTTTTACCCTGGACGCAATACGATGAATCATCCGACTTTTACCCTGGACGCAATACGATAAATCATCCGACTTTTACCCTGGACGCAATACGATGAATCATCCGACTTTTACCCTGGATGCAATACGATGAATCATCCGACTTTTACGCTGGACGCAATACGATTAATCATCCGACTTTTACACTGGACGCAATACGATAAATCATCCGACTTTTACCCTGGATGCAATACGATGAATCATCAGACTTTTACCCTGGATGCAATACGATGAATCATCAGACTTTCACCCTGGACGCAATACGATAAATAATCCGACTTTTACCCTGGACGCAATACGATAAATCATCCGACTTTTACCCTGGACGCAATACGATGAATCATCAGACTTTTACCCTGGACGCAATACGACGAATCATCCGACTTTTACCCTGGACGCAATACGATAAATAATCCGACTTTTACCCTGGACGCAATACGATAAATCATCCGACTTTTACCCTGGACGCAATACGATGAATCATCCGACTTTTACGCTGGACGCAATACGATTAATCATCCGACTTTTACACTGGACGCAATACGATGAATCATCCGACTTTTACCCTGGATGCAATACGATGAATCATCCGACTTTTACCCTGGACGCAATACGATAAATAATCCGACTTTTACCCTGGACGCAATACGATAAATCATCCGACTTTTACCCTGGACGCAATACGATGAATCATCAGACTTTTACCCTGGACGCAATACGACGAATCATCCGACTTTTACACTGGACGCAATACGATAAATAATCCGACTTTAACCCTGGACGCAATACGATAAATCATCCGACTTTTACCCTGGACGCAATACGATGAATCATCCGACTTTTACCCTGGACGCAATACGATGAATCATCCGACTTTTACCCTGGATGCAATACGATGAATCATCAGACTTTTACCCTGGATGCAATACGATGAATCATCCGACTTTTACCCTGGACGCAATACGATGAATCATCCGACTTTTACCCTGGACGCAATACGATGAATCATCCGACTTTTACCCTGGACGCAAGACGATGAATCATCCGACTTTTACCCTGGACGCAATACGATGAATCATCCGACTTTTACCCTGGATGCAATACGATAAATCATCCGACTTTTACCCTGGACGCAATACGATGAATCATCCGACTTTTACCCTGGACGCAATACGATGAATTATCCGACTTTTACCCTGGATGCAATACGATGAATCATCCGACTTTTACGCTGGACGCAATACGATTAATCATCCGACTTTTACACTGGACGCAATACGATGAATCATCCGACTTTTACCCTGGATGCAATACGATGAATCATCCGACTTTTACCCTGGACGCAATACGATAAATAATCCGACTTTTACCCTGGACGCAATACGATAAATCATCCGACTTTTACCCTGGACGCAATACGATGAATCATCAGACTTTTACACTGGACGCAATACGACGAATCATCCGACTTTTACCCTGGACGCAATACGATAAATAATCCGACTTTTACCCTGGACGCAATACGATAAATCATCCGACTTTTACCCTGGACGCAATACGATGAATCATCCGACTTTTACCCTGGATGCAATACGATGAATCATCCGACTTTTACGCTGGACGCAATACGATTAATCATCCGACTTTTACACTGGACGCAATACGATAAATCATCCGACTTTTAGCCTGGATGCAATACGATGAATCATCAGACTTTTACCCTGGATGCAATACGATGAATCATCAGACTTTTACCCTGGACGCAATACGATAAATAATCCGACTTTTACCCTGGACGATATACGATAAATCATCCGACTTTTACCCTGGACGCAATACGATGAATCATCCGACTTTTACCCTGGATGCAATACGATGAATCATCCGACTTTTACGCTGGACGCAATACGATTAATCATCCGACTTTTACACTGGACGCAATACGATAAATCATCCGACTTTTACCCTGGATGCAATACGATGAATCATCAGACTTTTACCCTGGATGCAATACGATGAATCATCAGACTTTTACCCTGGACGCAATACGATAAATAATCCGACTTTTACCCTGGACGCAATACGATAAATCATCCGACTTTTACCCTGGACGCAATACGATGAATCATCAGACTTTTACCCTGGACGCAATACGATAAATCATCCGACTTTTACCCTGGACGCAATACGATGAATCATCCGACTTTTACCCTGGACGCAATACGATGAATCATCCGACTTTTACCCTGGATGCAATACGATGAATCATCAGACTTTTACCCTGGATGCAATACGATGAATCATCCGACTTTTACCCTGGACGCAATACGATGAATCATCCGACTTTTACCCTGGACGCAATACGATGAATCATCCGACTTTTACCCTGGACGCAAGACGATGAATCATCCGACTTTTACCCTGGACGCAATACGATGAATCATCCGACTTTTACCCTGGATGCAATACGATAAATCATCCGACTTTTACCCTGGACGCAATACGATGAATCATCCGACTTTTACCCTGGACGCAATACGATGAATTATCCGACTTTTACCCTGGATGCAATACGATGAATCATCCGACTTTTACGCTGGACGCAATACGATTAATCATCCGACTTTTACACTGGACGCAATACGATGAATCATCCGACTTTTACCCTGGATGCAATACGATGAATCATCCGTATTTTACCCTGGACGCAATACGATAAATAATCCGACTTTTACCCTGGACGCAATACGATAAATCATCCGACTTTTACCCTGGACGCAATACGATGAATCATCAGACTTTTACACTGGACGCAATACGACGAATCATCCGACTTTTACCCTGGACGCAATACGATAAATAATCCGACTTTTACCCTGGACGCAATACGATAAATCATCCGACTTTTACCCTGGACGCAATACGATGAATCATCCGACTTTTACCCTGGATGCAATACGATGAATCATCCGACTTTTACGCTGGACGCAATACGATTAATCATCCGACTTTTACACTGGACGCAATACGATAAATCATCCGACTTTTACCCTGGATGCAATACGATGAATCATCAGACTTTTACCCTGGATGCAATACGATGAATCATCAGACTTTTACCCTGGACGCAATACGATAAATAATCCGACTTTTACCCTGGACGCAATACGATAAATCATCCGACTTTTACCCTGGACGCAATACGATGAATCATCAGACTTTTACCCTGGACGCAATACGACGAACCATCCGACTTTTACCCTGGACGCAATACGATAAATAATCCGACTTTTACCCTGGACGCAATACGATAAATCATCCGACTTTTACCCTGGACGCAATACGATCAATCATCCGACTTTTACTCTGGACGCAATACGACGAATCAACGCCATTGAACGACGGTCGGTCAACACTTCCAGAAATCTTCAGTACAACTGCCGTTAGAATAGATATATCCGCAAGAGAAGACAATTTGCTTTTATTTAGTTCTTTAATATATGTGCACCGAGCGACAGACCTCGGTTTAAAAGCGGACCTGACCAAATTGCTGATATAAAATGATGCTTCTATCTGGTCGTCTTCTAGCACAAATATCGGGTATCTCGGCGTACATAACTTAGCTCTATCTTGACAAATTCACTTAATTATGGTTTGTTTGCGATTGTTAAAAGCAGATAAATATAAATAAATTAAAAACGGACTCCAATTATAAAAAAACTAAAGATAAGTATTGATTTTAATTATCTTTCCTGTATTTTTTATTTACTAAGAGACAACATTTTCTAGATTTTAAATCGTTGAATGCAAAATATCGTACGTTCACAATTACCAAATTTACGATACACATTAAAAAAAAATAATTAGTGGTAAACTAAGAGTATTTATTTATATCTTGAAATAATCTGATAATTTTAATCTTTTTTTATTTTAAAGTAACACAATTTCAATAACATTTCCAGTACTTTTATTTAATAATGTTAGAAAAAAATATTTTATGAAACAATACACAGAAGGGGGGGGGCAGTAGTCAGGGGTTGCAAAAAGAAATACTCTTCAAGCGAATCACCGCAACAGGGTCTGGTAACAATAAGTAATGAGGCAGAGAACGGATTTCTCTGCTGGAGCAAGATCCAACGTCTGCTCTCTACTGAGTCAAAGAACACTTGTTACACCTAGGAGGATGGTAGAACCTGTATATATAGGTTTTGTAACAACCTACCACCATCCTACTACATCTATTCCTGACCATCAACCCATCCGTCTATCTTCGCTCTTGTCAATCACATTTCCCGCGAAGGCTGAAGCCACAATTAGCAAGTAGCCCTAACCCTTTTTTTTTCTTTTCACAATAAATTGTGTAATCATTGTTGAAATTAAAGGTTATATAATGATGACGATGAGTAACTTCAACGGAAGAAAGAAATATCTGAAACGATTTACCATTACTCGAAGAGTAATGAACATATTTTGAAGAGATTATTTGCAATTTAATTTATTTTTACAATTTGTGTAAATAAATCAATTTCATTTATTTTTTAACATAGTTCACCCCCAAACAAGGCAAATTGCCATCGTAGACGTAAGAGGCTACTGAGAATTAGGGTGAAATTGGGAGCTATGCAGCGAGATGCTTGCTCACATTAGTTTTAAAAATTTCTGCATGCTGGTACAGTATCGGAAAAAAAGAACAAGGAGGGAGTTCCAAAGGCCGGCAGCACGTGGAAAAATATATTGGAGTAGAAGGTTCTCCTGTATCTCCTGACCTCGACAGTGAATGGATGGAATTTAGCTCATTGTTGGGTTGGTCGAGTGTATTTACGTAGCAAGTTCATCGGAGCACATTCCATTGAAGCATTTGTAAAACAAGCACAAGGGTTGAACATTGCGGCGATTGGACAGGAGCTGGAGCTTAGTGTATATTGAGGAACCTATTAGATTAGCGACTCTTTTATGCAACTTGTCTAAGAGGGAGAGACTAGTGGATGGTGCACCAGCCTAGATATGACAACGATACTCCATGCACGGACGGGTAGTGGCTTTGTAGAGATATAGGATACTGTCAGGTGTAAGAAGTTTTCTAGCACGATAGAGAGAGCCCACTTTCTATGCAGCAGCCTTCGCAATGTTATCTATGTATTTATTCCAATTCATGTTACCTGTGAATGTTAGGCCGAAGATTGGAAAGTTTGACTCTCAGGTATGGTGTTATTTGCCGTGGAAATAGGTGGATAAAGAGATTTTTTGTAGTTGTTGAGGAGAAAAGAGCTTTGTCTTAGCAACATTAAATGTTACCATCCATGTATGACCTCGTATTTATTAGATTCAAAACTAGTCGAAGTATTCGTCAATATCTAGTTCCTAAAATAGTTCTCTTCTGCACAGAAATTTAAATGAAACAAGCGTTTTCGTTACTTTGTATCGAAATAAAATAATCAAACAATATTATTCTGATTCATGCTGGTGATTGATATCGGTTGGGTAATAACTGGAACATCATAACAATCATTATCAGATTCTGTTTAACGTCGGTTTAATATGCACAGACGCGTTAGACTGTTAGATTCTCGTTTACCTTCGGTATAGCTTTTCACTAGGCGTTGCGATGACACACGTGTATGCATGTCTGGCCCATGTCACCACCATTTTCTGCTACACGCCGCTCGTCGCCGCCGCTATCGTCATCACCACCGCCGTCATGAACAAAAAGCACCGAACGTCATGGATGGGTTTCAGACAGATGTTTTTGCTTGCACAAGAGAGAGAGAGAGAGAGAGTAAAAGAGAGAGAAAGAGAGAGAGAGAGTAAGAGAGAGAGAGAGTAAGAGAGAGAGAGTAAGAGAGAGAGAGTAAAAGAGAGAGTAAGAGAGAGAATAAGAGAGAGAGAGAGTAAAAGAGAGAGTAAGAGAGAGAGAGTAAGAGAGAGAGAGAGTAAAAGAGAGAGTAAGAGAGAGAGAGAGAGTAAAAGAGAGAGAAAGAGAGAGAGAGTAAGAGAGAGCGAGTAAAAGAGAGAGAGTAAGAGAGAGAGAGAGAGTAAGAGGGAGAGTTAGAGAGAGAGTAAAAGAGAGAGAGAGAATAAAAGAGAGAGAAAAAGAGAGAGAGTAAAAGAGAGAGCAAGAGAGAGAGAGAATAAAAGAGAGAGAAAAAGAGAGAGAGAGTAAAAGAGAGAGAGAGAGAATAAAAGAGAGAGAAAGAGAGAGAGAATAAAAGAGAGAGTAAAAGAGAGAGTAAAAGAGAGAGAAAGAGTAAAAGAGATAGAAAAAGAGAGAAAAAGAGAGAGAAAGAGTAAAAGAGAGAGTAAAAGAGAGAGAAAAAGTAAAAGAGAGAGAAAGAGTAAAAGAGAGAGAAAAAGAGAGAGAAAGAGAGAGAGAAAAAGAGAGAGTAAAAGAGAGAGTAAAATAGAGAGAAAGAGTAAAAGAGAGAGTAAAAGAGAGAGAAAGAGAGAGAATAAAAGACAGAGTAAAAGAGAGGGAGAGTAAGAGAGAGAGAGAGAGAGTAAAAGAAAGAGTAAAAGAGAGAGAAAAAGAGAGAGAAAGAGAGAGAGAAAAAGAGAGAGTAAAAGAGAGAGTAAAATAGAGAGAAAGAGTAAAAGAGAGAGTAAAAGAGAGAGAAAGAGAGAGAATAAAAGACAGAGTAAAAGAGAGGGAGAGTAAGAGAGAGAGAGAGAGAGAGAGTAAAAGAAAGAGTTAAAGAGAGAGAGAGGGTGACAAGAAAAATAACTACCGGGGGGGGGGGGGAAATATTCAGACACTTTTTGCCATAGTGGCGGACCATTGTCAAGAACAGAAAAAGCAGAAACACCTCTAAACGTCGTGATGTCACTTCCGATTTCCCTGCTACTCCTACCACCTTTCAAGGCGCCCTCCCACCTTCAGGGCCGCTCTTTCGCTCTGGGACCCTTCACCATCTAACAGGACTCTATAGCAAAAGAACATAAATAATTGTCTCGTGTGAGATTCAATTTATTCGAGGCATTTAGGTTCATGATGATGATCGATATCGGCTAGAAAATAACTGAAATTCTATAGCGAGAAAAAAACAACAATTGTCTAGTGTGAGATTCGAACCCTGAATGACGCCCACATAAGAAATATAAACGTAAAATACACAATGTTATTAAAGGAAAAATATATTAGTGAACATTTATCAAATACGACTAGTTGTTCGTTCGGCTGAAACAGATATCTAAATGTCGAACAATTTGTTTCTTATGTTATTTATATATATATACATTTAATTTTTAGTAATAAGTTTTAAAATAAGTTTTAGAACTTCTGACATCGACAAGGCCATCGAATCGAAGGTGCTGATTCCAAATCTGCCGTCAGTTTGCCTCTTAGATTAACAATTGAGCAGTGGTGCCGCGACAAACATACAGATAAGTTTGCAATATAAATATATATAAACATAAAGAAAGAGGCAAAATGCCTTCATAAAAACCATGTGTTAGATGCAGATATTTTTATTAAAATCAAATAAAAAATTAAAACATTTTTTTCTTCATCTTGACTTTTTAATCTAATATTTCGCTTGATATAACAAGCTTCGACAGAGTTTTGGACAAAGAAAAAGTATTAACCTTATTTTTAATAATAAGGTTAATACCTTTTATTTGTCCAAAACTCTGTCGAGACTTGTTATATCAAGCGAAATATTAGATAAAAAAGTTAAGGTGAAGAAAAAGAAAGAAAACTAAATGTTTTTATTTTTGATTTTGATTTTAATAAGAATATTAGCATCTAACACATGGTTTTTATGAAGGCATTTTGCCTCTTTCTTTATCTTTAAAATTCTAAAGATGCTTAAGAAAATGAACTTTCCCCCAAAATATATATATATATATAGATGCAACTTCCGATCTATTTTTGGTGTATGATTTCGAATCTTGGAACCAACATTTCGAATTTGGTAATTTTTATGTCGAACTCGGGAATCTATACGTAATTTCGAATTGAGCCCATTCAATACAGATGCGTATCTTTGTTGTTTAGTCGTTGGGCACGTATGTCGGAAACCAAAGGGCGATTGAGGAACAAAGACATTTACTTTATTAACAAATTGTCAGGGACAAATATTGAAAAGACGATAAAAAAGAAAAACACACATCGAACAACTTAGGAATAATTTCTGAAATCAAAGATCACTTATTTCTATAAAAATAACAAAATGCACATATTAATAAGTTTTCAAGTGTACAAAAAGTTACGTTTGTCGCACTATATAAAAACGTTTCTCGGCGTCTTTTCGGTAGAGTCGACATCAGAAAACACGTTCTGCCCCTTAAAATCAGGAACAAAAAAAAGAGTTGATATTTTTTTCTTTACTTCTCCAGTATAAAGTGGGCACGAGAATACAAAAGAGCTCACGTTCACAACAAGATTTAGCGTAGCTACCAATTATATCGAAGGGAAATAACTCTGATCAAAATACTTTCATTTAATCCACGTGTGTTGATTATTTTCATTCCATTAAGCATGCGCAGGTAGCAGTTATTAAATTATGTTTTTGTTTATTATCGTTAGTAGTAAAGATTAATCATTGAGAACTGAGTGTTAACCAACGGTTTTAACCACTAGGCAACTAGGTCAGTATGAACTATTCTAGTCGGCATTCTGTTGTTTTAGACATTAGCTTTTCTATGTATAGTATTACGACTTTATACTACAGAATTCATCTTATTTTTTTTTAATTGTTTACCGTGGCTCATATTGGAATTTTCGTACTAGTGTTCTAATCATATATCTATAAGTATTGGTTCTGATATCGTATGCAATTGTATACAAGGTCAATATTTTCTTAACGTAAATACGTCACAAATGAGTATAAAATCTCGGCCTTTTGGCCAAGATCAAAGTGTAGTATCTGTTCCGATGGATACTGCACCCCATACTGGTATTGTCTTGGTCTTCGGGCCTGGATTTACGCCGGTCAATGGGTCTGTCCTGTGCAGTTCTGGGAAGTAACGCTCCCAGGCTTTGCCTCCCCTCTTTGGGAAGATTAAGTTTAATGCTTAATGTCTGAGGCACTCTGCCCAGGCAATTTAAAAAAAAAACCCTAGCACTCCTCCTCTGGAGTGCATTCCCACTTTCCGACCTTGTGTCACATTCTACTGTGTGGGACGTAGATAAATAGGGTATACAAGGTCTCTTTAGGGGGTCATTGTCGACCAAAATATGCGCTGATTCCTTGGTACGTCTTACAAATAAATTCTCGAGAAAGTTCATGTGTGTTTAGAATGTGGCGAGCTTCGTAAACCATCAAAATATCACATTAAAATCAATTTTGTAACATTTTTTTTACAAGAGTGTCACCACTTATAAATGCCACTCGATGATAAGTATTTTTTTGTTGGACAGTTAAACGGTTAAAAACCGAGGGTATTGGTTACAATGGTCGTTACTAATAGTGAAATTGAGTATTTAAGAGGACGCCCCAGCAAGAATTTGTATACATTGTGCTTGAAAACGGCAATGTGATAGTTATCCGGGAAGCATCCCCGTGGTAATGAGTTCCATAGACGATCATTTCTAGGAAAGAAACTTTGCTCATGGAAGTACCGCTTAGTACAAGGTACACAAAGAGAGAAAGGAAATCTATTGACGAGTTTTGTTATGAATGATTTACAGGGGACATAGAATGAAACTCAGTCGCGCACCTACCATGAAAGTAAAGATAGAGTAGAGAAAGACTAGCAACCTCTCTTCTGTGATAGAGGGACTGCAGGGTGGAGTAGAGGGTATTCGCTACTAGATTTCTCAGTCATAAGTATATCCTCGTGATTTTCTTGCACACAAACGCACACAAAAGAGAGGTTGAATTCCATACTGGAGAGTTTGAATTACTTACTAGACACCATCCTCGAGTTTCTTCGGTATTTATGTACAAGGGTTTGTCAGGACAACCTGACATGAGGATACTTCACCCTACAAGTAAACCGTGACTAAATATTCAAAATAACATAGTATTCGAAGCCCAAATAAGATCTCCTCGATTTAGCTACACGATATACTGGGAATGGTGCATTTTCTCCTTGTGATGTTAGCTCAAGTAACAGCACTTAGCTGGATACTCCACCAGACCAGATGAATTCTTGTTTTTGAATCCGGTAAGACCACGAGACCAAAAGAAAGATATACTATAAAATAATCAACTGGTCAATTTGGGAGAGAAAAATTAATGTTCTTATCTTCTTTACAAAATCAATAATTGAGAGGTAAAGGAGAACTTTAATGGAGCACTCGAATATCTATGTATCCCATATAGAGATCCAATGTTAGCCTCAGGAAGGGGCCCCTTGATTTCTGAGAACTTCAACTGAAGTAAAATGAAACAAAAAAGCGAGAACAATCTAAACACGGGGAAATACTAAAAAAGGTTAAACAAAAGGCAATATATTTGCTGTCTAGATGGGATATGTTTAATTAATTTAAATCCATCCTTTCTGACCTGTCAGTGTTTTTCCATTTGGACACCATTGCCAAGTCATTTTCTATTCATCTCGACTTGATTGTGGTAAGTGGATTCCACGAAATCGACAATTGTTTTCTCAACGAAGAATGTCTTTTTTTTTCTCCATGGAATTGGTTTAATTTTGAAAGAACTCGGATTTGGAAGCGATGCAATTTGAAATAAGCAAAATAAGTAATTTGATTGGTTAATTAGATTTTGACTCACTGTTAATTAAAACACAAACGGATATTATAGAGATGCGTCCATTCAATCTACGCGAGAAGCAATAAAATGTTATAGAGATGCGTCCATTCAATCTACGCGAGAAGCAATAAAATGTTATAGAGATGCGTCCATTCAATCTACGCGAGAAGCAATAAAATGTTATAGAGATGCGTCCATTCAATCTACGCGAGAAGCAATAAAATGTTATTTGAAACTAAGCAATGGAAGACCAACGGACGGAAATCCTTAAATATATGAATGGGCGAATCTAAAAATGATATTTTAAATTTAAACGTGACAGACAAAAATGCTATTTTTAATTTAAGCGTTACTGACGACGAAAATAACATTTTAAATTAGGGTCAGCGATTTTCGATGGCGACGCATATGGTCTGTGCGATTTGCGTTGAAATGTTATTTAAAAACTTGAGTGAACTGACTCAAGACAATTCTCTCGTTACACAGGCGTGACAATTCTAGTAAAAGGCAGATGATCTACTAGATATTCTTGAAAGCATCTAAAATGAATCCGCTAAACTCATCTGTTTCTTTTACTGATGAAAATATTATTTCTAAATAAAACGTGACAGACTGACTGACAACACCTCTCATAATATCGTGAACACGCATAAAAAACAATCACAAAACAGTAAAGTTTGTTGTTGCTAATTAATGTGTCGTGATTTACAGATAGAAGGTCACATGTTGATTTGACACCACGATTTGTGATCACTAGTTCCAACGTTTAGGAAGCAAAAATAAAAAAAATGGTCAAAACACGAAGTATTAGTATTTAATTGTCATGCCACTTCTTTTGAACGATATTTTAAATTTAACTCGTAACAAATATTTTATTTGTGCAGACAGTTATAGATTATTTCTTCTTTTGCGTTAATCTTGAGCTAAGGAAAGGTCCGCAATAACGAGTGGTTCTCTCCACTTGACACGAGCACATGCTTGTTTCTGGGTGAAGACCGGTTTTACAGAGAATAATGTGCAAGGGTTTTGCCCATCTCATCATCGGCCTTCCTCTCGGTCGCTTCCCAGCGACTTATAATGTAAAACCAAGTTTCAGGACGGTTCCGTCGTCGACACTCAGCACATGTTCAAACAAACTGAGACGCCATTTCCTCATCTTCCGCTGGATCGATGCGATGTCGGAGCGCTTTTGAATGTCATTATTACAGATGTGATACTATCGTGGCCCTGGGGTGTTGTATTCTGGGTGACTCGGCACTAAATGTAGTTCGAGGTCACGAGGATCGCATACGTTCCGACTAGCTGCTCCACCAATCGCTCCACGCCCACGCTGTGTTGAAGATCCGCGGAACTTTCGTGTTGATTCAGCTGCGTCAGGAACTTAGGTTGGAGGCCGGTTTTGTTGGCAACCCAAAAACAAGAAAAACTCGCCAAGAACAATAACAAATATTTATTGGAACACAGGTGTGTAACAATGATAAAAAGAAAAGTTATGTCGTTCTTGTTGGATAGAAAAGATACGTTGGGGAATCTGACTGGTGCTAAGTCGGGGTTAGGGGACTTTTTAAGTTGTCTTTGAGATTTTGTCCCTTAGTTGAATTTCGAACAGAGTTCCCCCTTTTGATCGGTCGCCAACACGGTCCTCCTCTCAGTCTATCTGTCTCACTGAGCTGACCGACGGAGCGTTTTGGTGTCAGTAAGCACTCGAGGCTGTACATAGCAACGTGTCTCATTACATTCCGGTAGATCTGCGGCTTTAGACCTGTCGCTAAACTAGCAGGCACAGAAGATGCCGGTGGTTGTGCGCCATTTGAGCCACGTCGTATTGATGCGCGCAATGACTTCACCCAGGATGTTACTCTCATCGCTGTAATATTAATATATCATAGACATACGGATTAAACTCCGTAAAATATTTCATCTGATAGTTCCCAACAATCCGACCCATAATTCATTATTTCATCATTATTTCCAACTTTTAAAAAATATACGCGATTGTTGTTTGTAATCTAATTTGAAGACTTTTTAAAAATATATATCACTCTATTAGCAAGACAAATAATTGTTTGATAGATGTAGATTTTTTTAAAGTTGGACTCGAGAATAACTTTTCGAATCGATAAGAAATATACATGCACATAATAATCGGGAATTCATTTAATTATTTTTAAACTATCAATTAAATCACATCTTGTTTTTCATTTAGTAAAGTAATTAATCCTAAGTTTTCCAACATTTCTGTAACTAATGTTTACTCTTAGTTACGTCATTCTTCTTTTTATGTCATTTTTTTTATCAATATTAAATGTCAAGTTCTATGTCTAAACCCGGGTATCGTGGCCTGAATGTAATATTTTATACAGGGTGGGCCAAAATAAGGGTCCTATCTTTAAATTTGAATAACTTGAATTTGAATAACTTCCACAAAATAAAAGTTAAACTCACCAAACTTTATGTGTGTGTAGACTGACCCTTCCGAGATTTTTTGAAATAAACAAAACAAATTTTAGCCGAAAAACACTTCTTAAAACTTACAAAAACTAAAGTATTGTTTTTTACACTGTTTTGAGTTTTTTAAGCAAAAATAATGTTTTCTAAATGATGGTACGTTCCTTAGGGCTAATACGGCTCATGCTTGCTTCGGAAGGGGTCCTTTACTTATTCTAAAAAAAAAAAAAAAATCAATAAATAAAAAAGTTATGAATTTTTAAAAATAGGACCCTTATTTTTGCCCACCCTGTATAAGGTATTCTATATATTATTTATGTTTTTTTTTATATCAAAGTTTTATACACCTTTAAAAACATTATGCTGCATTGAAATAATAATTTAAACCACCCACCAGACTAGTCCATTTGCCCTGACTACAAAAAAAAGAACGTTTAAATGTATCATAGAAATTAACTTCTAAATCTGATTCTTCATTTAATTATTTTATTGCTTGGATTTAAAGGAGATGAAACAGTTAAGTCCCAAAACTCGCGACCCGTCGCTGCTTAGTTTAGGGTAGTGATTCGTGAGTGCCGTTTCGCGTATACTTAAATGTCGCGCGATCCTCTGAATTATGCTAGTAAATATTTACACTGCATAGATATGTATGAATCTAGTGAGACAGCGCTAGTATTTTTTAATTTAATAAATATTAATAAATATTAATAAATATTAAACGTGTTTTTAAATATTTATTACCGTTGTTTCTTTAATTTAATATTCACTTTTAAAAGTACTTTTATTTTTTATAATTTTATTCATGAAAAATAATTATTTATTTTGGGTACTAACCTTTTTCTCAAATAATTTCATTTAATATTCTTCGTTTAAATTTGTTTAAAAGTGTACTGAATTATGAATTAATATTGTCGAAACTGAAGAAATCGTGAAAAAAATACCAGGCATAGATAAGCTGCAGAATAGACTGAATAAAGACTTTGGCATAAAATAAGTCCATATTTATGTGTTTTCGAGTAAACTTTATGTGACAATAAAGAAGAAAACTCACCGTCAGGAAAAAGAATGAGGTGCTTCGCATGCCGTGTATGCAGATTAAAAAAACGGCTTCTCCTCATAGATGAGGTGTTTATGGTGGTCTTTGATTTGCATATGTGGATTCCAGGTGATATATGGGTTGCATAGCTGTCTGCTTTTGTTTTCCAGTTTCACACGTGCTTTTGTGCCATTTTTACCTGACACTGCATGGCACTAACTGGCGTCGTTGAACAATAGAAGACAACAGGAGTGCTTTGTTTATGTTTTTATTAAAAGTGTGACTAGAGACGTTTTGATTTGAACCGAAGTTTAAAACTTGCTGTTTCATCAGTACTTAATCTACCTCCCTCCTTCCCAGATTGAGAAATCCTTACGGGCGTCATTGATACAGGTTCGTATCATTCGACGATCAACTGCCAAAGGGTACGACCGTTACAGCCAACTCTCGTCGTGATGTAACCCAGGAGAGCTCATCTCCCCCATTCTGCTCATTATAAAAGTGTTCTCTTAGGTATGCCGTTTGTGATAAAATGTTGCGATTTGTTACGTTGGAGATTTATGGGATGGCGCTGAAACCTCACTCGTTGTACATTATGTCGACCATACCCAAGAGAAAAATAGCTAAAGACTCATTGAAATATGGCTACTGTATACTAAAGGTATGTCGTAGTTTGATATTGTATAACGGCATATCAAACGTATTCGAATTACTTAATGCCGAATCTTTTTTTGATAAATATACGTGCTGTTTTCGTTAACTAATCTTTTCAGACAGGATTTCATTAAATGTATTGCTCCACTTTTCAAACTTTGAGTAGTGGTAGCAAAACAATAGCACCTTATTTTGTGCAACAGTCCATGGTTGACCTGTTAAGCCTCTCATGCTCCGGTTTTGTTGCTGCATATGATGGAGATAGGGGGCCAGGACCTTTTGTCTCAAGGTCTGATGGCTAACCCTGGTGTATGAACGGGTTGATCGGCCCTTTTTATCCTGGGTGCCGGCCTGTTAGTATTTAATTTTGTTTTTATTCATGTTTTTCTATCTTTTTCTCATTGTAAACGGCTTCTAATTCATTATTCAAAGCTGCCCTCTATTAATAGAGGAGGTGCCCCCGTAAGTAATTCGGGGAACGTGCTGAATGGCTTGATGAGACAGCACACCATTTGCAGAATATTTGGTCGGGGTTTACTTCAAATGGGAAGTATCCTAATGGCAGGTTCTCTGACAAACCCTTGTACAGACAGACCGAATACACCCGAGGGTAATCTCTAGTAGGCATTCAGGTCCTGTCCTGTTTTTTATTTAACTACCTATTTAAGATGTGTATGCGTAGGCAGTGCTCAACTGTCTGATAAGTCGAGCTACAAATAAATAAACTTAAAATAACACTAAAAAGCGGTTTATAGAAAAGGTGGAATGAACCATTATACTCAGATGTGCAAGGTCGCTAGTCCATGAATGGATACTCTAGTATGAATCTCCTCGCTGTAATTAAGCAATATTTGCATATCAAATATTGGAGCACTTTATGCCATTAAGTGTAAATGTAATTCTACAGTAACGTAGGAAGAACTTTATAAAATAAGAATTTTTTTATTTGTTGTAATTAAGCTTTTTTCTCTCCCTATCGCAAACCGTAGAAAGATCTAGTACACTTTAGTAAGAAATAAAACCTTAAAGAGAGATAGCATACGGATTGATTTCTCTAGTCAAAAAAGCTGTCTTTAATAACATAGAATAACATAGAACAAACAGGTGGTTATCGCATAAAACGGTTTGCCGTCACCAAATTCCATTTGCTCGCCTTGTAAGTTCTGGAACAGATAACTTTAAAAAAAAACTTTTTTTCTATCCTCATTTGATTCAAGGAAATTATTTGTTTGCGCCAGACGACGACGTGTTTCCTTGTTAACACGTCATAGTCAGCCTATAACACTATGTATACCAGTGGAGGCAGTTTCCTGTTATAACAAAACAGGATTCTAGTTAAAACAAGTTGCAAGTACTGCCACTACGGTCGGAGTGGACGGGGAGTACTGTAAACTCAAGGGTTACTTCACACTCACCAGAGCTGCTAAATAAGGTCTTCGGCACTGGATTACTAAGGACAATTCATAGTAGTAGTTATAGTAGTATTAACAATAGTAGTAGTTATAGTAGTATTAACAATAGTAGTACTACTAGTAGAAACAATAACAGTAGTAGTCATAACAAAGGTATAATTTATAATAGTACAAATAATCGTATTATTAATAAACGTATTAATATTAATCATAGCAATATGAATATAAATTAAAGTAGTAGCGAGGTGAATCTTTTTAATGGAAAACCAACTCGTTTCTGGTTGTTTAATTCTGAATCTCGAGGAGTTTGTAAAGCCAGTGCTTTTCTGGCAGCAGTTTCATGGTCAGATCCAACACCATCATAAGCGATCCGATTAAGACCGCAACGCTGTTTAAGCCTATACCGCCCTTACAGATGCATGTCACGGCGCAGCTCTTTCTTGATTGAGGTTTCTATGTTTGTGTCGGTGGTGCCAAAAATGTTTGGTAACCAAAATCGAAGCCAAGATCTCATTCATGCTTCTCCAGCCAAGAGGCATCGGACTACCGTTCTTATATTGATCGTTATCATCACAACGTTTCGGCTGATGTAACCTCTTCTTCGGGTTTATCTTTTCGAATTCGGGAATAGTTATGTCGAACTCGGGAATCTAGACGGAATTTCGAATGGGACCCATTATTTAATCCACGGGAGTAGCATGCTCTCGTTCCGTTAGCCATGACCGAGAGAAGTATTCCGTAATTCGCAATTTTTCGTATCGCCCGCACCGAAGATTGAACCTTCAACCTTCAGATGATTATCAGTTAGAACTTGTACTATATCGACTGCGCCACAGATTCCCGAGTTCGACAGAAATATTCCTGAGTTTTAAAAGATACACCTGAAAAAGGTCGGCGGTTACAGCGGCCGAAACGTTTTGATGATAACAATCAAGATAGGAACAGTAGTCTGAATAATCCAAATGATACAAATTATAAATCCTCATCTAAAAAATTCCGAAACATCACATGGTTTTCTTTTAGAATTTATTAACTTCATGCCGAAGATAGCTCATAAACGAAATCGTTTTTACAGTAGGGCCTCTCAACCGTTTTCGACACCAAGATAGCTCTGTTCCATGTGACCTATAGTCGCGATGCTGCTCTGTATCAGTACGGTCCATTCTGTTTAACGCAGCTTTTTATGAAGGATTACGAGACGAATGTGAAGCAACCTATTTGTTTTTTTTTTTCATATCCTATTCTTTGTACTTGGTCGAGATAAAAGTTTCTATGCCGTGTTAAAATAATTTGGAAAGGTTTTGCTTTCTGTTTTGTCAAACTTCAAACGAATCTGCATTTTGCACTTGTGCCGAATAGTAGTGCTATAAATATTTTATATTACTGCAAGTAATTTGATAAATACTACGATAGCTGGTGCTCCAGTCTTCTCCGTTAGAAAACGTGCTTTGTTGCAACAAGACAATAAACTGAACGACCAGCAACAAGAATGAAGAATTTGACAGTGTGGCAGTTCTGCCATATCCCGTCCATAGACTAGATCTTGTTCCATCTGACTACTGTGTATTACAATACATGCAACAATTGGAGTCTTCTGATGAAATTCAAAAAATCTGGCATCAGCTTTTCCCATTCAAAGCAGAAAAATTGGTACTTTGACGAAATCCAAAACTTAACAGGTCGTTGACAGAATGTCGTGGATAATGTTTTTTTTTATTTTAAAGAATTGTTGTGGGTTTAATTATTGCATAATAAATCATTATTTTCACATTTGTTGTTACATATTTCACCCCAAACAAGGCAGGCCGCCATTGTAGACGTAAGGAGTTACTGAGAATTAGAGTGTAGGTTTTGGTGTCATCCTAAGTTGGAAGCTGTGAAGCGATATGTCTGTTTACATTAGTTTTAAACCTCTGCATGTTAATACAGTCGGGAAAATAGGGAGAAGCGAAGGAGTTTCAGAGGCTGGCAGCACGTGGAAATAAGCTCTTTAAGTAGAAAGCTCTCCGGCATCTGGGGACCTCCACCGTTAATGGATGGGATTTAGCTGATTGTCGAGTTAGTCAAGTCTATTTACGATGAGGGGGTCACCAGAGAAGCCAGTTCATCGGAGCACAATTTATTGAAGTATTTGTAAAACAAGCACAAGGATGAAACAGAAGGCTGGAGCTTGGTGAATAGTGAGGGACCTATTAAGTTGGCGTCTCATTTTATGACCTTGTCTAGGAGAGAGAGACTAGTGGATGACGCACCAGCTCAGATGTGACAACAATACTCCATGCATGGGAGAATGGTTGCTTTGTAGAGATACATGATAATGGCATGTGTGAGGAGTTTACTAACACGGTAGAAAGAGCCCATCTTCTTTGCTGCAGTCTTGGCAATGTCTTCAATGTATTTGTTCTAATTTATCTTTCCTGTGAATGTTAGGCCGACGAGTTTGAATATTGAACTCTCAGGTAGGGTGTTATTTGCCATGACAATCGGTGGTTGAAACGGTTTCTTGTAGTTATTGAAGGAAAGGAAATTCGTCTTTGCGGCATTAAAACTTAACAACAATTTATGACCCCAATCCACAACATAGCGCACGAAATTTTCCTCGACCTAATTGCAGTTCTGTAATGAACAAAATAGGAACTCCTCTGCAACAACACCACAACAAAACAATCAACTTTCTGCCTGATTAAGTTCGCCCTTCTTAAAGTAGTTTTTCGCATATTAAAATGAATTACACCTATACAAAATCTAACTATGAATATAAGTACTTTTTTTTTCACTGAAAAACGAGTGTCTATCATGCAAAACAGTCAACGCGCTTCACAGCTGGTAACCCTTCATTTTCTTCTCCATTGTTACAGTAAGCAACACTTGATCCTTTTTTTGTTATTTTAAACCACACGCCGCCATGATCATCAAAGATAATTTCACATCACATAGTCTCGTGGCCAGATCGGCACATTATGTTCTCTCTGCGGTCTTTGTATTGCAACCGCCTTACCTTCATTGCCATCAAGTTCGGCGCTTATATCTCCATCGTTTACATAAACCACACGCCTTAATGCTAACATATGTCGCGGGATCCCAGCGACGCTCAAGTTGTTAGGGGATTTTATTTACTCCTCCCCAGGAGTTAGGCACAAGGCCAGTTTTATCTTACTCCCACAAGTAAGATGTGACCCAAGATCGGGTCGAGAAAGTGGGGTTTGAAAAGCCAGCGCTCGAGAGGTGAGCACTCTGGCCATTTAAAAATTGCCTGGGCAGCCCCGTCGGCATTCCCCGGTAGGGGCGCCTCAGACAGTAAGCAATAAACTTACTCCTCCCCAAAGAGGGGAGGCAACGCCTGGGAGGTTGAACCTCCTAGAACTGCACAGGACAGGCGTGCAGTATCCATCGGAACAGATACTACACTTTGATCTTAGCCAAAAGGCCAAGAGGGGAATGCACTCCAGTAATTACCCATGTCCTCCATTGCGTCGTACATCGTACATTCGATGGCTTCACCCAAACCTCTTCTACTATATGGATGCTGTATGGTCCTTGCTCATCAATTTCTGGTGATGTATATCTCGGGAACCTCCATTCGTAATTAAAAATTAATCCATGCGGCACTATCTCCTCTCTCTGTTGGATCTTGGGTGCCATGTTGTACAAAAATGTGGTTTCTTCTGTGTATACCCCTCCTTTCTCAGCTATAGCTTTCAATGGCCGATTATGTCGCTCCACTATTCCAGTTGTCTATTACATTATTTCTTATACACCGAATTCACTGATCTGATCGATGGATTTAACGTAGATTAGATAAGCATTGACTCCCGCGTTCACCAAGTCTAACTCAGCTGCACGTTTGTGAATGAAGCTTTATCTATGAGAATTTACACTCGGACTATTGAGTCACTAACAGGTTCACTAACGGTTGCATATATGTGCATTGATTGAGACCAAATGACTACTACTACTACTAATAATAATAATACTAATACTACTACTACTACTAATAATAATAATAATACTACTACTAATAATAATACTAATACTACTAATAATAATAATACTAATAATAATACTACTACTACTAATAATAATAATACTACTAATACTAATACTACTACTACTACTAATAATAATAATAATACTACTACTAATAATAATACTAATACTACTAATAATAATACTAATAATACTACTACTAATAATAATAATACTACTACTACTACTACTAATACTACTACTACTACTAATAATAATAATACTAATAATAATACTGATACTAATACTAACACTGCTGCTGCTGCTCTATCTTCATGACCTGGGTAAATTACCTTCGACTGCCAAATTGTTCTAAATATTCAAAAACATTTGGCTCATCCAAGTAAAAAAGACGGGATTGAACTAGGTTCGCTGCCACGGCATGCCATGTCGCCAACCACTGTAGCAGCTCATTGAATCGTATGCCTTTCAAGTGACTTTCTTATAGGATTGATGTCAACGCGGCTGTATCCTATGATTAAATTTTCTAATATTTTCCTTGTAAACACATTTCTGCGAAGGTCCCCGGTTTCAGAGTTTATGCGCGAGAGAGGCAAGTTCATGAGGCAAGACCGTTTCTGTTTGCCGAGATTAATCAACGGACTTTTTCACCCGCTTCGTGGCAGGTGAGAGGATAGACGAACAGGAATTTCATTAGGACAAACTTTCCGTATGTCCAGCGGTCAAAGATGCGTCCACGCATTTTCATGAGACGTTCTGTCTGTCAATTGGTCGGTCAAGCCCCAGTTTGACGTATCAAGCTTGGATACACACATTGTATTATAAATCCGTCGAAACATCTTTACATGATTATCTGTTGGTCACTCGGTCCGTCACGTTTAAGTCTAAAATAACTTTGTCCATTCGTCTGTCACGCTCGTTTGTAATATAGATTCCATCGCTAAAAGTGCAGAGTGAATGGACGCATCTAATTGTAGATGCGTCAAAGTACTATACATGAGGCTCTGTCGGTCGCCTGTCTCGCTTTAATTTGAAATAGCAATTTTGTCATGTTTTTTTTTTAATAAAATTATGTCGGTCTGTCGATTAACTTTTAAAATATCATTGATATAAGTGTCTCACGCTTAAGTTTGAAATAGCGTGTTGATAATCTGTCACACTTTAGTCTGATATTGCATAGTCATTAGTCTTTAACACTTATATTTGAATAGCAATTTTGTTGGTCTGTCACGCTAAGATTTAAAATCATATTTTCGTTGGTATTTCACATTTAGTTTAAAATAGCATTTCTGATGGTCTGTCACACTTTAGTTTGACATTGCACTGTCATTAGCCTGTCACACATATCTTAAAATAGCAGTTTCATTGATTTGCCACGCTTAAGTTTATAATAGAATTGTCGTTAGTATGTTACGCTTAACTTTGAAATACATTTTTGATGGCCTGTCACACTAAAGTTTGAAATAGCATTGCCATTAGCCTGTCACACGTATCTTTGAATACCAACTTGTTTGGTCTGCCATGCTAAGATTTAAAATAGTATTATCGGTGGGAATTCACGCTTAAGTCTGAAATAGCATTTTGGGTTGTCTGTAACACGTACGTTTGAAATCGCATAGTCTGTCACACTTATCCGTTAATAGCAGTTTTATTGGTCTGTCACACTTAAGTTTTAAATAGCGTTCTCATCGATAAATACGGAGATGGGATGGACACGTTAGAATCTAACGGTTAGATTATCCTTTTCTTTCTTTATCTTGTACGTTTCAATCTTCGATAGGAGACACACTCACAGGCACATGTAGGGCATAGTGTGCGGCGTATATGTCTAGAATACATATGTGTGCACCTCCTGGGATGAAACTGGGCAAAGTTGAAGCAAAGCAAAGACATTTTATCCTTTTGCTTGTTATGACACACCACGCACACGATGTAACCCCCACGACTTTGTCAGTACGACTCATATAACTTACAGGTATTAATTTGTCGAGGAAAATTATCCTGCCGTCCACATGAACCTCGTGCTTAGACTTGTTTTAACATTGCGAGTAACTAGAGAGGACATAACTGCGCATGAATGCAAACACCCTCCGCTAGGTTTCACGGTTGCTTTTTGCGACATTATGAATGTTTTTTGTTGATTTTATGTGACTTTTGTATTTACCATGCCGTACAATATCAATGAAGTCGTATGCGATTCTTGCCGTTTTTGATGTAGTTCGTTTTGTTTGAGTTATGGCCTTGTTGAATAATTTTTTATTACTTATGATTGTTGTTTCGTTTTACGGCATATCAACCCTTATAGGGTCATTTAATGCCGAATTCAATCAATTCCTTCTTAATACTTTCGAATATATTGGTGCGAAAGCTTACATTAGTCGCACTAATGACTCTTCGAAAAACGAAAAACGAGTCTGTGAATGAAAATATTTTAAATAAATTCAAATAAGTATCGATTAATTCGTTATGTATGCATATAGATCTTTAATGAATAGTATGAGAACAATAGATTCCATATAACCAAGAGATATGTACTATCACCTCGAGTAATGTTAATAACTAAGGGATCGGTTCACATTCCGGAAAATTCCGAAATTCGACTCATATCACCGGCTGCAGTTTCATGTCATAACCTGATCAGAGTATATTTCACTTGAGCAGGTGCTACCACTTCAGATCCCTATCGCCTGTCTACGAAGACAGTTAGACAAAGGTCGATTTTTAATGATGAAAAAAGCTCCCCCCAAAAAGGCACTCTGGATAGGGGAAAAATCGATTCAGTCTAGAAGGATTATTTATCACTGACTGAACACATTAATGACGAAGTGTAGTATCCGAACAGATCACATACTAACTACGCTTTGCTCTTAGCAAAAAGACCAAGGCAGAGTGGACCTTGGAGTAATGAAAACTACGTTATGATTTCACATTTCCCAAAGATCCCAAATGAGAACCTTGTCACTGTATGGGGTCAACGCCCATACACAGAAACGGGTTGGGATAGACTGTGGCAGTCGTGAAAAGAGAAGGGCATTTCATTGAGTCTTGTTTTTTCTGCTGACGTCACAATGGTCGGTACTAAGAAGATAAAGAAGACACTTCGAATGGAACCGTTACACACTCCATGTAGACATATGACGGTGGTAATTTCTCTCTTAAATTATTTCGTATATTTCAGAATATAAAAAAAAATTATACTGAAACTGAACTTCATCAAATATTTAAACGACTATCAGAAAGATGTTAAACGTAACGAGGTTGACAACGGGCGGAAGTCACCATTTAAGATGGCGACCGGAAGAGCAGATTATTTATCGTAATATTTTGATGAGAAAAAATAAAAGATGACAGACAGCATCTACCTCGAATCGATATTATCGGGGTAAAAACTGGTATATTTTCTACCCGTCGCGTGGAGAAGTGAAGGGAACTACTCTCGGCCTTCGTAAAGTAAGGAGGCCAGTCGTAGCCACCGTAAAGTGAAAAGGCCATTTTATTGAGTCTCGTTTTTTCTGCTGACGTCACAGTTGTCGGTACTAACAATATAAACAAGACACTTCCAAGGGAACGGTTACACACTACATGTAGACATATGACGGTGGTAATTTCTCTCTTAAATTATTTCATCTTTGATCTAGTAATTGGTTGGTATTTAAGAAATATGTTTTTGTTCATGGTTTTGTTCATGTCGTTTTCAAGGTGGAATTTTGATAGCGATTTTAAGGTAAAACTATTAAAAAAAACTCGCTTATACTTAAAATTCAAGATGGATGACAAACGTGTCTTGATAAGAAAAAATAACTAAACGACAAATACTTGCATTTTTTTTCTCAAGTTTGAAATATTTTAACACAATAACAAGTCTGTATTACATGATACGTTTTTTTTCTCAAGTTTGAAATATTTTAACACAATAACAAGTCTGTATTACATGATACGTTTTTTTTCTCAAGTTTGAAATATTTTCACACAATAACAAGTCTGTATTACATGATACGTTTTTTTTCTCAAGTTTGAAATATTTTCACACAATAACAAGTCTGTATTACATGATACGTTTTTTTTTCTCAAGTTTGAAATATTTTAACACAATAACAAGTCTGTATTACATGATACATTTTTTTTTTCAAGTTTGAAATATTTTAACACAATAACAAGTCTGTATTACATGATACGTGTTTTTTTTCTCAAGTTTGAAATATTTTAACACAATAACAAGTCTGTATTACATGATACTTTTTTTTTCTCAAGTTTGAAATATTTTAACACAAGAACAAGTCTGTATTACATGATACGTTTTTTTTTCTCAAGTTTGAAATATTTTAACACAATAACAAGTCTGTATTACATGATACATTTTTTTTTCAAGTTTGAAATATTTTAACACAATAACAAGTCTGTATTACATGATACGTGTTTTTTTTCTCAAGTTTGAAATATTTTAACACAATAACAAGTCTGTATTACATGATACTTTTTTTTTCTCAAGTTTGAAATATTTTAACACAAGAACAAGTCTGTATTACATGATACGTTTTTTTTTCTCAAGTTTGAAATATCTTAACACAATAACAAGTCTGTATTACATGATACATTTTTTTTTTCAAGTTTGAAATATTTTAACACAATAACAAGTCTGTATTACATGATACGTTTTTTTTTCTCAAGTTTGAAATATTTTAACACAATAACAAGTCTGTATTACATGATACGTTTTTTTTCTCAAGTTTGAAATATTTTAACACAATAACAAGTCTGTATTACATGATACGTTTTTTTTTCTGATAAAACATTCTAATTTACTTTTGAACGTATATACAATTGAACTTTTATGTCGACGTATCGACACCATTTTTTTACAATTTGTTAGCAATAAAATATTATCAACTAGAAATTCTGTTGAAACTTTATTGTTTTTGTATCAAAAGAATGTTAATTTTTTTGTGACAAAAAGTTATTTGTGTACAATTTAATTCTAAAACAGTTCAAATAGTTGGTGCCTAAAAAAAACAAATATTAAAAAGGTAACTTAAAGTTACATTTTGAATACTATAAAATAATGTTATTTAAGGGCAAGAAATACAATTTAAACAAAGTGAAATGATCAATAAAAAAACTTTGTTTATATATTTATTTCCACTTTTATAACATAAACAAAATTCGTAATTTATTTATTTATCGTTTTCATTTTAAAAAATATTAATCGTTTGTTCTTAATTTGTTTGTTATTTAATTACTGTTTTCTTTCATAAATTCATAATTACAGTTCCTTGGCCTTTTAAATTTAAATTTAATTTTTTTTCAATAAATAATTCAAAGTGTAGTATTTGTTCTGATACCACAATTCATCTTTTCTGTCTTGGGTCAGTGATGAGAAATATTTCTAGACTGAGAGAATTTCAAGTTTTTTCCTAATCTAGAAGCCTCCTTTTTGGGAGTTGGATTTTCTCAAACAAGACGCTTCGAAGAGAAAGGTTATTACACGCCAACACATGGACATGTGACTGTGGTCATTTCTGTCTGAAATTATTTAATCTTTGATCTAGTAATTGCTTCGTATTTTAAAAAAAGGATACCAATGATTTTGTTCATAACCGGGTTGAAAATGTCATAGTGATTTGAAGGTAAAAACTATGAAGAAAAATCATTGACTAAAAGTCAAGATGGTTGACAAACTTGTCTTAACTAAACTTGAAACTTAGCTTGACCTGAGTTGCCCCCAAACAAGGGATACTGCTACTGAGACGTAAGGGCTACTGTGGATTAGGTGTCAGAAATTAAAAAGAACCTACTAAAAGGCTTAAATAAGAGAAATAATTGCTTTTCCCTATAATTTGATATATTTTATACAATAACAAATCTGCATAAAATTTAAACGTTGTGTTTGTCCTGATACAAAATTAAGTTTTATGCTTATCCATCGGTTATCATAAAATAATATCAACAAGAGATTCGGTTCGAACTTGTTTTTTTTTGCATAAAAAACTTTATTTTTTGTGGCAAAACGTAATTTATGTGTATAATAAAATTATAAAACAGTGCAAATATGTTCAGTGCTAGAAAAATATATGATTAAAACATTGAATTATATATATATATATATATATATATATATATATATATATATATATATATATAAAATTTAAATTTTCAACACATTGAGATTTTGACCCCTAGAGTAAATGTAGTATCGTGGTAAATAATGATTCTTGCAAAAAGTACGATAAACAGAGTATTACCAACGACATTCCACTTTCCACACTTTTGATGGCCTTGTGTCTAATTTGTTTAAAATTTAAATTGTATTTTTATATTTTTTGCAATAAAATAATTAAAAGTGTAATATATGTTCTGATACTACACTTCGTCTTTTTTGTCGTCGGTCGACAAAGGTGAATGAGAAATTCTTTTAGACTGAGGCAATTTTAATATTCGTCTAAATCCAGAGTGTCCCTGTTTGGGAGCTTGGGTTTTCTCACATTAAAAACAGAACTTCCGTCTAAATGTGCCCTGTCCTCGTGGGGAGGTAAATAAATAGAAATAATAAATAAAAAATCTATGAGACAACGTAATGTTTATTTATTTTAACGCAGCAAAAACACAACTATTTATTTTGAATTCTTGTTCATTTTTTAAATTTTATTTATATTGAATAAAGTTCACGTTCAGTATAAATTGAATTTTGTTCTTTTCTCTTCTTTTTTTAAATGCAATTTTTTAAGTTTTCGAACGCATTTTTAAAAGGTTCCCGTTTATTACTGACAGTCTGACAGTCTGACTGTTCGACAGATCTCGCTTGCTACCTATTAGCATGACGTCACTTTTCAGTGAACAAACCTTAGTTTACTTTACAACACAGTTTGAGCAGTTGATAGAGTTCGGAAGGAAGAAGAAAGAAATTTAAACGAATTAAAAAGATGAAAGCTCTGAGAAAAAGTAGTTTTTGGATGGTCATTTTGTACAGATGTAAATCCGACAGTGGCTTTCTTGCTGCGTCCACTGAACAAGTGAACGATCACAGTCGGTGCTCGATTACTACACCGGTCCCAGTATCATTCCGGTGGTTTCGGTCAGTGCTGCAACAGAAGTATTCTCCCTTCTAACAAAACTCCAGTTTAAAACCGAACCGACAGATTTGCAATAAGATCGGTGAGACCGACCGAATCACTACATAAGGCCAAACGAACACAACAGTCAATCATCTTAGAAAACTCTGTCTCTGAGAACCAGAGAAACCCTACTAACCCCGACCCCCATCTTTCTAGAATATATATATATATAAAAATGTTTTTTTTCAACATGTATTTATCATTTTGTTGTTTTATCATTTTATAATTTTATATATAACGCGTTTCAAGCGGTGATCCGCTTTCATCAGATATGTAAATCCATTTGAAGAGATGTCTTTCGATTTGAAAGAGCATTGTTTCATTTGAGGAAATTAGTTATTGTTTGACGTTTTTGCGCATGCGTGGGTTTGTGGGTGTGTGAGTACGTGTTTTGATAATTTTATATCTTTTATTTTTTATTTTTTATTTCTTATTTTTTCGTGCATCTCTTGGTCAAAGTCGTGTGTGTTTTTTAAGTAGTGTTATTTTGACTTTTATTTCATCGGTCATCTTCATTTGGTGGGGTGCGTAGATTTTCTTTTGAAATTTATTACTTTTTATTGTCCCCTGTCACGAAGAAGGCTGTTATGTCCGCGTGTGCGTGCGCACGCATGCGTGTGGTCAGTTCAGAATTTTGTACATAGGTGAGCGACATATACACCCACACACATACACACACGCAAACACAAACACACACACACATACATATGTGTGTACACACACGCGCGTATAGAGAGGTATAGAAAGGTTGATAAATGTGTGTGTTGTTAGAGTTATGATCTGTTCAATGCTGGATTGAATTTAAATATGAAGTTTTTTTTCTTGTGTAAGTAAGTAGGGATAATATTGGCTTTGGAAAATTGGCATTATTTTTAATTTTCCTCTGCTTCATGAGTGCACATGTTGGGAGACGAATAATTTACGGTTTTCTTTGATTTTAATGTTGCTTTTATGTAAAGATACTCTATCATTAAATGTTTTGCTCGCACCTATCTAAGCTTCATTACATGTTGTACATTCTAGCACATAGACAACGTTCTTGGAGGTGCAGTAAATGTCTTTTTTATTGTGAATGTTTGTGTTGGGTGTTTAACTGTGTATTATTATGTCACAGACCCCACAACTTTCCTTGTTGCATTTTGTGACCCCTTGTATTGTGTGTTGGTTGAGTTTGGATGAGGTTAAAATTTGTTTGAGGTTTTTTGGTTGGCGTTTACTTTTTATTATTTTCGTTATTTTTAATATGTTGTTTTGTTTATTGTTATGAGTTAGTAGGGTATTGTTTCTTGTTATTTCTGTGAATAATTCTGGATTGTGTTGTTGCGTGTAGAGATGTATGCTAATATTTGTTCTTTGTTTCGTTTTTTTGGGATTCGTAATTGTTCTAATGGAATGTTTTCTGTTAGTTTTATACCTTTGTGTATTATTGTAGCGGGTATCCTCTTGTTAAAGTTTTCCGTAGTTCTTCGAGTCGGACAATCCGGAGGTCTTTGTCACTAACTATAGTATAGATCCTGCATGCTAGGGAGTAGGGTATAGATTTAAGGCAGCTTTTGGGGTGATGGCTTCTAAAATGGAGATATTGTTGGGTGTCTGTGTGTTTGTGGTAGATGTCTGTGATTATGTGAGTGTATTTGTCTACATAATCTTTACCTATAACTTATATTTTTACAGTGTGAATAATTTAAATATTACAAATGCGTTTCCTTGTAAATACATGTTACTAGATCCGACGGGATTTGCTAGCTCAAACTTTTAGTCTGTTCATTTTGTATATTTTTTGTTTAGTAAACTTTCCTTCCGATTTTAATACTTGTAGAAATGTTTCCATATTATATTCGCTGTTAACCCCGAAAAGTTGGTATACATGCACGTAAGATGTATCGTATTCAAGTAATAGTAACATTTAAATAACACTGACCAACACATATTTCGCTGTCAGGAAGCTAATACGTGATTTCGGATAATTTGAATACGTTAATTTAAAAACATACGGACAATTTTTTCTCAGATTTTTGGTGTACCGGAAATAGAATTATTTAACTTATGGCGAGATTTTATCTCTTTAATTTGAGATTGTAATATGTAAAATTAAAGAGATAAAATCTCACCATTTACTTTTATCTAGCTCATAACCTCTCTCCAACAGTAAACATTACTCATGATCTATCAGGGATTATACATCAAAATCATGTGTTGTTGAGGAACAATTGTCTTTACACATTTCTAATTGACACAACAAATGTAAGTCATCATAATTGTTTTTTTTCTGATCCCTCCAAACTATTGACACGCCAAACGTTAAACTTTTCCATGCTGTTTTAATCCCTCTTTGCAAGCTTTGAATAATATGTGAGGTGCCCATGATTTGATATGATCTCAAAGCATTACTTCAAAATATGCAAAATAAAATGTTTTTACTCAGTCTTCAATTTTCATTTCGTTTCATACCAAATAAATTCACCATAAATATAAAAGGACACAGAAAGAATTCCCGGTTTAATGTTTCAGGAATAAGAATTGCTCTGGTCATCTGAAACTAGCGAATTCAAGAGTTAAAAGAAATTTATATAATAATTGAAATCTCCAAGGAAATATACATTAAACTAAAATAACTCTTTAAACTAGATATATTTTCCTTAGATAACAGTAGCGGAACCACATGGAAAATGTGTCTCAAGTGTTGTCCCTGCTAATACACTCCACTGATGATAATATCTACAAGAATAATTCAAACTATGCAATTTAACTTTATATGATTAATATAAAAGCTATCAATTATATTGGAACCAGTGTAAACTTGCTTAAAAGCACATCATACAGTCTTCTTAAAGGAATTGAATATCGTACAATAAGCAAATACATGAAAGATATCAAGTTCAAAAACAAGAGACATTACCTGATTAGACGAAACTGACTTTATATTTGAATTCAGCGGCTTGAAGTTACCCAGAATCACTTATTTTCTTCCAGATAGCAGAGCAGAGGCATGTTTTGCTGAGCAGTGTAATCAATTCAGTTAAGTATTACACCATTTATAAGGATTGCGGAATCCGCGGTGAAGCCCGGCACGGCGGTTCTGCTCGCCGAAACAAGAGAAGCGCGGAAAATATAGCTCGCTCACTGACCGTTTCGTCTTCCAACCAATTTCAGTGGAAACGTCGGGTGTGCTTGGCCCCGAGACTGTTAAATTTTTTCAGGACATTGGACGGAGGATTTCAACGTCTAGGCACGAGCCCCGTGAGTCAGCCTGGTTGTTCCAACGCATCTCCCTGGCTATCGTTTGTGGCAATGCCTGAGCAGCTCCGTCGGCATTCCCCGATAGGGGCGCCTCAGGCAATTAGCAATAAACTAACCCCTTCTCAAAGGGTGAGAAGGCAAAGCCTGGGAGTGTGGACCTTCTAGAAATGCACAGGACAAACCCACAGACCGGCGGAATCAAGACCCGAAGGTCAAGACGATACCGGTCTATAGGGTGTAGTATCCATCGGAACAGATACTACACTTTGATCCCAGCCAAAAGGCCAAAGAAAAGACTAATTGAAGCATCAGAACAGATACTACACTTTGTTCCTCGATTCACAATCAAATACAGAATTTGTTATGTTTATTGTGTTAATATTTTTGCTTTTACAAACGAGTCAGAACTTATCAAGGCCAGCCTCACTTCCGTTCTAATCGTCATCTGTTGACTCTCTCTTTCTTTCTCTGACAATTGTTTCAAGCCTTATTGTTTCTTTTTCTCTTTATGGAATAATTGTACGTGAGTAAACAACCTCATATCATATTTTTACGACATCATCCGGTATGAACGTTGATAACAAGATGACGTCATATCTATCTGTGACAATCCACTGTGCACAACTGCCGTTTACCATTAGACTGGACTAGTATTACGAGGAGATAGAGAAAGATACACGATTATATACGCTACTAGGAGACACCCAGTATTTCATGGAAATAAAAGTTAACACTTTTATTTCCTTTTAATTTTTTAAATAATTTCTACAATTTTTTATTTCTATAATTTTCACATAAATAAAATAAAATAAAACGTAGCCTTTGCTACTCATGAGTGTCCGCCGCGAACGCAGACCCCACTCTATTATTGCAAAACTTCCTAGCAAAAACATTAATACCATTGGATTCCACGTAAAACTTTACTCGATGATAGTAGTTTTTGATCTTGATATAGTGTTTTGGTTTAAATTGCATCCCTGAACAAATGAACCGTCAGACAGAAACATCACAAATATTGCATAGCGTTAACCGGCTTTGTATATGTTTGGGGGCATTCGTTCTTACTGTAGACTATTAGCTAAACTTAGATTTTAATCTTAACGAAAAATTGAAAAAAAAACCCAATTATCTCAGCTTTTTATACATTTTCTTTTTAATGTCAGATAATTATCATAGTAGCCCCACCATATAACACCATTATAACCCGGCCTTATGGAAGGTGACGGTGGTTAAGTGGATAACGACACGGACTGACGACCTCGGCGTGCCAAGTTCTAATCCAGTCGGTCCCATAATATCACTTTAATTTCGTGATGTTGGAAACCATTACGTGGTCTCTTCTGTAAGAATGGCAACATCAGAATCAAGCCGGTCAACAATAGTGTGCTATGGTGATTCACATGAATATACAGTACTTTACGCGGCCTTGTAACAAGGAACATGAATGTCGTTCAGAACAGAAGAAATGACGAATCAAGAGCAGTTTTGTGTTTTGTATATGTATGCAGCTGTCTTGTAACTATTCTTATTGTGCTCTTTCATGTCAATAGTCGTGCGTAATTAGTGAAAGAAATAGTTGAACTGCTGTTAACATTCAAGTGTTATTATTCTGTTATATGAAGCAAACGAGAAAGTTACAGCAAGTAAATAAATGTTTACGTAAAAATTAAATATAATACAATCAGCAACAATATGTATACGTTATTGAACTGCCTGGTGCAACTGTGCGCCTATCCGGAGGTTGAATGGTCCATTGAACATAAGGGTCCATTGACGGTCTAAAAATTGACAGACTGTAAATCTTCAGCATATGACTAATGGGTTAGGTATTTTCTACAGAGTGCAGCATCCATCGGAACAGATACGATATATGGAGTACTTATAAAAGAAGTGAACGGTCGAAGATAGCGATAGAAACCTTGACACCGAACAAGAAATGGCGTAAACTGCGTACATAAGAGTGGTGGACAAGCCACCATTAAACCAATCTGCTTAGCAACCCTTCATCAATCATTCGATCCAACTTTCTACGCCCAAGAACAAGAAAGATAAAAGACATGTGAAAAGCTTTACTTCGATGCTTGTTCTACAGCTAAGAATTAAATAAATATGATTTTTTATGAAGCTGTTTTATAGATGCTCTTTCTTACCAACGCTTTCTACTCGGTATTTCCACAGCGGTAAGATGTGACACAAGGTCGGGAAAGTGTTATTAAAAAAACAGCGCCCAAGATGGAAAACACTCTGACCTACAAAAATGCCTTGGCAGTTCCATCGGCATTCCCCGTTAGGGGCGTCTCAAGCGATTAGCAATAAACTAACCCCTTCTCAAATGGTGAGTAGGCAAAGTCTGCGGGAGGGGTAGACCGCCTAGAACTGCACAATACGATACCTCAGACCGGCGGAATCAAAGCCCGAAGGCCAAGATGGTACCGGTCTACAGAGTGCAGCATCCATCGGAACAGATACTACATCCGGATCTTAGCTAAAAGTCTCTACTCTACCACTATTTCCCTGGACGCTGCTCGACTGAGCTCCACATCTTTTGTTATTCCTTGTAAAACATTTAGGGAAATAATCCACCTTCTACTTTAACGAAAAATGGCTTTTCTTTCTCACTCCATGTGCATGGTGCCAGGAGGAATTTCCATGAACAATGCTTCTTTATGGAACGCACTACCGCGGTACTGCTTCACTGCTGATTAAAATTTGCTCGTCTTCAAATCCAATGTCAACAAGTTCTTGTCCTATACCATGAATAATAAAACATATTTCATAACATTTGCCAATGTTAGTACTCCTATAGTGTATCTCATCTCTTAAGTGGTTATCCTAGCCCCTCCTTAACGTTTATCCTTGAGTGGCTCTTTGCCTTGATTAGTGGTGGCCTAATACTAAAGCAAAATTAAATATATATGACCGACATTTGAGTGTATATAACCTGCCCTACATAGTCAATAAACACTAGTGCAAAAACACGCAGGGAAATAATTAGTCAGTGAATATTTACGCAAAAAGAAATTCACACTTTTGCTATTAGTTGGTGGTCACTTGAGTTATGTAGAAGTTTGCACGTAGCCTTTAGCGTGTAGCTTATTTTCTGCAGGCCATTTAGGGTGCGTAGATTTAACTTTCTTGCAAAATCCTTTGTAATTCATATTCATATTTCGACATGTTATCTATTACAACGAAGCTATTTTTATTAAATTGTTCTTTTCGAATGGCGTTGGCAAAGTTATCTGATCTTTAACCCTTTTATGGTGTGCTTTTTAGTTGTTTATTTTAGAAGAATGCGTTGGTATTCTGAAAGGCACAAAGCATTTCCGCTTCGCCATGTTTATGGAATATCATGTGCCAATATCAATCGCCATATTGTCGCCGCAGAAAACGCAACCGAGACAAACTAACAAAATAAATACCGCCGTCCCATTTGCCTTCTCTCGTGTTGTCATTTGTAAACAACAACAAATAATGAACAAATTTCAAAATAACACAAAATTCAAAGAACAATTATTTTTCACGCGATTGTGTCGGGCACACATTCCGCTAAGATAAACGACGAAAGTAAATCCAAATTTTAGAATATAATCAAAAAAAGAAAATGATCATATCAAATAATTTTAAAAAGAAAATGATCATAATATCAAATAATTTTGTAAAAAAATGATCATAATATCAAACAATTTTTTTTAAAAAATGATCATAATATCAAATAATTATTTAATAAAATGATCATAATATCAAATAATTTTTTTTTAAAAATGATCATAATATCAAATAATTTTTTTAAAAAATGATCATAATATCAAATAATTTTTTTTTAAATGATCATAATATCAAATAATTTTAAAAAGAAAATGATCATAATATCAAATAATTTTAAAAAGAAAATAATCATAATATCAAATAATTTTTTAATAAAATGATCATAATATCAATAAATTTTTTTAAAAATGGTCATAATATCAAATAATTTTTTTAAAAAAATGATCATAATATCAAATAATTTTTTTAAAAAAATGATCATAATATCAAATAATCTTTTTAAAAAATGATCATAATATCAAATAATTTTTTTTTTAAATGATCATAAAATCAAATAATTAAAAAAAAATGATCATAATATCAGATAATTAAAAAAAAATGATCATAATATCAAATAATTTTTAAAAAAATGATCATAAAATCAAATAATTAAAAAAAAAATGATCATAATATCAAATAATTTTTTTAAAAAAATGATCATAAAATCAAATAATTTAAAAAAAAATGATCATAATATCAAATAATTTTAAAAAGAAAATGATCATAATATCAAATAATTTTTTAATAAAATGATCATAATATCAAATAATTTTTTTTTTAAATGGTCATAATATCAAATATTTTTTTTTTAAAAATGATCATAATATCAAATATTTTTTTTTAAAAATGATCATAATATCAAATAATTTTTTTTTAAAAAATGATCATAATATCAAATAATTTTTTTAAAAAAATGATCATAATATCAAATAATTTTTTTAAAAAATGATCATAATATCAAATAATTTTGTTTTAAAAATGATAATAAAATCAAATAATTAAAAAAAATGATCATAATATCAAATAACTGTTTATAAACTTGAAAAGATTCGTTCTATTCAAATTCACCCAAGCGTCGCGATCATTAACTCTGTCGATTTGAGGTTAAGCTTTAAATTGAATTTTTGTTGCAGTATCACACTAAAGTATTAACTAGAATGTTGATGCACTCAAACAGTTGCATTTTAAAATTGCATTCTACTGGCACTGTTACACGTTTTAAATAGCATTTTCGTTGCACTATCACCCTTGCGTTTTGAATTGCATTTTTGTTGCACTTAAGTCGCACTTCAGTATTAACTAGAAGTTTTTGCAGTTACACTTACGTTTTCAATTGCAATTTCGTTGCACTGTTACACTTGCGTTTTCAATTGCAATTTCGTTGCACTGTTACACTTGCGTTTTCAATTGCAATTTCGTTGCACTGTTACACTTGCGTTTTCAATTGCAATTTCGTTGCACTGTTACACTTGCGTTTTCAATTGCAATTTCGTTGCACTGTACACTTGTGTTTTCAATTGCAATTTCGTTGCACTGTTAGACTTGCGTTTTCAATTGCAATTTCGTTGCACTGTACACTTGCGTTTTCAATTGCAATTTCGTTGCACTGTACACTTGCGTTTTCAATTGCAATTTCGTTGCACTGTTACAC
>OY744532.1:22027706-22070206 GCA_963556195.1 Sepiola atlantica | reverse complement strand
CATCTCTCGGGTGTTTACGTCACATGCCCAGACGCAAAAGTCCCGGAAACTGGTTCATATTCGATATCAGTACCAGAAAATGCATTTTATTATCCTCATTTCGCTGACCGTTATAGTGACAGGAATATTGTATATTATTTATTATTATTATTATTCATATGGCCAAATGTGATGAATCTCCCACACTTGTTGAAAGGCAATGGAAATGTGATGTGAACAGAAAGTCTCCTTCGCACAACACCATAATCAATCAAATATGCTCCAAAGAGTCGTAAATTCCTTGCAAAAAAAGAATGAAGCTATGCATGCAGAACTAAGGTGAAATTTTTGAAAATTTGCTGTAATTTTAAACTCCCATAAATGAATTTGTTGAATAAACTTTCTGTTTTGTATTACCGTATTTTTTAACTTTGGAATTTGAAAAATAAATAGCTAAGTGACTTATGAATCACCCTGTATATATATATATATATATATATATATATATATATATATATATATATATATATATATATATATATATATATATATGGTAAATGAAAAAGGAAAACCAAAAAATGGATGTTTTTTTTATGTGTACATCAACGTTTCGTCTTTATTTATAAGACTTCATCAGGATGATAATATGGAGAAAAATGTCATGCAAGTACAAATACATGTAGGGTTGACATATTGGGAGGAAAAAAATAAAATAAAATAATGGCCACTACTGGGTGGACGTCTGTACTTGGTGAAGAATAAAAATGAATGTTGAAGAAAATGAGTGGGGAAGAAGTGGAAAGATGGGGGTGAGCAAGGACTACTATGGCTGGTAGTAAGAGAAAGAGGTGGGGGATGAGCAGGGATAATGTGGATGGCAGAGAGGAGGTGGAGGAAAGGGAGGAAGGAGGTGTTTGACCAGATGGCTGCGGTCAAGACTGAAGGGGAAAAGTAAGTTGGAATGTTTGTGTGTGGGGAGTGTATGCAGAGAAAAGGAGGGTGGGTAGAGAAGGAGGGGGGTTGTGATTTTGGTGGATGGGCGAAAGTTATGGTCTTAGAGAGCGTTTTGAGAAAATGAGGGGATTTAAGAAGGGGGTATGGAAGAGTGAAGGTATGAGAGAAATAGTTGAGAGGGGGAATGGGTGAGGGGGAGAGGGAGGATTTGTTGTGATAGGGTATCAACCTGATGAAGTCTTATAAATAAAGACGAAACGTTTATGTACACATAAAAAAACATCCATTTTTTGGTTTTCCTTTTTCATTTTCCCATCACGTCGGATTACCTTCATCCTTCTCTTCCCATATATATATATATATATATATATATATATATATATATATATATATATATATATATATATATATATATATGTATATATATATATATATATATATATAGAGAGAGAGAGAGAGACAGAGAGACAGAGAGATAGATAAATAAATAAATAGATAGATAGATAGATAGCATACAATAGTCTTACCACCATAACTATCAGTGTATGAGGATAATAGCATAGATCTTCTGTAAAAGTAGCATTTACTAAATAAGTGTGACGACGATTTTCCCATGCAGTCAAATTAATAAGTGCGTAGCAATGTACGTCTATATCAACGTAATTTTGAATCAGAAACACGGCGAGGAAAATGACTCTCAGTCTACATGTATAGCCTACTGCAGCGAATCATAACCATAAATAGGATGTTTCTGTATTTTTCACAACATCCAGACACCCTATACAATCTTCTTGCAGCTTTTACGCAAGTGGACTGGAAGAATTTTCTGCGGAAGGTGTGCACCGAACATCAAGCGCGAAACCCCAGACGACTCGGAGGCCCAGGGCATACGGTTGAGATAGACGAGAGTCTATTCAACTGTAGAAAACATAACGTCGGTCGTGTTTTCTAGCGCCCCCTACCCAAGAAAAAACAAGCCCTACCCCTCCAGGAAAAGAATCTTCAAAATTCCCCCACCCCCCATAAAAAAGCTAAAAAAAATAATGGAAAAAAATGCCTAATGTGAAAAAAAAAACCCTCCAAAAAAGCTAAAAAAATGAATAAAAACAATGCGTAATTGCAAAAAAAAAATTACAAAAAAAAATTATTAAAAAAAGTTTTAAAAAAAACAGTATTTATTATTTTAGCGTTTAAAAATTTTAAAAAAAAACAGTATTTATTATTTTAGCGAAAAAACGTTTATTTATTTCAGCTACGGGTTTGTTCATTTATTTCAGTTTTTGTATTAAAATATATGCATTTCTTTTTCTTTACGTATATTCATCGTCTTATATTGTTGTCGTCTGCCGAGCTTCATTTTTTTTTTTAAGGATTTTTTGGCAGTTTTGTTTATATAGCGTCGACGACGCCAGCCTCGTTTTCGACTCGGTAGGTCTCGGACGCTTCCGTTAGCTGTCGGCTCGCTGCTGCCGGGCAGTCACGGAAATTAGGTTCAAATCCTGGACAAGTACCCAATTTTTTATTCTCATCTTTCATCTCTAGATAAGCTTTATATTATCACGATAGATTATTATTAAATGATAATTCAATTATCGTTAATTTAATTGAACATTTAAATAAATATATATATATATATATATATATATATATATATATGAAAAAAAAATAGCACTTTTTTATTTTTAAATTTTTTCTGATGATCAAAATAATAAATAAATTTTCCATAGGTTGCACGAGGTTTTCGATTCTTCGTCGGATCATCCTCAAGTGTCAACAACAAATGAACAAAATGCTGAAGAAAGAAGATAATTTTTTTTAAGTCGGCGGAGAAACTCGTAGAAAACGTTTTTCGCATTGTTCCAGGAAATCTTTGACGATTTAAATTCAGTGACGCTGGAATAGCATCACAGAATAAAATCGCATTACGCTAAGCATTTGAAAATGTTACCACTCGTTTCATACGTGATGTTATTCATTTTAGGTTTTTGTGTTTTTACGTAGATAGCTTCCAGTAATTTTATTTTTAAAAATTAGTTTCAGAATGTAATGAATATATTTTTCCCTTTTTCCGACTTGGCAGTTTCATTTAGTTTTGCGAAACTTTTCCGAGAGAGGATATTGTAATTTTGGAATTATCTGCGTGATATCACTTGGATTATATCCGAGTTATCCTTCTGAATAATTCTCGTCAACTTTAGAGATGATGTGCTTCCCTGGACGTAATCCAAAAAAGCTCATCACAAACACGTGCGGAATTTAGAACGATATATATATCCTATTTCTGGCTGGACCTTCAAAGTCAATGGACGTGCTCCGATCGGATTGTAATTTTTGCATGCCTTTCAGAAAAACTTGACATTATGTCCGTCATGCGCTTTCTGAGCGCAGTCAACAAGACTCCCAGAAACCCAATTTAAATAAAAGTAATATTTACTAGTGTCATATTTCCTATTCCCCGAATAGGCAAAACACGCCTTATTCAATTGCGATTCACTCTTCAGCTGTTATGTCTCTTTCTTCGTGTTGTATATCATATTAAGCACTTACTTACATATTTCGTATACCCCTTTTAAGTTTATCATCGAAAAACTTTTTATTTGATCATTAAATACTTATGAATGTAAATCCAACCGTTTCATCCCTTTTATTATTTCCTTCTTTCGAACTATTGTGTTATTCTCGATAACACAACTAAAAAATGGCCGCCACATATTTGGGAAAGATACCTGATGTTGCAAAAAATGTAAAAGCTATGGTATAAAATATGCGTTAGTTTAACACTTGGTTCTCACTATGGAAGTAGCCACGTCCAAAATTGAACTACATAAAAGATAATAAGACTTGTAATTGAGATATTTTTCGCATCAAATTTATAATAAGCAACATATATTTCCTTAATCAAGTAGTATTGAATATTAGCTATCTTACCGGTTTTCTTTTTCTTCTTTTTTTTTAACATATTTTACCCACAGCAGCGCAGGCCGTCACTGTAGACGGAAGGTGCTACTGAGAATTATGGTATAGGTTTTGGGTACCATACTAAGTTGGGAGCTGTGTAGCGAGATGTCTGTTTGCATTAGTTTTAAACCTCTGCATGTCGGTACAGTCGTTAAAACAGGGAGTAGAGAGGGAGTTCCAGAGACTGGCAGCACGAGGAAAGAAGCTATTGGAGTAGAAGGTTCTCCGGCATCTGAGGAACTCCATAGTGAATGAATGGAGTTTTGCTGATTGTCGAGTTGGTCTAATGTATTTACGTCGAGGGGGAACCGGAGAAGCCAGTTCACCAAAGCACAAGGTTACAACATTGCGGCTATGGAACAGGGGCTAGAGCTTGGTGAATAGTGAGGGACTTATTAAGTTGACGACTCTTTTTATGACCTTGTCTTAGAGGGAGAGACTATAGTAGTAGATGATACACCAGCTAAGATGTGGCAACAATACTCGATGCATGGGCGGATTGTGGCTTTGTAGAGATACAGGATAATGTCCGGTATAAGGAGTTTACTAGCACGGTAGAAGGAGCCCATCTTCTTGCTGCAGCCTTGGCAATGTCTTCAATGTATTTGTTCCAATTCATGTTACCTGTAAAGGTTAGGCCGAATACACAACAATTGAATATATATACACATATATACATATTAATTTATTTCGACATACAGCTCTACCCTAATATATATATGTATATATATAGAGAGAAGGGGGTTGTGTAGCATCAGTGCAGTTCCAACGAGAGAAAAAAGTATGTTTAAAGAATTGTGGTTACCAACGCTAGTAAAAAAACTTTTTCAAAAATTATTTATTATTTTATCATTTAAACATTTTAAGTATTTTTTTAAATATAATTTCATAACGCGTTTCGAGCATTTATCGTTTATCCATTATGCTCTCTTCAGATGTCTATTCCGATGGATAAACGATAAATGCTCGAAACGCGTTATGAAATTATATTTTAAAAAAACTTAAAATGTTAAAATGATAAAATAATAAATAATTATTGAAAATATTTTTTTTACTAGTGTTGGTAACCACAATTCTTTATATATATATATATATATATACATATATATATACATATATATATATATATATATGTATGTATACATATATATATATATATGTATGTATACATATATATATATATGTATGTATACATGTATATATATATGTATGTATACATATATACATATATATATATATGTATGTATACATGTATATATATATATGTATGTATACATATATACATATATATATATATATGTATGTATACATATATATATGTATACATACATATATATATATATACATACATATATATATATATATATATATGTATACATATATATATATATATATATATGTATACATATATATATGTATATATATATGTATACATATATATATATATATATATATATGTATGTATATATACATATATGTATGTATATATACATATATATATGTATGTATACATATATATATATATGTATGTATATATACATATATATATGTATGTATACATATATATATATGTATATATATATATACATATATATATGAATGTATACATATATATATATATATATATATATGTATACATACATATATATATATATATATATGTATACATACATATATATATATATATATATATATATATATATATGTATGTATGTATACATATATATATATAGTCTCGGAAGTTTCTCAACCATTAAAACTATATATGAAAGGAAACAAAAAAACTATATATGAAAGATAACAAAAAAACTTATAGTCCCAAGTTTTTCAGTGGAAAATCACTCATTTAAGTCAATTTATCTTTTACAATTATTATATTAGTTTGTTTCTAACACTATTTTAAGGGATCATCAGTTGTTCACCATGAAAAACTGTTTTATATATATATATATATATATATATATATATATATATATATATATATATATATATATATATATCTGCATACATATATATATATGCATACATATATATACATATATATATACATATATATATATATATAAAAGATATTTTTTATAAATTATTTAGAAAACCTTGCATAACGCAGATTATTTGTTTTTAAAATAAATTATTTATTCATCTCAAAAACATTTTCTCTTATAAACTTGAGTACTTTCGGTAAATCTACCATCTTCAGAAGAATATTTCTTCTTTTTCTTTTTTTTCTTTTTTTCTCTTGGTTGAGACATTCTCGTGGCCAAGTTGAAAATCCGTCTAGGTGTTTTGACGAAGAGAGAAAAGTGTTGATATGGCTGTGTGTCACGTGGTCGGCGTGGAAGGATACTTTTAAAAGTCACACAATTTGAAGCGTTGGGTGGGTGGCAATAATAAAGATATTTTTTTTATGAAATATTTAGAAAACCTTGCACAACGCAGATTATTTGTTTTTAAAATAAATTATTTATTCATCTCAAAAACATTTTCTTTTATAAACTTGAGTACTTTCGGTAAATCTACCATCTTCAGAAGAATATTTCTTCTTTTTCTTTGGTTTCTTTTGTTTCTCTTTTTTTCGCCGACCACTTTACACACAGCCATATCAACACTTTTTTCACTTCGTCAAAACTGCTAGACGGATGTTCAACTTGGCCACGAGAATGTCTCAACCAAGAGAAAAAAAGAAAAAAATAGAAAAAGAAGAAATATTCTTCTGAAGATGGTAGATTTACCAAAAGTACTCAAGTTATAAAAAAAAATGTTTTTAAGATGAATAAATAATTTATTTTTAAAAACAAATAATCTGCGTTGTGCAAGGTTTTCTCAATATTTTATTAAAAAAATATCTTCGTTATTATATATATATATATATATATATATATATTAACATAAAAAATATTTTATGAAACAAATATCTTTATTATTGCCATCCACCCAACGCTTCAAATTGTGTGACTTTTCAAAGTATATATATATATATATATATATATGTATATATACATATGCATATATATATATATATATATATATATATATATATATATATATATATATATATATATATATGTATATGTATATATACATATGCATATATTTATATACATATATATACATATATATATATATGTATAAATATATATATATATTTATACATATATATATATATGCATATATTTATATATATATATATATATATATATATATATATATATATATATATATATATATCAGAATAGGATACCATACCAAATTTTGCAAATAGTACTCTATACAGGTTTAAGAGTATAACAATTCTTAACAATGTTATATATTAACGTGTGAAACTCTGATATTTGAAGAGAAATCGTCTGACTTTGACGTCAGACCACAACTAAGAATAAGACCTACTTTTTCCGCAAGGCAGTGAAGTCCTAAACTGGTTTCTCGTCACCATCCTCGTAGATTCCGATGTGAGGCGATTAAAGATCTCGAGGTAGAGACATTCTGATGCAAACCTGAAAAAGTGGTTTTCTTGAAGCCATGTTTATATTTAATCCTGTAGAAAAATGAAACTCCCTTCTAAAATAACGTAGTTCAGCAATCGCGGCGTCATAACCTTTGCTTTTTATCTAGGTTTCAAAGTGGAGTGTCTGTTGCGATACTACACTTTGAAACCTCGGTCAGTGAAGGGAAACTCATTTTAAACTGAGCCTTTTTATTTGTGTTCTAATCTAGAGTAGCTTTTTTTGAAGTGTTGCAGTGTTTTTATTTAAAAACTGACCTTGTGTCTAACGCTGGCGTCGTTTGGAGTCAATTATATTGAAAAGGCGAGGGTTACCGAGGTGAAATCGAGCCAATTTATAAACCGCATTCTCTATAACGTACGCTTGGGGTTCAGGGTATTTTAAATCTTTGAAAGTTAATGACTTTATGAAAGATGAAAGAGTTGATAATGGACCTAAAAGAAAATATATTTTGTGTTATTTTTCTTTCAAATTTTTTTTTAAATGTCCAGGGACATATAATGAATATGGCTCAATAAAGATGTTTCCATACAAAAACAAATACCCGTAATTGCTTTGGGGTTGAAAATTGGTGGGTGTTCGCCGGTAAGCGGTCAGCTCCTAAAAGAATCGTTATGGCACTTTAAAAAATTGTTAACATTTATACTTGAGTTGCTTCTGGTCTTGATAGACGCTGACTCATAAGTGAATAAGAGTTTAGTTCAAAAGATTGTAATAAAGGGAGACGTCGAAAAAAGCACCTAAATAAATAATGATTAATAAATAAAGAAACGAGGAATACGGTCGATACGATTTCCTAATTATAAACCTCATAAAAATTAAGTCGGCAGGAAAATAAAAGATGTTTGGCAATGTCTATGGCGACAATAATCCATAAACACCGGTTCCAATGTGTATTCTTCGTTATAACTCTGTCCAGTATAAACATTACAAAGAAAAGTTATTAAGCTTTGTTATTCTAACTCACTCTCTACCCAAAAACCAAACAGTACTTTCCCTTGAGAGTTCTACTCGCCCCCTTCCATAATCTCTGATGATATAAAATCAAACAATGGATATTAAACCCGTTCGACCTGTCCAACTGGTCGATATTTATCGATTAGATAACAATATCGAGTGATGATGGTCATCGAATTGGTAATCTTTGTGGCGAACGTTCCACAAAAGAGCGGACAGGCGTCAACATCAGACAAAACATGTCGGGAAAAAAGCAAACAAAAATCAAGTGTTGACAATGGTCTGATACTATCCATAAAACAAACCTTAACGGTGACCGGGTCTTTGTTCTCTACAGAAGTAGATTATTTTACCACAAAGAATTGTTTTCTTCCACAAGAGTATCGTTTTTATTTGAGTCGAAGAAAGTCAATATTAATTTACATCGGTAATGTCTGCGGACATATGCAGTTTATGTTCCGTCAATAAAAATAATTAAACGAACTATATAAGAAATATATATTTTTATCATCAAATTAAGTATTCTTCCCCGGAATCCAACGGTCAAGCTCCTCGGCTTTACATTCACAGGTCACATGAATTGGAATGAATACATAGAAGATACTGTTAAGTCTGCTGAAAAGAAGTTGGTCTCCCCTACCAGGATAGTAAACTTCTCAAACCTGACAGTATCCTATATCTCTATAAGGCCACCATTAGTCTAGGTATGGAGTAGTGTTGCCACGGATGGGCTGGTGTACAAACCAATTGTCTCTCCCTGTCAGTCTGGGTGCAAAAAGAGTCTCGAACCTTATACGTACCGTACCGTCTGACTAGATCCAGATCCAGTCCGATGGCCGCAATGCTCCTTCCCTGTGCCTGTTTTTTAATGTACTCCAAGGAATGTGCCCCGACGAACATTGACTGCACTTTTATCCCCTCAACATTAATTGCCCAGACAAAGCCGATTAGCAGCAAACTCGCACCCCTTCACTGTTATAATCTTCAGATGCTACCAGAAAATGTTATGTTCTAACAGCTTCTTTCTCTAGGACCGCGTGCCTTTCTAATTCGCTCTCTACTCCGTTTCCCCGACTGTACAAACACGCAAAAATCTAAATGTAAGTTCAACAAAATTTGTGCTTGCAACTCATTATTTCAGATGCCCCTATAAAATCTGGCCTTAATCACAGTAGCCCCTTGCGTTTCAGTGGCTACATGTCTTGTCTGGGGTGAATAAAAGTAAAGAAATATATAGTCTATGTTATTCGTTACAATGCAGGAACGTTTAAGCAAATATTTGCGGAATTAGTACTGTGATCTCTTCATATATATATATATATATATATATATATATATATATATATATATATACAATAATATTTTAATAAATAAATATTAAATATCTAGATGTTTCATGCTAACGCAATCTTCAGTCTAGGAACTAATTCTCAACGGTCGGAGGGCGCGAACCCCGAACACAAATCGCCACTGATTCGTAGTCGGTGATCTTAACCAAAGGACCATCGTCAATTAGTTAGTAAATAGAGAGTAACTTTAACTGTAAATAGCGACACGTGGCCGCCATTTACCAGGCAGCTAGAGTGATCTTACGAAACAGTGTTCGGATCGCGCATATAGCTATTAGTACTGCTTGTTATTAAAGCTACTCGAAAGTGCCCAGCCCTTATATATATATAAATATATAGGCAAACATTATTAAATTGCACGGAGTGTTTTTGCTTGATAAGACTTGTTTTAATTTTTTCAATTTTCCGAATGGTTCATTTAGTGTTTCGGTCACATTGATGTATGTACGTTCCGTGGATTTCTTGTTCCATTTTCTTTCCTTTTTTGATAGTACTTTCGATTTTATTCGTCAAATCATCTCCAGGCGATGTTAGTCTCGGTGTTTTATGATATATCGTGCATTTTCACACACACACACACACACACACACACACACACACACACACATATATATATATATATATATATATATATATATATATATATATATATATATATATATACTAGAAAAACCCGTGTATCGGCATTGCTCTGGATAGGTATAAATTAAATTAAAAAAATGTAAGTATTAGATTATTACTTCGTCAAGAAGCAGTTGAAAAGAATCATGTAAGTAATTCAGGTGATTAAAATCAGATTTATCCATGTTTTGAATCAAGCAAAATAGATTTCTCTATGCATTATGTTATAAACCCCCTCTAAGATTGGCAGTAGCGGGTTATTCGTAAAAACGATAACCACTGCCTCCCTTAAAAAAAGTAAATGTGATTCAAGAATATGCGTGAAGTTTTCCAAGGTGTTTGAGTCAAAAACCCATTCTAGACTAATGCAATTTTATCTCAATCAGGAGTGCCCATTTTATTGGGTGATTAAATTTACCAACATTAAAAATCGACCTTTCGTCTAACACTTTGATTTAAATATATACCTATTTATGTTAGGTATTTGTTGTGGTTATTTTGCTTTCGATTTATTGACTATTGAAAATCTATCTTCTGTGGAAATAAAAATTAAAATTGCCGCAGTGTAGAAGGATATATTCTAAAATCGATCAGTAGTTAAATATAGGGAAGGTAATCCAAAACAATTAACATTGCCGCAGTCCAGAAGGATTTCTTATAAGATCGACAAATAGTTGAATAGAAAAACGTAATAAAAAAAATAAAAACCCATTTCCCGTCACCCCTCACAAAGTTTCCTAACAACGCACGCACCGGCGTTGCCTAGGAGAAAAGTAAAAGAATGAGAAATCGTCTGCATTTATCAATCGCAACCATTTTTAAAAAGAAAGAGTATCATTTGAATTAAATGCATAAAAAAATACAATTTGGTGCTTTTTTATGCCTCCTCCCATGGAAAAAAAAAAAAATTTTCGGTTTATTTTTATCATTATGTTTATTTTTAAAAATATATTTAAGTCTTGTTTACTAGTCGATTTGTAAGTTATGTTAAACTTTTCAAAATAGAATCAACGTTAATGTGTAGTCTCTTTTATACTATACTTAATATTTTCTCGGTACCTAATAGCTTTACGGACCGGACTGAAACAAGCCGCGCATGCGTGGTCCCCTTCTGTATGTGACTCGATGTGGCAAGTGTAAAATGCAATAAATTTGGGCAATTTGGGGCATTTTTGAACCCCCTTTGACCCCCTGGGGGCGCGAACCAGAATGCTTCTGAGGTCAAGGATGCCTATTTTATATCCAGAACAATTGCCTCTACATTTTGGCCAAGTTTCAGAAAAATAGAATGGAGTGATCAAACGTTATGGGAGAAAAGGGTCATTTTTACCATCTATGGGGCTTTTGATCCCCTGGGGCCGCGAACCAGATGTTTTACAAGGTCAGCGATACTTATTTTCTATTAGAAACAATTGCCTCTACATTTTGGCCAAGTTTCAGAGAAATTGAATGGATGGATAAAAAGTTATGGGGCAAAAAAGTCAATTTTTTGCCATTTCGGGGCCTTTTGACCCCCTGGGGGGCTAACCAGAGCGTTTTTCAAAAATCGGAGAATGTCACTTTCTAACCTGACCAAAGTTACAACTTCATCCAAAATTTTAGAGAAATTCAATGGATGGTTGCGGAGAAAAATACGGACGGACGGACGGACAGACATGCCTCAAAACAATAACAACGGTATTAGCAGCGAACCCATTTTAACATAGGCGGGGGGGGGCTTTGTTAAGTACAGTGAAATTTCATCTAACAATTTAAGTCAGAAGAGATACCGTGAAAATTGGACTCAACCTGAAAATCATATCTGAAAAAAGAGCACGGTCCTGCGATGTTTTGTAATCATCTCGCATAATATTGTCCTCGTGTAAACGTAGGTTTGGTATCGTTTTCTTGTTTCTGATGGAGAAGAAGTGATTGAATATGTTAACGAATTTAATAAATAAATAGTTTCTGCGAAGATGTGATTCATGTAGCGTAAAGCATGTACTGACAAGTCGTGAAGATTGAACAGCAAAAAATAATGTTAAGACGTTAATTCTAGCAGCTAATCTATTAAAAAAAAGTGAACGTAGAGGCTCCCATGTCCGGAATTATGTAAAGATACATTCCAAAGGATGTAATTTTTATTTAACTTAGAAATAAATGTTCCCCAGGAATGTATTTGCCTAAATACATTCTCGGCCTTTTGGTCAAGATCAAAGCGTAGTATCTGTTCCGATGGATACTGCACTCCGTAGACTGGTATCGTCTTGGCATTCGGGCCTTGATTTACGCCGGTCTATGGGACGGTCCTGTGCAGTTCTAGGAGGTCCACCCTCCCAGGATTTGCCTCCCCTCTTTGGGGTGGAGTAAGTTTATTGCTTACTGCCTGAGGCGCCCCTACCGGGGAATGCCGACGGGGCTGCCCAGGCATTTTTTTTGAAAGCCAGAATGCTCACCTTCTCGGGCGCTGGCTTTTCAAGCCCCACTTTCCCGACTCGACCTTGGGTCACATCTTACCTTGATAAAACTGGCCTTGTGCCTAACCTCCTGATGAGGAGGTAAATAAAATAAAAAAATTTAAAAAATAAAGAAAGTTACTCTACGGGCTACCATAGAAGCGTTGTAAACAATGGAATTGAAGGCTATTAGTGATGTGACGATACCATCTGTTGGGAAATGATGTTGAAGTCTTAAAAATGTCATGAATGTGAGAACTGATGGTTGTATCTATCAAAATATAATTTAAGATGACAAATAATTATGTGAAAATATGGGATAATTGGAAGTATGATTGCGTCAAACTTTGGAATAGTCGATGGTAGAGAGTACTAGAAATTTGGGGAAGGTTGTTGTCACTCAGACTACAGGGAAAATCACTGGTTACTATTAGTAGTGAGCAATCACTGATGATGACTTTTGTGAGAACACCAGGTGAAGACCACCCCCACCACCACCACCACCACCACCAACAACAACAACAACAACAACAACATTGATAATAATAATATTGATAATAATAATATTGATAATAATAATATTGATAATAATAATGATGATAATAATAATGATGATAATAATATTGATGATAATAATATTGATGATAATAACATTGATGATAATAATATTGATGATAATAATAATGATGATAATAATAATGATGATAATAATATTGATGATAATAATAATGATGATAATAATAATGATGATAATAATATTGATGATAATAATAATGATGATAATAATAATGATGATAATAATATTGATGATAATAATAATGATGATAATAATATTGATGATAATAATATTGATGATAATAATATCGATGATAATAATATTGATGATAATAATATTGATAATAATAATAATAATAATAATAATAATAATAATAATAATCTATGAATATGAGAGTAATAATTATGATAAAATCAGTACTAATGATATTGTAACTAGGACAAGAATAGGATTGCAGGATATCTAGTATGAAAAAAAAAAACAGGGAAAATAGTTAGAGATGCAATAACACACGAGAGGAAGTCAACAAAAGGGTTTACATAGAAAAGTAAACATAAAAAGCATATTGTACGAACAATTACCATCAATGCAAAAAGAACAAACACAGGCGACAAAACCAGGGCGCTCTTATCAATCCTGAACCAGTTTTCGTGACGTTCGACTCGGAAGCGTTCGGCTGTTCTACGCAAACGCCCGAGAGTTGACGAGCCGATTTGTACCAGACGACATTTTTGATACGGTGCTGCGTCCTATGATAATAATGTTTTACTTTTTTTTTAGGGTTACGGGTAGGGTTAGGGTTAGGGTTAGGGTTAGGGTTAAGGTTAGGGTTAGGGTAAGGAATTTTTTAAAGAAACAACAAAGAAAATTAAACATTTTTTCATGAATTATTTTGAAAGAAACAACAGGAAAAAAAACAGCGAGGTTACTGTTATAAATGAATACTGTATTAAAAAAGTACCAACATTACTTTTATCACGACATTTTTTTAAAATTTTATTATTTATTTTTACTTGCTCGCGATGATACTGCAGTGCAAAGCTGTTCGTAATTCATTTTGGGTTTATTTTCTTCAAAAAACCTTCCTGACAAAAAATCCGTCTTCGAAAGCACTTATTTTCACTTTGTAACAAAGTTATCGGCTGCTCGCTGCTTCGGCTCGTCAACACTCGGGCGTTTGCGTAGGACAGCCGATCGATTCCGAGTCGAACGTTACGAAAGCTGGTTCAGGATCGATATCAGTACGAAAACCAGTAAAAACAAAGGAGGGCACAAACAAACGAACAAAAGAAAAAACACAAAAGTTGGAGTGGCGCAGAAGTTTGAATATGATAGAGTTTTGTTTGTTTTTTTTCAAAATGAAAGCGGGGGGGGGAGGTAAAGAAGTATAGTCTTAATCCTACTAAATATTAATCATCACCCTCTCTAAAAGAGAATAATTCTAATTTAAAACACAGAATAAACAAATTGTAGGGTTCTGACCATGGATTCCGAAGAAAGGTACTTTTTTATCGATAAAAGAATCAGTCATTATTTAAAATATTATTAATAATGTATGCGGTTCATGTTATCTGCAAGTATCGAACATCGAAGAAGTCACATTCATAGAAAAAAAAACTCTACCACGACATCGGTTTATGAACACGAAATGGTACTTAAGGCAAAGGGAAGCACTTGTCATCGGTTCAAAGCAGATAAACCTGGCCGAATCCATTCAATGGTACTAAAGGCAAAGGGAAGCACTTGTTATCGGTTCAGAGCAGATAAACGCGGGCGAATCCATTCAATGAAATAAAAGGGGGATAACTCAAGTGCATATTAAATATTTATTGAAAAATTGATGTAAAACGTAAAAGGCATCAGAAAAAATAGGGGGAATTAATAGTGTAATAGATATATGATGCATCCAGTGTTTATAAAAAGTGCTCAATAACAAGTAGAGGTGTTCTTAAGTATAAACATTTACTTATTAAAACATTATTGGTTATATAAATGTGTATTTATACAAACATTATTGGTTACATATATGCATACATGTTTCCGATGTACTCTTCACAGAGAGTCAACCTCTTAAGACCAAAGAAGACAGAGAATGCTCTGTCTTCTTTGGTCAGAAGAGATTGACTCTCTGTGAAGAGTACAACCGAAACATGTATGCACATATGTAACCAATAATGTGTGTAGAAATAAAAATCTATATATTCATATATATATATATATATATATATATATATATTATATATATATATATATATACAAAAAGTATATCCAATATGGTTTAATGTTATATAAATTAGGTGTAAGCAACATTAATAGTTTTAGTCTGGGATTACGATGATAGAACCTAGAGTATCCCAAAAGCATAAATAAATTTATGCGGCTAGTACTATTGATCAACAAGAGTTAACATGTAAATATATATAAACTTTTATTAATTACGATTAGAACGTAAATAATGAAGAATAAACAAGCCGCGCATGCGTGGTCCCCTCTGTATGTGACTCGGTGTGGCGAGTGTAAAATGCAATGAATTTGGGCAATTTGGGGCATTTTTGAACCCCCTTTGAACCCCTGGGGGCGCGAACCAGAATACTTCTGAGGTCAATGATGCTCATTTTATATCCAGAACAATTGCCTCTACATTTTGGCCAAGTTTCAGAAAAATAGAATGGAGTGATCAAACGTTATGGGAGAAAAGGGTCATTTTTGCCATTTTAGGGGCTTTTTACCCCCTGGGGGCGCGAACCAGATTTGTTCAAAGGTCAGCGATACTTATTTTCTATTAGGAACAATTGCCTCCACATTTTGGCCAAGTTTCAGAGAAATTGAATGGATGGATGAAAAGTTATGGGGCAAAAAAGTCAATTTTTTACCATTTCAGGGCCTTTTGACCCCCTGGAGGCCTAACCAGATTTCTTTTTTAAATCGCAGAATGTCACTTTCTAACCTGACAAAAGTTACAACTTCATCCAAAATTTCAGAGAAATTCAATGGATGGTTGCGGAGAAAAATCCGGACGGACATGCCTCAAAACATAAGTCTCCCGATTTTATAAATCGGGGGACCAATAAAGAATAAATAACAGATTTAAAATTTGAATGGAGCATTTAGAGACTCTAAACTTAAATCTTAATTTACAGTTTAGCCTTAAAAGTATATAAACCTAAATTAGAAAAATAACACAGAACATGTTTCGATTTAAATTTATAAAAATTATACTATTCAAAAAACTGTTTCCTACACGAATTGAGAGAGATTCAAGATTTAAACTTCATGAGTATCATTAAACTTTAATTATACTATAAAAATATTTGGTGCTTCCTTACTTTCGCTTCGATATGTTCGGCATCTCTTAAAAATTCCAAAGAAAATGTGTAAAATGTGTTATATACTTACGTGGTATCTGAAAAGAAGTCTTACACCAAAAATTACGTAAATCTATCCAGTATATTTATTCAATTTAAAAAAAAAACATGATTTCATCTATCGGTCGCCATTTTTTTTATTGGTAAAAAGAAAATTGAGTTATGTCCCTTGCCCAATTAGAAACCGAAACTTGTTTAAAAATGACGACCGATAGATCGGGTCGTTTTTTGTTATTGTTTTTAATGGATGAAAAGGGTCGGAGAAAGATAGGGTAAGTGAAATTGCAGAAAAGTATAGCCAGAAATTAAGATGTTAATATGATACAGGGGGTGGGGAAGAAAATTACAGTTTTAAAAAGAGGGTATTATAAGGTATGCAGACTAAGTTGATGTTTAGGTACTTTCTTAGATTAAGACCCACGCTAAAAAAGACATGGCGTTGGTACTTTCCGGATGTTTACGTAAACCGCCGGAAAGTACCGAAACGATTAGCCAATGAAAATACTATAAAATAAGCAGACGACATGTCAACATTTCAACTGATTAAAACGAATAAGCAGACGACATGTCAACATTTCAACTAGTTGAAACACAAAGGAATGACAATGTTCAGGCAAAAAACACAAAAAAAAACTTTAATACCTAACCCTAACCCTAACGAAACCAAAATTAATTTTCAGTATAAAAAAATCACCTGATTACAAACCAACAATAATTTTCAGTAAAAAACAAATAATTTAAACAATAAAATTTATCACCTGCTTATTTTTGTTGCTTCGTTAAAAAAATAAATATTCCTTTCATACAATTTGACTAAATGTATTATTTGATGTTTTTTTGCTTTAAATGTTGGTTAATGTTGTTTTTTTTTTTTCAAACTTGTAAATCCAGTCTCGTTTTTTTATTTTTTAGACGCAGGTAGGTCAACGGACTCGGCGTCGGTACTTTCCGGCAATATACGTAAACATCCGGAAAGTACCGACACCAAGTCGATTTTAGCATGTGCTCGAATCTAAGAAAGCACCGATGTTTCTTATATTCGTAGGTCACCTAATTGGTTATGGATAAAACAATCTACCTACAAATGAGTGATCTAGGTGTTGATATACCACATTGTGACTCAAAATTGAAACGACAACATTTCTGATAACACTGTTAAGAGAAGAGTTCATTTGTCTATTCAGACAAAAATACATGGCTTAATTTCAATAGCTGAAGGTTATTCTTATATGTGTTATAGCCTATTGTAATTCAATTGCATAAATACATATAAAGAATACATACAAAATATCTATGAGAAATTACAAATATTAATAAAATACACGAAAAGTACATAAATAGATTAATAAATGAATAAAAGAATAAATAAATATTTAAAAAATCTATATATATATGAAATATATATATATATATATATATATATATATATATATATATATATATATATCAATACTGGTCACCCCTGAGGAAGGAATTTTATTCCGTAATCGATAGGATTGATGTAAAAAAATAAAATAAAATAAATAAATTAATCTTGTATTGCTAATTTGGCTTATATTTCAATTTTATTAACTTTCCATGCAATACTTTGAAACTTGAACGATACCACACACTTTACTTGACAGCGTGCCAGCGCATTTCTCGTTCGACACCGGTTTTGAATCCTAACCGCCAATTTTTAACAACACGGCGATGATGTCGTACCCCCAAGGACGTTTATCAAATTAACAAAGAAATAAGTTTCTTTATTCTTGTTTTTTGATGAAAAAAAAAAAATGACTCAATACTGGTCACCCCTGAGGAAGGAATTTTATTCCGTAATCGATAGGATTAATGTAAAAAAAATTTTTTTTTAATAATAATAAATTAATCTTGTATTGCTTATTTGGCTTATATTTCAATTTTATTAACTTTCCATGCAATACTTTGAAACTTGAACGATACCACACACTTTACTTGACAGCGTGCCAGCGCATTTCTCGTTCGACACCGGTTTTGAATCCTAACCGCCAATTTTTAACAAGAGGGCGATGACGTCGTACCACCAAGGGCGTTTATCAAATTAACGAAGAAATAAGTTTCTTTATTCTTGTTTTTTGATGAAAAAAAAAAAAAATGACTCAATACTGGTCACCCCTGAGGAAGGAATTTTATTCCGTAATCGATAGGATTAATGTAAAAAAAAAAAATTAAAAAAAAATTAATCTTGTATTGCTAATTTGGCTTATATTTCAATTTTATTAACTTTCCATGCAATACTTTGAAACTTGAACGATACCACACACTTTAATATATACATGTATATATATATATATATATATATATATATATATATATATATATATATATATATTCCTTATATATCCACACAAATAAATGAAAATTATTAATAATAATAATAAAAAAACATTTATAATATGTACTAAATAATAAATAATGATATAATAAATCAATAATTTAGCATATGCATAAGTAAAAGCAACGAAAACATAGAGCCAGCAAGTCAAGTGTGTATGTGGGTAGACATAGTAGAGCGAAATACATTTATTCAGAGGTAATAGAAAAAAGTATGTTAGGGTAAGCAGGGGTGGTAAAGGGGTGACTGGTTAAAAATTAGGCTGCTTTCAATTGGTTATATTTGTATCAGATTTTATGCATGCATCTAGACAATACTTCGTCCTTTTAATCAACAACGGGCTCTTGTGCCTAATGATGAAAAGCGGCTATTCTGAACATAAACCACAGTGCCCTTCTAAATGTTTATAGGAGTACATTTTTTAATTAATTACCATTTGAAGTTGAAGCAAATGGTTTTATCTTTTAAACCTTAAATTCGGGTAACCAAATATGTGAATTTAGAATGGTGGCTATTATTGAAGGTATAAACATGTCTAGAGATCCAATTTTAAAACGAAGCTGGCGTAGATCGCATGGAAACTGCTTCAACAGCAGGGAAGTCAATTATAGCCTGTTTGTCATTGCTATTGTTCATTGCTAATTATGTTGTACGTGTTACTAGTACCATCCCCATCAGGGTCATTACTACCATCATTAGTATTAACGCAATTGTTTGGGTCATGTATTAAAATACATTTGTAAATAACATTCTCATGCATACAAGAGCTATTTAGTACAATTGTAACCAGGGTCGGTGAAAGTAATGGATTTTTACTGTGTTGGAACCTATTATACTTTGTTTTAAGTAATGTTGAGAAAGAAATGTTAATTGTGTTTTTATTAAACAGCTTACTATATTTATGTGGCGTTCTAAAGTTGTCATCAATAATTTTAAAGAAAATGATGAGGGTTATTAGTTTGGATATTTTTGCAAAACGAAGCATTAAACCAAATAGAAGTACGCCGCGTCTTCTTACGATTTATTATTTATAGCTAGACGGCTTAGGTGTTCCTTGATTAGCACATTGCAAAGCTTTATTATCCAATTTCACTATTAATGTTGTCTCCAGATCAGGGTCTGATATTACAGTGCCATGTTATGGGTTATAATACCTGAACCTCAGATTCTAGTTACAGGCTTACAGAAATCTCTCGTATGGTGTGCAGACGATTTTAAGTATGTAATAGTTTCCTAGTAACCTGAGTTTTTTTAGAATATCGTTATATAATTAGGAGTTTTCATAAAATGTATAGTCGTTACAAAGCATACTAGAAATTTATTTAGCTAAATTTGGTTCTATATAGTTACTAATAGATCTAGGGTGGTTAGAGTCTTCATAGACGTAAACTAAACATGTTGATTAGCTTTATAGTATGGTTCATATGCGTTAGTCAATAAATTAAGAATTAAATCAATGAAATTCACTACTTTTTATTACTGTCAAAGTTTTTAAACAGATCGTGCAGTTATTTTTAGTCGTCTCGTATAGTCCATTAGTATCTCGAATCACCAAAAAAGTATCATCCTTATGAAGCCCACCCTCCAATTTTATGTGTCCTAGAAATGCTGCTTAATCTCATTCAGCAAAAAAGAACAAGTACATCCGTAACCACGCAGAGTCAGTTGATCCCATTATAATATTAAATGATTGTGTATATTTTCTTATCCAGAATTTACTGTCAAATTATACAATGGATATGCCGGCCAAAATAATAAAGTCTATCTGAATATGAGTTATGTCAGAGTCCTTCTTAGCCATTAGTAGTGCCTTATTCACTAATATAGTTGTAATTTACTGGTAGGATGAGTCTATGTCAAGAAGTAGAAATGTAATATTGTGTTTATATTTTAGGTTAATAAACTAATTAGATACTTGATTGGAAGAGATAAATATAGGGTATTTGATTTTCCTCTAATAGAGTGGATTACTCTGTCAAGTATATATATATAGATATATATATATAAAGAGGTGTACTAAAAGCGAACTTTTAGGAAAGGTAAAACCCTATTGTGAAGAGTATACAGCTCAATATCCAGGATAGAGCAGGTAGAAATGAAGGAGAATGGAAAGGAATTAGAGAAAGCAAAAGCATAATCAAAATTCAATTCAAAAGTTCAAAGCAAGGTATATTCCGCAAAAAGGCAATTTATTCAAGTTAAATTTTCCTTAAGCCAGGCTTTTCAAAGATCAAAATCTTATCATCAGAGGAAGTCGCTGGGATAGATAAGTTGGCAATGGCCAAGATTTAAAATTTGAAAAAATGAAATAAAATAAAAGTTGTAGGGAAAGAAACGTAGGGCAAAACTGTGCCAGGGTGCAAGCAAATGTCCGATTGCCAAAAAGTCCGGTGTCGAAGAGTCCAGCGGAGAGAATAAGATGTAGATAGGTAGGTCGTTAGAGGCACGAGAAGTAATGAGAGAGGTTTCAAAGTTAAATTCCAAGAAGCCACAACTTCAGGTACGGCGAAAATAGAAAATCCAAAAAGGGTAAAAAGTCCTATAAGAGGTACATTCGATGATGCAGGCAGGCGTCAGAGGAGATTAAGATGGAAAATATTCGCCATTAAAGATACCTCCCGGGCAGAGATGACAAAGGAAAGTGTTTTAAAGTGGGAAAAAGGAGCAGTGGGAATATTTAAAGCCTGCCCAGTTGAGAAAGCCGGCTATAAATGAAGAAAAGCAAAGACAGTGAAAACAAGAATATAATATGCGACCAGTAGGCAAGGGAGGAAACGGGTAAGGGGTGTGTGGGAGGAGAAAGGGACGGGTACGAGGAAAGAGAGGGGGGAGAAGAAAGGGAGCGATGCGGTGAAGGAATGCGGATAAAACTAAGAGTGTGAAAGTGGGGGGGTGAAACATAAAGTTGAAATTGGAAGTTAGCGCGAATTAGGATTCAACTAGAAAAGGAGAAGAAAGGAGTGGGGGTAAGTTAACGAATGTTAGGATAAGGGGTTAAAATATCAGAATATGTATAAGAACAGAGTTCGGGGTTTAGAAGTTTAATCAAATGACCTTAGATATAAACAATGAGGCAAAATATATATGAAGGGTAGGACTAGAAAAATGAGTTAAAAATTAAAAGAGTAAAGATAAAAAATAAAGATAAAAATAGTATAAAAAGTAGAAATAAGAAAATAAAAGAATAAAGAATGAAAAATAGATAATAAGATTAGTCTTAAGCTCGCAGGGAAAATTAAGGATTGACCGAATGAATAAAAAATTAAAAAATAAAAAAATGAAAAAATTATAAAAATAAGATACTAATAATAGAATGAGGGAAAAGTCGATAAGATTGGAGCTCAAGAATGAAAATTAGAATAAGGAAAAAGAAAAAGGAAAACAAGACCTCGAGAGGATATCCGGAATGGGAGTCTCCAAGGTGGAAAAAATTATGGGTTGAAGTAAATAAGCAATTACGGGATGCTAGTTCAAATAGATATGGGAAAATATAAACTTTGAAATTTTATTCAAAAAAGTTATATGGAGGTTAATTAAGAAAATTGTTAAATAGGTTAGTGAAGGCCGGAAGAAGTAAGAGATATACAAGGTTAAAGAAGTGACAAAGGATTAAGCCAGAGGGAGAGTGGAGATCGCAGTTAAAAGTAAATACTATGGGGGTTAAAAGATGTAGAGCGAGGGCGGGTTAGGGGTTGAGTAGTTTGAGAGAGATGTTCGAAGGGCGAGGTGAAACAAGGGGGGAATAATCGAGGCTATTAAAAGAGTGAGAAGAATTATTTAGAAGTAAAAACAGGAGGGGAAGAATAATTAGAGTGCACAGTGGAAACAGTAAGGAGTTCGATATCGAGGTGTGCAAAGGGGATATGGAGTAGATAAGGCTAATCAACAAGTAAATAAAAGGGCTAGGATATAATATGAATAGAGTGGGTTAGTTATCACGTTGAAAGGGAAAAGAATGAAGAATGGAGGTGTTGCAGGGAAGCGGACGAATGCATTAAAAGAAGTTAAACGGGAAAGAAAATGGAAAGCCAAATAAAGTTATACAGTTAAGGAGGTTAAGTGGAAAGATTTAGGGGGTAATGGAAGAAAGGTGTTAAAACTAAGGGAAATGTGAAGCTAACGAAGTTTATGGGTAATTTTATTAAGTTAAGAGAAGGTTAAAGGGAGGAGGGAGATATAAGTAGAGATTATAGAACAATAGGAATTAGAACTATCAGAAAGGGGTTTCGAGATGTAAGGAGGGAAAATCCGAGATGAAGGGAGGGTATTTAATCAAATGGGGGAGGGGTGTCTGGGGGATTATTATGGTTGCTATACCTGAATTTACGTTTATGCCTGCAACTGGAGATAAGTTCATTCTTAGAATTAATAATATTTTTAGATTTAGTAGCAGTAGCTATCATAAAGGTTTCCAGAGTACAAAGTTGGCAATGGGATGCTCCAGGGGTATATGATTTGGACTTTTTAAGTATTGACCAGTGAAGTGAATAGGGAGTATTTTTGAGATTGAGGTTTCTAATTAGATTGGAAAGTGAAGTGCCTGTGCTGTTATCGCTGCTATTTTTAAAGGAATATATATGGTTAGAGATCCGGGTCTTAATGGGGAAAGAGGACGCCCCAATATCTGTGTGTATCTTGAAGGGTGGTGCTATAGTTGCATTGAGATTGCTAATGGTATTAGAAGAGATTTGGGTTTGGAGATCCAAGTTATGCGAGGAAAGTTGTTTGGAGAAGTGGGGTGGAGCGGATATGGGGGAAATGTGAGTTGGCCCATGAGCACTATCTATTATTGGGGGTGCTTAGTTAGAGGTATGGCTGTATAAGCGGGAGTTTAGAGTAGAAGCGGATTGGGGTTGCGGGGAGATCCGGAGTTCGGGTGGAGTATGGGAACTGTGATTACTCACAACATTGGTGGAGCGGGGGAATTGTTTAACAGTACAAGCGTATATTACGTCCTTCTGTACACAGTTGTTGTTAAGGGGACACTCTCTAGGTTTACGGCAGTTACAAGTGGTGAGGGATGTGGTGGGTGGTTGCTGTTGGATATGTTTGATTTTCCTATTGTTAGAGGTTATGATAGTTTGTTCAATATTGGGCATAGTAGAGTATGATATTTTAATAGAATTTCTGTTAAGGATAGTGCTATATCTGTGGGGATGCTTAAAAGATCTGTCTAAGATTTGGAAAAATTCTTTAGGTATATTGGTTTTAACATTACTGCTGAAAGGCGGCTAAACCAAATGTTATTCTTTCTTCTAAGTTTTTTTCTTTGTTTATGCGAATGTGGGTCTACCCGATTATCAATATCTTTAGTTCCTATGGGCTTATTAGAGTGTGTTTTGATTATCTTAGGTGCTGATGAGTTAAACTTTTTATTTCTGTGTGTGGTCATGTTGTGAGTAATAATGCCTGAAGATTTGTTAACTTGAGTAAGGGGGTTGCAGTTATATTTAATTTTGTGATTGTAGCCTGAGTTAAGCAAAGCATTATTGTAAAAGCTAGAATTTTGATCGAAGATAGATTTATTCGCAGATAGCTTAGAGATTCTATTAGATACTGAGGGGACTATTGAGTTTATGATGGATTTAGGGTGGTTAGATAGGCTATGTACGTAGAAAAGGGTTAAGTTAGGTTTATGGTATGGGCTGAAGGTTCCCGAGTTAAGATCTAATGTAAGGTCAAGAAAGTTGGATATTCTTTTCTCAGGTTCCACTGTAATGGTCAAACCAAAGTTTTTAAAGAAGTTATGCAGGTTTTTGATAGTGTTGTTATATTGTCTCGATCTCTCCCCAGATACAAACAGGGCATCGTCCCTATACAACCCACCCTGTAAGTGTCCAAAATTAAACCCCAATTCTCTCATCAAGTACAAACCTACCAAGTCAGTGACCTGGTAAGAGTCTGAGGCCCCCATGGTAATGTCAAAGTTATTGGGGTGTCCTTCCTAGTCCAAAGCTTATTATCAAATTCTAGTAGGGATCTTCTGGCTAATATTATTAGTTTAATCTCTATGTCAGTAATGTCAGAATTATTTTTGGCGAAGATTAATGCTTTGTTAAGTAAGATAGGGGAAATGGATTGGTAATAATTATTAATGTCGAATGTTATGAAGTTCAAGTTAGGTTTAGACTTATCAATGAGGTTAAGGAACCAGGTAGTAACCTCATCTGAGGATTGCCAAAGAGTGTAACGAATTTTTTCTTTCAAGGTAGGGATAATTCTATCCAAGATTTTCTTGCTTATGATGCCTAGGTCGGATTTAGAGGGGCATATTAGTCTGATGGTAGGGTTTTCTTGGAAATTATTTTTATGGTCCTTCAAGGTAAATCTAGGTATTGCAGGGGTTAAAGTTTCTGCGTAGTTGAGGACATTCAAAGATGTTAGTATGGATTTAGCCTCATTGTTTATACTAGCCAGGGTATCGTAAGATGTGCTTTTGTAAGATTTATTTAATTCTTTGTAGATTAAGGATTTGTATTGACTATATTTCAGTTTGTAAAAATTCTTAGTTTTATCCGCTGGGACAATTATATCTGGGTGTTTCTTAATATTGTTAGTAAACTTGTTGATTTTTTTGATGATGGGATTGAGGTGTTTATTGTGTCTTTTGAATTTAATGCGACTAATGAGGTCAAATAGGTCATTTTCGAAATTATTGAGGTGTTCATTTTGTTTAGGGAAGGAGGAGGTTTTGATACCGTACCTGGAGGCAGCTGATTTTTCCAATTTCTTCAGTTCCCTAGAGGAGTTCATAGGTAGTGTAGATCCAAAGTGGGTAGAAAGTGAGGAATTGCTGGAGTCAGTTTGGTGGGAGGAGGTTTGGTGGTTCATGTCATGGTGAAATGCTTTCCATCTAACGTTAGTGATTAACTTCTTCACAGATTGGATAAGCTTGCAGATATAGGTTTCATTTAAGGGAATGGGTATATTTTTTGCCGAAAGCGGGGGGAATTCCTTGTTGAACATATCACAAATAGAAGGAAAAAGCTCAACTAAGTAGGAGCTTAAAATAAAGAGGTGTACTAAAAGCGAACTTTTAGGAAAGGTAAAACCCTATTGTGAAGAGTATACAGCTCAATATCCAGGATAGAGCAGGAAGAAATGAAGGAGAATGGAAAGGAATTAGAGAAAGCAAAAGCCAAATCAAAATTCAATTCAAAAGTTCAAAGCAAGGTATATTCCGCAAAAAGGCAATTTATTCAAGTTAAATTTTCCTTAAGCCAGGCTTTTCAAAGATCAAAATCTTATCATCAGAGGAAGTCGCTGGGATAGATAAGTTGGCAATGGCCAAGATTTAAAATTTGAAAAAATGAAATAAAATAAAAGTTGTAGGGAAAGAAACGTAGGGCAAAACTGTGCCAGGGTGCAAGCAAATGTCCGATTGCCAAAAAGTCCGGTGTCGAAGAGTCCAGCGGAGAGAATAAGATGTAGATAGGTAGGTCGTTAGAGGCACGAGAAGTAATGAGAGAGGTTTCAAAGTTAAATTCCAAGAAGCCACAACTTCAGGTACGGCGAAAATAGAAAATCCAAAAAGGGTAAAAAGTCCTATAAGAGGTACATTCGATGATGCAGGCAGGCGTCAGTGGAGATTAAGATGGAAAATATTCGCCATTAAAGATACTTCCCGGGCAGAGATGACAAAGGAAAGTGTTTTAAAGTGGGAAAAAGGAGCAGTGAGAATATTTAAAGCCTGCCCAGTTGAGAAAGCCGGCTATAAATGAAGAAAAGCAAAGACAGTGAAAACAAGAATATAATATGCGACCAGTAGGCAAGGGAGGAAACGGGTAAGGGGTGTGTGGGATGAGAAAGGGACGGGTACGAGGAAAGAGAGGGGGGGAGAAAGAGAGCGATGCGGTGAAGGAATGCGGATAAAACTAAGAGTGTGAAAGTGGGGGGGGGTGAAACATAAAGTTGAAATTGGAAGTTAGCGCGAATTAGGATTCAACTAGAAAAGGGGAAGAAAGGAGTGGGGGGAAGTTAACGAATGTTAGGATAAGGGGTTAAAATATCAGAATATGTATAAGAACAGAGTTCGGGGTTTAGAAGTTTAAGAACAGAGTTCGGGGTTTAGAAGTTTAAGAAGTTTAAGAACAGAGTTCGGGGTTTAGAAGTTTAATGAAATATATATATATATATATATATATATATATATATATATATATATATATATATATATATATATGTATATATATATATATATATATGTATATATGCTTACCAATCCTATGTCGGAACAAGAAGGGAAAAAGATTATGAGATTGTTATTAAACCAGGTTTATAATCCTTACACGTAAATCTAAGGGTACAAGGAACAACGATTGATGTGTATGTATTTAGTCTAGAAAGTAATTGATGTTAAGAATAGTCCCTATATTGGTAATTTTATAATTTTTGCAAGCTTATATATTATCGTTTTGGTCATATGACACGGGATAAAAGTTTTTTAGTTTATCCGCTGAAAATATTAAGTTATTGTTACAAGTGTTATTTAAATTCTTAGCTAACCTATTCATTCTTCTAAGCGCACCTGTTTCATACTTTGTTATGCTTCCTGAATTATATATATATATATATATATATATATATATATATATATATATGTGTGTGTGTGTGTGTGTGTGTGTGTGTATGTGTGTGTGTGTGTGCGCGTGTGTGTGTATACTCGAAGAATACTCGTTCGAGGACAGCTAAATTAAATTTGTTTAGGAGTGAATCTTGTGCATAGAATATACCTGAATTATCACGATTGGCTGTAACCCCCACATTTTTTACCCCCTTTTGCACAAATATAGCCCATAGTTTGACCTCGTACGCCGATAAGCTGTGTTCCAAAATTCATTATGATCCGTTAATTAGTTTAGGAGTGAATGTTGTACATACAGATATTTAAACATATATTTGTACCCAACTTTATATAGATACAAGTATTAAGTCATTTTTAAGTGAATCCTGTACATACATATATAAAAGGATATAAGAATATAAAACTTTATGTGTGTGTGTAGTATATAATATACTTCTAGCCAGTGAGCTACGAATAAACCTTTTTGGTTTATTCTAGCGTATGAATTCGTCAGGCTAACTGCGAAATGTGAAGTTATACCATCCTTTCTGTGGGTAGATTTTTTTATATACAACACTTATTACTTATTACTTAAGTCTTATATATTGGTGACAATAAGAGGGCGGGATGATGGGTGTATTATACAGGTAATACATACCTATTAGCTTTAATTGGATTGACATGACATACGGCCACACGTGTAAATATATTTGAACAGACAATAAGTATACACAAATAAATTCTGATTGCTTAAGAACTATATATGTGGCCTATATAAATCTTTCACATACAACTTCCCCACTCTGATCGATTTTCTCTTATATTTTGGCTATTCATTCACAGACCTTTTTGACATAAGCCACTATTGCCTTTCACATTTGTTTAAAACTTTATTTTTTGACAATGGTTTGTTATTTAATAGCCATTCCAAAGTAAACTTGATTCATTTTCTAGAGAGCTTCGTCGGTTACATACATGTTTTACAGTATAAGACGTTGAAATTTGTTTTGCGAAGATGGATGTGAAAATGGATACGAGTATCCAACAAATCAAGTGAGAAGAATTTTGTAATTTTTTTTTGTATCATTAAACGTTAAAATGTTGTTGTTAAGAGGAAAACAGATACAAAAAATGGGGATCATTATCTCCCAAGTTATTTTTTCTGAGTTATTGGTAGACAACTACAATCTCTTTATTGAGACGAACTATGCGCGCTTGTCTAATGATTCAACATTTGACTGGGAATTAATTTTGCATGCAAAGAAAAAATGCAATTGGGAATCTATTCTACAAAGCAGATAGTATTTCGTTACCAAAATCAATATTCCAATATTTTACTCAAGAGGCAATGGTGGAATAGAATGACTTCACAACTGCTCGGAAGAATACATCAGCCTCGGTATTTAGTAACAATGAAACTGGAAAGGTATGTGTGTCGATTGATTGTACAGACAGCAAGTCACATTATGAATCAATAGCAACGATTCCACTGAATTAACGAAAGAAAGAATGCAAGAATAGCCGTTTTTAAGATACGTCCATTTAACCTTCGCTTTTAACGATGAAAATGCTATTTTAACTGTCACGTGACAGATCGACTGACGGACAAAGCCGATTATAGAGATACGAAGATGCACCTAAAAAGTGTTTTCTTTCTTTACATTCTTCTACTGGGAACTAAACTTCTCATATATATATATATATATATAGATATATATATATATATATATATAAAACTATATATATATATATAGTCTAAAGAAGCTTTGAGTCATTTAAACAAACAAAAAAAAAAAAATGTAAAATGCAGTTTAAATTCCCAGACCAACTAACTAAATCCAAGATATTGCTGATTAACATTCGTTGGAAATTTAATAAATGAAAAAATATAAGTAAAAAAAAAAAAAAAAAAAAAGGGGGGGGGGTAATTATCTAAGAGTAAAACAAAAACAGGAGACCTTAAGCGTCTAATATTAACACGGGGATCATCAGCTGTTTACCATGTAATTGTTTCGGAGATATATATATATATATATGTTTGTATGTGTATTCGTGCTGAGGAATACACATACTCTGTTAAAAGGGATCAAGACATCTAACCTCGAGTAAATTCATACATTTTAGACAATTATTAAATTCAGTTTAATGCGAACATATAAGCATTATATATTCCCCTCACTTTGACAATTGAAAAAGTTGTCGGGTTTCGAATTGCAGCTTCTAAGCAATCAACCGTTCTAACTAAAGTAAAAAACGAAACAAACTGTATATAGGTGAATACACATACAGACATATATATATATATATAGTAAGCTATGAAAATATATTTATGGCAATTAAGCTATACAGAGGCTCTGCGGTTCATCCCCGGAGGGAATCTTCAGGCTAAAATGAATGGAATTATTTTTGCCGGGTGTTTTTATATACACGGCTAGCTAGTTAACCAATCAGGTTCTTTGTTGTTCTCTCAGCCAATCGTTGGGTTTCGCGCGAACAAATGTTTTGTTGGTGTTACTTCCTATATCCTGTTCCATAGTTCTGTTTTCTATAGGTTGGTCTATATCCTGTTTCCTTTGTTGTGTCAATATAATGGGAATATTTATTTTTACGCGTGGTTCGTTGTATTTCTATTTTAGGTTTTAATTTTAAAATTGTAAAGTTTTTGTTTATTTTGGCTTTTTTCACTTATTTGTTTATTTATTTATTTATTATTTATTTATCGTTAGCCTAAGGTAAATTAATTTCTGTGTGAGCTCAAATAAATTTTCCTTAGGCTAACGATAAATAAATTAATAAACAAATAAGTAAAAAAAAAAACTAAACAAAAACCTAACAATTTAAAAATTAAAACCTAAAATAGAAATACTCTTGTTTGTAATCCACCCTAATAACACTGCGTGTCATAAATTATCCTCGTGTTTTTTGCGCCTATGATTTTAATATTAGAACATGTAAATGGTATAATATATAAAATCAAGTCAGTGGGATTTTTGAAGTAACATTTCTATAACATTGCATATGACAAATCGATATTTGAGTCTGACTATCGAGTTCTTTCTTTCTTTATTTTGTTATAATAAAAATAGCTAGGTTGCCTTAAGAGAAATAATCATTCCGGCTAAGAATAATATGAAAATGAAGGTATTGTTCACTGCTCACCATCACAGATGCTGCTTACGTCATTTATAAATAACTTTTTACATTTTTCATTATCATTGTCGTTTTTATATAAACACGTACCCGTGTTTAACCCAAATATAAAAGTATATGTCTTACAAATACTTTTTTATTATAATATATTACTTTTGAACAAACATTTACATTGTTGTTTACTCATATGATATAAGCGGCAGTACCACATGCACTTAATATTAGTATTTCCTTCTTGGTAAGCTTATTTAAATCTAGTTTTAGGTGTCATTCCGAAGATATTTACATCTCCAAAACAATACTTAGTTTTTTAGGATGACGTTTTTGATAATCATCTACGACTGACTTTTACTCCAGACCTGAAATGGAAGACTTACATCAAATATGCTGCTAAGATCGCTAGAAAAAGGGTCGGATCATCTACCGCCCTTAGAAAGTATATCACTCCTGGCGTGATTCTGTAAGAGACAGATACCTCCTAAGATAGAATACTGCTGTAATATCTGGTGTGATGCTGCTCAGAGCGTTGAGAGAGTACAAAACCGAGTTCAAAATCTTTTTCGGGCAGAAGAGATGTGGCCAGTCCGTCTCTCACCTCCTCTCTCTTTATATATATATATATATATATATATATATATATATATATATATATATATATATATATATGAAGAAGAATGGAAAGGAATCAGAGAAGCAAAAGCCAAATCATAATTCAATTCAATTGTTCAGAGCAAGGTATATTCCGCAAAAAAGGCAATTTATTCAAGTTAAATTTTCCTTAAGCCAGGCTTTTCAAAGATCAAAATCTTATCATCAGAGGAATCGCTGGGATAGATAAGTTGGCAAAGGCCAAGATTTAAAATTTGAAAAAATAAAATAAAAGTTGTAGGGGAAGAAACACAGGGCAAAATTCTGCCCGAATGAAAGCAAATGTCCGATTGCTAAAAAGTCCGGTGTCGAAAAGTCCAGCGGAGAGAATGAGATGTAGATAGGTAGGTCGTTAAAAGGCCCGAAAGGTTGTGAGAGAGGATTCAAAGTTAAATTCCAAGAAGCCACAACTTCAGGTGCGGCGAAAATAGAAAATCCAAAGGGTAAAATGTTCAATAAGAGGTACGCTCGTGGATGCAGGCGGGCAGGCTCAGAAGAGAGTGAGGTGGAAAATATTCGCCATTAACAATACTTCCTGGGCAGAGATGTTAAAGAAAATGCTTTAAAATGGGAAAAAATGCAGCGAAAATATTTTAAAGTTAGCCCGAAGAGAAAGCCGGCTTGAAAAAAAAAAAATATATATATATATATATATATATATATATATATATATATATATATATGAGAAAGGAAAGATTAGGGTAATCCGACGTAATGGGAAATGAAAAAGGAAAAACCAAAAGATGTTTTTTTATGTATTCATCAACGTTTCGTCTTTATTTGTAAGACTTCCTCAGGATGATAACTGTAAGAAAAATGTCATGCCAGTACATGAAAATATTGGGGTGAGTTTTTCACTCACAACCATCCACATTAATTTCATTCACTCCTACCCTCCACTTTTTCACTGACAGCCATCCACATTAATTTCATTCCCTGCCACCGACTTCTCTCAGCCCGGACCTCGGTCCTGCGCTCCCAGTAGTGGCTACTACTTCTTTTCATTAACCCATCATGTCAAGCCAATATTTTCATGTACTTGCATGACATTTTTCTTAAATTTATCATCCTGAGGAAGTCTTACAAATAAAGACGAAACGTTGATGAATACATAAAAAAAACATCTTTTGGTTTTTCCTTTTTCATTTCCCATATATATATTATTCACTTTCCAATCATACCAAACTGAAATTTGGCTTTACAATTTGGCTGATGATTCTGTATCATGTTTTTCTGAAACTTAACTTTCGGTGGTCTTTTTACAAATGATTTTTTTTATAATATGCATTATTAGAAAACATCAACCTTACGAGGGAGTTATAAATTAACACTTATATTTTCGGGTTCATTTAAGGTATGAAATAAAGTGAGATGTCTAGGATTTCAATTCCTGGAATAAACTATTTAAAAATATAAACATAATTCCCTAACTTATTTTCACCATTTGTTGAATCGTGCTCTTGTAAAGACAAACCTTAGCACTTCTAGACATACCTATGGATTCAAATATTTCATAGGGTAAAACATCTTATTTATATTGCATTTAAGCTTCACAAATGCGCAAATATGCTATACTCATTGACATTCTATAAGATTTGTAATTTAACAAACACTGAATAATGAATAATCTAGTTTGTATTATTTCTGTTATTAATATCCAAACTACACATAAATACAAGTTACATATGATAACCTAATATATATATATATATATATATATATATATATATATATATATATATATATATATATATATATATATATATATATATATATATATATCCCTTTTTCCCCTCTACTGTATTGGTATGTTCATGGCAGATGGTCGACGAATTTCCAATCTCTGGTCTTCGCGAGAAAAAAAACATTCAGAGCCAAATCTCGCCTAGCTACAACCATAGAAATTAACCTCTCTCTCTCTCTCTATTTCTCTTTCTCTCTCTCTCTCTCTCTATCTCTCTCTCTCTCTATCTCTCTCTCTCTCTTTCTCTCTCTCTTTCTCTCTCTCTTTCTCTCTCTCTCTCTTTCTCTCTCTCTTTCTCTCTCTCTCTTTCTCTATCTCTCTCTGTTTCTCTTTCTCTCTCTTTCTCTCTCTCTCTCTCTCTCTTTCTCTTTCTCTCTCTCCCTCTTTCTCTCTCTCTCTCTTTCTCTCTCTCTCTTTCTCTCTCTCTCTATCTCTCTTTCTCTCTCTCTTTCTCTCTCTCTCTTTCTCTCTCTCTCTCTCTCTTTCTCTTTCTCTACTCTCTCTCTCTCTCTATATCTCTCTCTCTCTTACTCTCTCTCTCTCTCTCTCTCTGTATCAAAACCCAAACGGAACTCACGTGAACAGTTTCTTTTTTAGAACATCCTATTCATGCAACAAACATGTTGTCTTACTGCCTAACGTAAACAAACACTTGTTGAGCCGTTCTCTTTGATAAAATTATTCATCTTTATTAATCTCTGCCCATCCCACCCATTTTATATTAATCGTCTAATTTTGGGGTTTATCGTCCAACCCAAAATATATTTAACATGTATTTTTAAGTCCCCCCGGACCTGGATAGGTTGTTACTTATTAGAAAAAAAATACTGAAAAATAGTTTCCTTTTCATGCTCTTCTTGACCAAACATTTAAACATTTTCAGTGGTCTTCTAGCTTATATTTATATAGTGTTATTCCTGCCCACTTCTTCCATCCTCCCAGACCATCTACGACCATTTTATGCGACAAAAACAGATTTTGGTACCACCGTGTCTTTTTTTTTTTGCTTTTATTTTCTTTGTAAGGTGGAGGACGGGTGTAAGATTTTAGGATTTTTCTTATATATCTATTCTGACAGTTTCAGTTAGCTTGGGTCAAGATAATGATCTTACCATGTGTTTAGATGTTTTTACTCAGCGTTATTTTATTTTAGATTATTATTTGTACTCACTAGAAGTTCTCACACAGGGCATCATCAGTGATTGCTCACTGAAAATCACCAGTTGTGTTCCCTGGAGTCTGAGTGACAACAAGTCTCCCCAGATTTCCAGTACACTCGATTTGTTTCGATAACTATTACAAATGAGCTTGCGTTATCAAAACATACACTTACCATCGATTTCTTGCTGGCAACGACCTTTGGTCTTCTCGTGGAGTTGAATGGCAATAAGCCTTTCATAGGTCGCAGTCCTCTTCTAACTCTTCCAGTGAAGGTCGGGTTAGTGCTCTTCCTCCTCGGTCTTCTCATCGTCTTTGATCCTTCACGACTATTTTGTACGGTATCAGCCGAGGCTGGTTCCATCATTTTTTTTGGGGGGGGGGGGGCGAGGGTAGTTTATGAACTTTCTTGCATTTTTTGTTCATTGGTTTCATGTGTGTGGTGTTTTTTTGTTCATTGGTTTCATCTGTGTGGTGTTTTTTTGTTCATTGGTTTCATGTGTGTGGTGTTTTTTTGTTCATTGTTTTCATGTGTGTGGTGTTTTTTTGTTCATTGGTTTCATCTGTGTGGTGTTTTTTTGTTCATTGGTTTCATGTGTGTGGTGTTTTTTTGTTCATTGGTTTCATGGGTGTGGTGTTTTTTTGTTCATTGGTTTCATGTGTGTGGTGTTTTTTGTTCATTGGTTTCATGTGTGTGGTGTTTTTTTGTTCATTGGTTTCATGTGTGTGGTGTTTTTTTGTTCATTGGTTTCCTGTGTGTTGTGTTTTTTGTTCATTGGTTTCATGTGTGTGGTGTTTTTTCTATGTGTGTGTTTTTTACCTATTGCAACTTTATGTGAATGGTTAGTATTCGTAGCTTATGTGGGTTGGTTTCCGCATTCAAGGATTTTTCTTAAGATTTCAATTTTTTTCATCATTTCTGTCCGTTGTATTCTTCTTTTAGATTCTAATTTCTCTTTGATTCTAATTTCAGCCGGTTTTTTGTCCAGATTTTAGGGAGTGTTCCTAGTTCCCCTACGGTTATTCGTATTATATTAACGTTCTTCATATTCTTTATTCATTTCAATCATCTGGCGAGTTCCGTGTATTTGCTTCGTTTTTCTGTCTCCTTGATCTTCACTCTGTTGTCTGCTGGTAATGCTAATCTACGATTTGGACGGATTTTTCTTTCTTGTCAATTATTATGAAATTCGGTCACTTTGCTTGTATGAGGTTGCATCTGCATATCCCAACAAATTCTGTATTGTTCGTTTTCCGGTACAATCTCTGGTTTATGCCTATACCATTTGTCCGCGTGTTCGAAATGCAGTCGTTTGCATAGTTCCCAGTGTACTGCTTTCTCCACACACTCATGTATATCCTTGTATTCTTTTAAGGCTAGTTTGCTGCATTCACTTATGTTATTTACTGTTTCGTTTCTTTGTTCACACAGTCTGACTTTACTGTTTTCTATGGGTTTATCTATTTTAGTTTTAATGTAGTTTGTTTTAATCGAATTGTTCTGTTCAGCCGTCAATAAAATTCCGTTTCTCTGTGCAAGTGCCCTTTTCTAAGCCATGTCCAGCTATTTTCGTGAATCTATTCCCTTGTCGGCTTAATGAAACGTCGATGTAGTTGTTTTTCTTCCCACCCTTTTCCTTGTATTTTTTGTTTCTGATTTCGGTGCTTCCTGGTTGTTCATTGGGACGGTGTCTCTTGCTGCCGTGATTTGCCTTTCTGTGTTCTGGGTTATGTATTTCTTCAGTTCTTTTTTGTGTCTTCCACACAGTCTTCTTTACTTACCAGTCAACTTTCCCCTTCGTATCATCTTTTGGATGTAGTGCGTTGTGCATTGTCATTAATTTTCTAATCCTCTGCTCAAAATTCCTGAGTTCTTCTTTAGTCCAGCCTAGAAATGCTTCCGAGTATACTATTAGTGATACTGCCCAGGTATTTCTTTTGTTACTAGATTTCTGCGATATAATTTCGTTTCTAAGAGTTTTCTTGATTTTAGCTAATATTATTTCTCATCTTCTCTTTTATTTCTGTAGATTTGATATCGTCTGCTTCAAAAAGTCCCAAACATTTATAGCTATCGTGTTCGCCTAGCGCCCTCATCTCCTTTTGGTTAGGCAGTTTCATGCCATCTTTTGTCTTCAGCCCCCTACCTTTTAATCTCAGCAGTGCTCTATTTTCTATTCCGAATTCCATTTTCCTGTGCTGGCTGAAGATTCTGGTCGTATTTATCAGTTTTTACAGTTCGTTTTTGCTTTTTGCAAATAGTTTCAGGTGGTTTATTCTTTGTTCTGTGCCTGTAAACTTGTATCCTACATCACATTTCCTGAGTATGTAGTCAAGTAGCATTATAGCTATGATAAACAGTAGTGGTGATAGGGAGTCTCCTTGGAAAATGCTTCTCTGTATTTTTATTTCAACTTTCAGCTGGCAGTTCTAGTCTCGATGCCCCCATTCTTTTCTTAATGAGATAAAAATTCCTGTCGCGTATCTTGTACATTTTTAAGAATTTAGTTATCTATAGTAAAGGGATTCTGTCGTATGCTTTCTTGTAGTCGATCCCTGCCATGGATATGTTCGTTTTACTGCTTTTTACCTCCTTCAGGATCTTTAAATCTATGTATAGCAGACAATGCTTCCCTCTTTACCCTTTTCCGACATCATTTTTATACCTCAGATCGCAGTCCACGGTTATTCAGAGAGTGGTAGTATGTTTTCTCAGTTGTCTCGCAAGGATTTCCCACATTGTTAGTAAACAGGTTATTGGTCTTTAGTTGCTTAGGATCGTTCCCTTTGCGTTGTCCTTCCTTTGGTCATCCAACCTCGTACGTCTATTTGGTGGATACATCCTCTCAGTTTCTGCGCTAGTCTTTCATGTAAGGTCGTCAATTTTAAAACCAGTATGCATGTATTCCATCGTAGCCTGGTGCTTTCCAGTTTGCCCTTTTCTTTAGAGGTGTCTTTACAGTATTATTATTATTATTATTATTATTATTATTATTCTTTTGTTATATTATATTTTTTATATTTTTTATCATTTATTTTTATATTTCTATTTTTTATTTTTATTTTTTATTTTGTAATTATGATAGTTATTAACTTCTATAGTGTTTTTTTTATATGTGGTTTTATTATGTGTGCTGATTTGAGAAAGATATGAATGTGATCGTTTCTCACGTCTTTTTTCTCAAAATTGCTGTGTATTTCATGGTGAATAATACCGATGTCTTGATCTTTAGTTCGACTTTTTACTATGGGTGTCTACAAAATGTGCTGATGAAGACCCTTTGCATCAATAGAGGTACTTTCGTCTCAGAAACGATTGTACACATAAACTTGTTGATGTTGAATTCTTGCAACGGATATGAATGAATATGTCACACATATGTTTATTTCGAAACTATAATACACACACACGCACACACACACACACACACACACACACACATATATATATATATATATATATATATATATATATATATATATATATATATATATATATATGGGAAGAGAAGGATGAAGGTAATCCGACGTGATGGGAAAATGAAAAAGGAAAACCAAAAAATGGATGTTTTTTATGAGTACATCAACGTTTCGTCTTTATTTATAAGACTTCATCAGGATGATAAAATAGAGAAAAAATGTCATGCAAGTACAGATACATGTAGGGTAGACATATTGGGAGGAAAAATAAAATGAAATAATATATATATATGTATATGTATATATATATTTATTTATATTAAAGTTTATATATAAAAACAAATTCAAATTAAATAACCAAAGAAATTCAAGATAATCTAAGGAGATCAAATAATACAAAATGTATTTATTAACGAATAAGATCTCATGACTATACCAGAATGTATTTAAATAAGGCAGATAAAACATAAGCTCAATAGTTAACAGGTTATGTCAAACAGAGTTTTCATATTATTATTCAGTAGATTATAAAAGTAATGGTATAATTAAATTTTAAATATTATAATCAAGCTCCGGAAATAAAAAAAAATATGATCAAAATTAAGTCAAATAAAATCTTGAGTTTGATTATATTCAAAATATTAATTGTGTCATAAAATTGCATAATCTACTGAATTATATTATATATAATTACTTTTTTATAAATAAATATTTATTGTATATATATATATTTAATTAAAAATATTTAAAATTGTTTAATAGTTTTTCTTACAATATTTTTAAAATGTTCGCTCACTATACTCTGTACAAATCTAATCAATTATAATCAGATCGATTTTCGCCGAAGAAACAGATTTACAATGATTACATCGTCTGCCTCAGACAGGACAAACAAATTGTACCGAAAGAAAATTGCAAAAAATATTATTTTATTATTTGTATCCTACTGGCGACGGACATTCTAGAAATATAATGAACAGGGTTTTTTGGAGACAAGATGATAGGGCAAAAAGGTTTGATACTCAAATGAGATCGTCGACCGGTTACAACATTGGGAAGATCTCTTCTTCAGGCCGCTGATAGAAAAGTATTTCAGACAACCCAGTAGAATCCGGTCAGCTTTGAATCAAGCTGGAAATCAAATATTGTTGCAGTGTCATCCTGTCTTCAGATATAACCTAAGCATTACATTTCTTAGACGCTCGTAGTTAGGGTTATAATAAAAATAATAAGTAATATGTTTTGTAACTTGCTTTTGGCAAACATTGATATTTTCTTAAACAATAGCAAATATACACACACACACCTATATATATATATATATATATATATATATATATTGGTACAGAAAAATTGGTACAACATTCGTACCGTCGATTTCAAGCACAGAAAGATTAGCCATCCGGCTCTCTTCAGCTTCTGTAGAGCCGGATGGCAAAGTCCTTCCGTGCTTGAAACCGACGGTACGAATGTTTTACTATTTTTTCTGTACCAAAATAAATAAATATTACGCTCTTAATTTTTAATTTTTAACTTTAGTTCTAAATTAATCGAGCACTTTGCTGATATTTTCCCAGCTATATTACAAAGAAGTGATATATATATATATATATATATATACATGTGTGTGTGTGTGAAGAGTTCGAACGCAAAACGCGATAAATCCAATTCGTTTAAATTGAGACCTTACACAATACAAACACGAATATATTAAATCTAGACTTCGAATGAAATTAGATTTTAATTGAAATCAAATATAAATTATTTCGGTATCATATTATGTAACACATAGTTTTGGGGTTTCGTCGAGTGTTGAAATGCAACACTTTTTGTATGGGCAGTTTCGTGATTTTGAAAATGGCGTTTATCGCGTTTTGCATTGGAACTCTTCATATATATATATATATATATATATATATATATATATATATAGAGAGAGAGAGAGAGAGAGAAGGGGGGAGAGAGAGAGAAAAAAAAAGAAACAATGAACATTTTACATATAGTAATAATGAAAAAGATATACGTATATCCTTTTAATTATTGATATATATATATATATATATATATATATATATATATATATATATATACATTGATCCGTTACAGTATTGAAATAAAAATATAGTTTTAACTACAGACATACGTTCTCTTGAATTTCTTAATTGATTATGGTTGATTTTAAATGCAATTCTGTTCGTTTCGCTTGACGTTTATTCGAAACGAAACTTAGTTATCTCTGACCTCCAAAATTTCCACCGTGAATCAATTATCCATACACATATAATCGATATTCAAGCGTCGATAATTCTTTGTATGCAATTTATTTTGATTTATCGATTTCCAAGTCGAAATGCCGGCGTGATTGAAGGGTTTTTTTTTTTCGAAAGAGAAAGTCGAAAGGAAAATACATATTTTGTTGCCTCATTAAATAAGCTATATCTAAAACATATATATATATATATATATATATATATATATATATATATATATATATATATATATATATATATATATATATATATATATATATATATATATCCAGGTAAAGTTTACATGCACAGGATAATATGAAGAGACTTATTACTGTGTTTGTATAAAGGTATTATATAATAATAAATAGATGTGTTTAAAATGTATAAAGATCTACATTTGTACAAACATTATTGTTCTACACATTTGCAAAACATGTTTCGCCCACAGCTGTGTAAGAATATTAAACATACATCACAGTTAAAATAGTGCTTAACTAATTAAGATATAAACGAGTTATTATGTAACCTCCGGAATTGTTCAGGTGTATCTTTTCGAACTCGGGAATATTTCGGTCGAACTCGGGAATATGGACGAAATTTCGAACGGAATCCTTTATTTTATCCACGGGGGAGCATGCTCTCGTTCTGTCAGCCATGACTGGAGAGAAGTCTTCAGTAATTCGGAATTCTTAGTATCGCCCGTACTATATCAACTGCGCCACATGTCCTTGGTGCCGTGGATATAGTACTAAGTTAAATTCAGTTCTAAGTGATAGACATCTGAAGTGTGATACGAAGAATTGCGAATTACTGAAGACTTCTCCCAGTCATGGCTGACGGAACGAGAGCATGCTACCCCCGTGGGTTAAATAAAGGGCTCCATTCGAAATTCCTGTCCAGATTCCCGAGTTCGACATAAATACTCCAGAGTTCGAAAAGATACACCTGAAAGAGGCCGGAAGTTTCAGCAGATGAAATGTTTTCAGAATATCACTCATGATGAAAACAGTAGTCCGAATAATCCAAATTATACAGAGACGTTCATGTTTTATTCCACAGAGAATCATTAGGTTAAATTAGTCCCTGCAGTGATGAAACATCAACGTCTCTGTGTAGCTGAATTGCCATAAATATATTTTCATACTATATATATATATATATATATATATATATATATATGTGTGTGTGTGTATCGAGGCAGCATTTTTTCTTTAAGACACGTATTATTAAAAATAACCGACAATTTTTGTCTGGTCATTTTAGTGTTGATCCCTTCAATTTTCCGGATTAAAATCTTAATCTTGGAAGGAAATTGGCTGTTTGTCATTATTCCACTGACGATGGACCCAGACGGGTCAGAAAGTACTCTGGACCAACATGTACACTATGGCAGTTTCATCCGCCAATTTCCTTCCGAGATTAAGATTTTAATCCGGAAAATTGAAGGGATCAACACTAAAATAACCAGACAAAAATTGTCGGTTATTTTTAATAATATATATATATATATATATATATATATATATATATATATATATATATATATATATATATATATATAAGAGAGTTTGAATTACTTACAGGGGAGTTTGAATTACCTACTAGACACGATCCTCGAGTATCTTCAGTCTCTCTCTACAAGTGTTTGTCAGGGCAACATGACATGGAAATACTTCACTCTACAAGTAAAACCTGATCAAATATTGAAAATAGCGTAGAGTCCCTTGACACGTTTATACGCTGGTTCATACGAGAACTAGTGCACCCTTTTCCAAGTATTGTTACCTCAAGTAACAGCACTGAGATGGATACTCCTCTACACTTGATGAATTCTTGTCCTAGAATCCGGTAAGACCAATTGATCATGAGAAATATATACTTAAACAGAATTAATTGGTCAATCGGGGAGAGAAAAAGTAATGTTCTTAACATCTTTATTAACTCAACATTTCACATTAGTTAGCTTTTCCTCGGCGAAGTAAACAATCAGGAGTTCGGTTTACAAAAAATGTTTAACTAATGCTAAATGAATGTTTTCAAAAATTATAATGTCATTTTAAATAATTATATGGCTAGGTATAAACTTTAAACTGTGTGTTTTTTACATTTTGCGATTGGTTTCTGCTCGCTGTTGCAAGGTGTCTCTCTCGATACGGCTGTAAATAATCATAATGCATTGGTCTATGCTCTTTATTCGAAACTTGATTTGAAAAATGTATTTAATTACCAATGACGTCACTTGCTTATAATGCATCATTCCTTCCCTTAATAGAAGTAGAATGCCTCGACGTCAAAGCCGCCGTTAAAGTGTTAAAATTATCATAGTTTATTCGCTGTTTACAACTGGCCCAGCGTCGGACTGGAGTTGAAAAATACTTGAGGTCCGGGGTTTCGAATCGCATGACCGGTAGTGAATAGTCATATCTCTATGCTGATGAGTCCCGATTGAAAAAGGGCGAAACGTATACGTACATAGATAATAAACAATAACAAATATTTATTATATATATATATATATATATATATATATAT
>OY744532.1:22012706-22025206 GCA_963556195.1 Sepiola atlantica | reverse complement strand
AATTAAATAAGGGAATGAAATATCAAAATGCGAGATATTTCACCGGTTTTGTTCAGATGAACGTATGTCTTGAGAAAAAGTGAAGATTTTGAAATTTATTGAATAACGGCATAGGAAAAAAGAAGAACGCGCAACAAGATACTTTTGGAACGTGTTCGACTATTTGAGAAAAAAAGGAATTAAGCATCGCGTTCGACGAAGACGTTAAAAGGGGAAAGAGGGAGAAAGAACAAGAACACAGAAAAAGAAATGAAAAATAATGGAAACATGGATTAAAAGTATTAAAATGAATAGTTATTTGAAACGGGACTGGGATTTTTAATGCAGTAGCGAAATGTATTGCATTGTTTCAGTGCGGTTTTTGTCAGATATTTGTTTAAAGAAGAAGATCCGAATCTAAGGTTTACGTTAGATGGTGATGAAAGAAGTATTACAGCGCTTTCGATGCATTTGCGGCGTGGGAGAGAGTATTCGATTTCGAGATGGGTGCTGTTTGTAAAGTAAAAATGGTGACTTAAAGTGTTTCTGTTAGTGGGAAACAATTATTTAATCTATCAAGGAACTCAACATTAAGATAGAGTCATAAGTTTTCGTCTTATACAAAAAAAACAACCGTTTATTCGGTTACTAGAGAGCTCAAAGCACGAGTAGGTGGCAAAGAAAGATATATGTTTTTGCTAATGGATCACCGCTTGTCAAGGCTCGGGGTCACTCAAGAATAGAGAGAGAGAGAGAGAGAGAGGGGGGAGAAGAATAGTTTTGAAAAATAAAGATTTTACATGAATATCGATAAAATAAATAAATGTGTGGGAAGAAACAGAAAATCACTAGAGAATGAAAAAAATTGAAACAATTATGCTTGTCACGTGACAACCTTTCGATAGCTGATTGGCCAATTATTATACAGGAACGATAATCAATAAGATCGCAGAGTGTATTTAGCTTAATAAAAGTTGCCTGATTGAAAAAAAGAACCAATATTCGTAAGATGCGTCCATTCAGTAATGATGAAAATGTTTATTTTCAGTTGACGTGTGACAGACCAACGAAAATCCTATTTCAAACGCATGCGTGACATAGCGATACAATTGCAATTTAAAACTCATGTCCGACATAACAAGGACAGTATTATTTTAAACGTATGCGTAACAAACTGCAGATGACTCTATTTCATATCTAAGCGTGACAGACCAACGAAAATTGCATTCCAAACTAAAACGTGACAGAACGATAAACAGACGAAACATCTGATGGAGACGATTGGACGCATCAACAATAAGATGCGTCCATTCAATCTGAGCGTCTAGTTATCAAAATAATATTTCAAAGTGAAGCGTGACCGTACGACTAATAACGCCTCCAATATAATTAAAAGACGCATCTAAATATACAAGCAAAGAAGGTATATATATATTTATATATATATATATATATATATATATATATATATATATATATATATATATATATATATATAGAGAGAGAGAGAGAGAGAGAGAGAGAGGGAGAGAGAGAGATCAATTTTCAAAAGGAATTACAATATCGATTGCCATATCGAAAATCAATTTTAATTCCCACAAATAGAAATCCCAACAGCGTTCTGACGGAAGACACAAACTCTGAAACATCTGAGTAATTTTCCGGCTTAGAGGAAGGATGAAAAACTGGCGGATAATCGTCAGCTGGGAAATGCCCGTCGGTGGTAATTACCAGTAAGTTGTTGCCTACATTGGAAGCGTAAACATCCTTGAATTAAACCTCTGACTATTGGCACATGTGCATAGATCAGAAAAAATAATCAATCGTCTTGGATTTAAAAGCCAGCTTCGTATGCGTACCGGTAGTTTTGGTATGGTTTGGTTTGGTAGTTTTGTTTTACGGCATATCAACCCTTTTTGGGTTATTTAATGCCGAATCTGGTCTTGTTTTCTTCTCTTTTTTGTTTCTTTCCCCTTTTAATATCTGTTTCTATTTAACCCATAGTTGGGACCCTAACAGGTACTACCACTCCGGGTCAGGGTGGACCTGGGAGCAATGGTAATTAAGAGGAGGCTCCACATTCCCCAAAGTCCGTAAGCCGGATCTCACCATCGGATGTAGTTTAAGGTCATATCCAGGACCGGGAGTAGGGTAGGAAAAATACAAATAAAAAAGGGGAGGGAGAAAGGGAGAGGGGCTGTTGTTTTTGTTTTTGGTTTTGTAGAACATAATTAAGTTTTACAAACAAACAAAAAAAAAAAAAAAAAAAAAACGTCAATGTAGGTGAATTTCGTCTCAGGGAGCCACAGGGCAGCCTGATCTGGTATCACCAGCCGGTAGTTTTATTGCACAAGGTTGCCTCACTCCTGATATTCTTGTAGAGTATTAGAAGGACCAAGTATCAAATAGATCGGATCTTTCTATCGCCCCAGAAAGTACCTCACTCCTGATGCAATCCTCTGCCTATACAAGAGAGAGATACATCATAAGATAGAGTAATATTGCCATATTCGGTAGCAAGTGCTGATTAGAGCACTCTTTCCTGCTTTGACGGAGTATAGAATCGACTTTGAAATCTGGTGGGGATCATCTCTTTTCTTCCCTACAAGCCCTTTCTCACAAAAAAAGCATTACTATTCACTCTTTATTCTATTGTTAGAAGTTGCTGACCTTTCTCTACCCCAATCGTTATTTTCTATGGTAGGTGCTCGACTGAGCTCCAATCGCTGGTTCGCTCCTGTAAAATATTCACAGCAAGAACTCGTCTAGCTTCAACGAATGTAAAAAAAAATACTATTCTTCTTCAGTGTACCAAAAACTAAACGGAACTACCATGAAGAAATTTTCTTCCGAGAACTTCCAAGCTAAGTACATGGTGATTTGTAAGTCCAACGTTTTTCGAGCGTCTCAATTACTGAAATTCTGACCATTCAACTTACCGTTTCCAATCCTCTCAGAGGTGTTGTTCATCGCCAACATACAATCTCATTTATTTAACGATTATCCTTGAGTAGCCTTTGGGCTTTGATAAGCGGTGACTCATTAGTATAAATAATCTGCCTGGAAGGCCACAATCTCTCAGTCTGCGAAAGAGTTTTAATTTGTTGCCAGTATCATAGATCTATATAAAACCATCAATCGTTTATGCATGAATTATTGTTGTTACATCTGGGTTGGTGCACCAACCATTAGCCTCTCTCTTTTTGTACATAAAGTATAACATAATAGGTCCCGCACTGTCTGCCAAGCTCCGGCCCCTGTCAAATCGCTGCAGTTTTTCATCCCTGTGATTGTTTTACAAGCACTCCGATGAATTTACTGCACTTGTACCCCATCACCGTAAATACCTTCGAGCCACCCGATAAGCAATAAAATCCCACCCCTTTACTGTGGAGGTCCGTAGATACCGGAATAGTTTCTACTCTAATAGTCTTTCTTCCTCGGGTCGCTTTCCTCTTAAATTCCCTTTCTTCCACCTGTTTCTCTCGACCGTACAGACATGCAGACATTTAAGTCTTGTTGCTCAACTCCCTATTTAAGTTGCTCCTATAAATCTGGAACCTATTACAGACTTTTATTTTTCAGTAGCAATATTCCTTGTTTGAAGTGAACAAGAGTTTAAAAAAAAATTTTTTTTTTTTTAAATAAAAAATCAAAAAATCTGCTGCTATTAAAGGCGAAACAGAATCCTTCAACGTTTAAATATCACACATGCGAATTACACGGGATATTATGTCTGTTTTGGTCGATTGTGTAAGTGGCTTTCGTAAACAACAAAAAAAGGTGGTGTATTGATTTACTCCTCTCCAGGAGTTAGGCACAAGGCCAGTTTTTATCTTACTCCCACAAGTAAGATGTGACCCAAGGTCGGGTCGGGAAAGTGGGGTTTAAAAATTGCCTGGGTAGCCCCGTTGGCATTCCCCGGTAGGGGCGCCTCAGGCAGTAAGCAATGAACTTACTCCTCCCCAAAGAGGGGAGGTGAAGCCTGGGAGGGTGGACCTCCTAGAACTGCACAGGACAGACCCATAGGCCGGCGTAAATCAAGCCCCGAATGCCAAGACAATACCAGTTTATGGGGTGCAGTATCCATCGGAACAGATACTACACTTTGATAGCTAATCCCTTTTAATGTCAATGCCCGTGCGTCAAGCAACACACATTAAAAACCCGCGCGACATGAGAGGCGCTTTTGTTAGCGCCATTTCTTCGGTGCGTACAATTCGTTTTCTTCCGGAAAATATGGTTTTACTCGTCTCACTTCGGTTCCTGTAGATGATTTGGAGTCACGTGCTTTAAACAGACCTGTGTGATTATTTCAGTTGAACTGAATGAAAATAGCAACAACTGAAACACGCTACAAAATAAACATGTTTTCTTGGAGAAATGCCGAATTTGGATGACTTGAGCGTTCAGCATCATTTGAGTCTGTACGATCACGTTTAAATTCAGCTTACGACATATTTACCGTTGTTTACGAAAGAGCAGCAACGTCCGAATAAAACTTATCGTGACATTTTTTTCTGCTTGAACAGTCATTTTGCTATCAATGTTTGTTCTGCAATGTTTTATTAAGACACGAAATTCAGAGTGTTCATTTTTTTTTGCAAAATTTGCAACAGTAACTTCACTTAAATAACTGTTATTTGTAAACTACGAATCCGATTGGGATCAGATTTTGACACATACAATCCGAACGTAAGTACTTTGTAAAACTCATATAGATGTTTTACTACTCGTGCTATTAGTCAAAAACAAGTTATTTGAGTTTGGCTAAGATCAAAGTGTAGTATCTGTTCCGATGGATACTGCGCCCCATAGACTGGGATTGTCTTGGCCTTCGGGGCTTGATTTACGCCGGTCTATGGGACTGTCCTGTGCAGTTCTAGGAGGTCCACCCTCCCAGGCTTCGCCTCCCCTCTTTGGAGAGGAGTAAGTGTATTGCTTAATGTCTGAGGCGCCACTACCGGGGAATGCCGACGGGGCTGCCCAGGCAATTTTTAAACCCCACTTTCCCGACCCGACCTTGGGTCACATCTTACTTGTGGGAGTAAGATAAAAACTGGCCTTGTGCCTAACTCCTGGAGAGGAGTAAATCAATACTCGTGCTAGCAATATGTCAGGCCAGGAACTTATTGAATGATGTTTTACATGATGTAATCTGTGTTGAAAGTTTATACTGTGTAATTATATATGACTGACAAAGTTTGATCCCGGTGGAGCTTTTGCTTAATGACAACGGATTGGCTGTATCTAATTATGTGACTTTATAGAAGATTTGAAGTTCAAACAAAGGAATATTGGAACTTATTCTTTGTTTCATCTGACGGCATTTGAGTAGAAATTATTATGGGGCAAGTTCTAAATAACTTTAAATGTGTATTTATGAAGTACTTTAACTATGGTTTATCATGCAAAAGTATCGTCAACCCAGTAGATAAAGTTTCATACAATATGTTAGAGAGGTTAGATGTAAACCATGAAAGATGGCCATGATACTTCAGATTAAAATAAAACTGAAAATAATAGAAAATGCTGGCGTTAATACTCACTCTCTAAAGCTCTCAAATTGGTGTCTAGCCCCTTAGTGTATATTTATGTCATACCCAATATTGATTTCAATGAGGTTATAGATGAACTTCTGACAGATACTTCATCGGGTCAGAGTTTTTTTGGTAGAAATAATAATATGATGACTCGACTAAGCTTAAAACCTGAGAATTAAATAGGAGGCTTCCCACCAGATGTAGTTAAATATCATACCCAAAACAAAGACTTATTAAAAATGTAATGTTGCGTCCTACTAGCACTGTGCGTTTAGACACTGCGTGAACCCTTCTGACAATAGTCTAAGGGAATTAATCGAAAAGAAGTTAAGGTAATACATATATGTAAACGTTATTTATTTACTGAATGGCCAAATCACATGTCTGCGGGAAAATATGAAGACCACAACTTTTGATATCACCGCTGAGAAGCAAACAGCACAAATAAACTCCCAGCGCGTATATAAAAACACTTCTATTTACCTGCCTCTTCAGCATGGCTGGAGTTGACAAAAGGTCGATCCTAATGTGGGTGTGACCTTTATCAAACAACACAAGAGCGCTCATGACCCTGTTGTGTCCGGTAACGGCGACTGGTTTGATTGAGAACCTCATGTTGGTGCTACTTGGCCTTTTGGCTAAGATCAAAGTGTAGTATCTGTTCCGATGGATACTGCACGCCTGTCCTGTGCAGTTCTAGGAGGTCCACCCTCCCAGGCTTTGCCTCCCCTCTTTGGGGAGGAGTAAGTTTATTGCTTACTGTCTGAGGCGCCCCTACCGGGGAATGCCGACGGGGCTGCCCAGGCAATTTTTAAATGGCCAGAGTGCTCACCTCTCGAGCGCTGGCTTTTCAAACCCCACTTTCTCGACCCGATCTTGGGTCACATCTTACTTCTGGGAGTAAGATAAAACTGGCCTTGTGCCTAACTCCTGGGGAGGAGTAAATAAAATCCTGAATTCAGGATACAGTCGATACCCATTGAAAGGATGTTTATACTGAAGCAATAGTTGCCAATGGTTATGACAAGGATCTTGATGCATTAGTAGTCTATCGTTTTTCTATATATAGACTTACGCATGTCTATCTGTTTATCTATGTACAGGATTAACTCGTTAATTAATTAATCGATCATTATGAATTTTAGATCACAGCTGCTAAGCGTACGCAACGTGAATATGGGCTATATCTGGTTTGATATAGTGTTATGCAAAGAGTGTAAAAGGGTGTAAAAGGGTGTATAAGCCCTTAATAAAAATTCAGATATCTCCGATTTTTGTGAAATTTTTCCAATAGCTATTTCACGTGGATTTACATATATTCTCAAAATTTCAGGTACTACCGGCACAATCTCACATTTGAAATTCAAATATTACAGATTTTTTATTGAATTTCATCGATAGTAATTAAACAGAACGAAGTAATATTCATTGCCGTTCAATTTTTTCTTAAGACCCTTAAGCTTTAAGCCTTAAATTTGTGGAATTTTCTAGAATAAAAATCATGCAATAGATTTTGATCAAAATTGGAATAAAGATTCTAGGCATAAGGATTCGTATCATTACATCTTGATTTTAATCTTTGTAAGGAGACATAAAAGTGGTGCAAACAGTTCTGTCAGGAGAATTCATTGAACCCTTACAGGAACGATGATTCTTCTAGTGTATATATATATATAATGAAAGCTTGTTTGCAAAATATATATTGATATATTTCACACCGTCAAATGTTTATAATGAACTACAATATAATCCTTTCAGACATTGTGAGTATAAGTTACATGATCACGTACTTGTGTGATTTGAAGTGAATGTTGTCAACGTAATGTATTGGGTTCCAAATCTTCCTTTCCGTTCGGGGTTAGTAATATCCTTTCTCGTTTGAGCATTCCGTAAGTTAGGGGCAACATACGTATTTTCCTGTGCGGACAATGATGATGAGTTAGTAGAATGATGATGAGTTAGTAGAATGATGATGAGTTAGTAGAATGATGATGAGTTAGTAGAATGATGATGAGTAAGTAGAATGATGATGAGTTAGTAGAATGATGATGAGTTAGTAGAATGATGATGAGTTAGTAGAATGATGATGAGTTAGTAGAATGATGATGAGTTAGTAGAATGATGATGAGTTAGTAGAATGATGATGAGTAAGTAGAATGATGATGAGTTAGTAGAATGATGATGAGTTAGTAGAATGATGATGAGTTAGTAGAATGATGATGATTTAGTAGAATGATGATTAGTTAATTAGTAGAATGATGATGAGTTAGTAGAATGATGATGAGTTAGTAGAATGATGATGAGTTAGTAGAATGATGATGAGTTAGTTAGTAAAATGATGATGAGTTAGTAGAATGATGATGAGTTAGTAGAATGATGATGAGTTAGTAGAATGATGATGAGTTAGTAGAATGATGATGATTTAGTAGAATGATGATGAGTTAGTAGAATGATGATTAGTTAGTTAGTAGAATGATGATGAGTTAGTAGAATGATGATGAGTTAGTAGAATGATGATGAGTTAGTAGAATGATGATTAGTTAGTTAGTAGAATGATGATGAGTTAGTAGAATGATGATGAGTTAGTAGAATGATGATGAGTTAGTTAGTAAAATGATGATGAGTTAGTAGAATGATGATGAGTTAGTAGAATGATGATGAGTTAGTAGAATGCTCGAGAATTAAATGAAGTCCCACACAACCTTTGAATGTCGAACGGTCATGATATGGTCAATATTTTGTACTACTTATTAAAAAGGAAATCCTGTTTTTTCTATCATATCACACAGAGACACATGAGAGAGATAATGTGGATGATATAAATATATAGAGTAAAGGGATAAAAATATATAACGTATCTTAAACGTCGTTTACAAAGACATTTTGTCTGTTTTTCAAAGTTTTAAACTTCGTAAAACATGCTTGTAAGAACGTTTGCTACTTTTATTATCTTATAAGCGTCCACGCGCTCCTAAACGTTAATATAAAGAGATGTTCTAAAACACCTGACCATCGCTTCAACAACATCACAAAGAAAGAACCATACTAATTACGAAAAAAATAAATAACGGTAAAACTTTTAATTCTGTTATGAAACAACTCTCTTTCTATGAGGATGGGTATGCTATTTTCCGAAATTAATAAGAAAATTAAGCTAAGATAAAAAATAGTTAAATGATGAAAATCATTTAAAACCACGTTTAAGATGCGAATGTTTTTGTTAAAAAACAAAAATATTCGCATCTTAAACGTGGTTTACAAAGGCATTTTGTCTGTTTTTCAAAGTTTTATATAACAAGTTATTTCAATCTCCTAAAAATAAAAACGAAAAACTTAAAATAAGATTTTAAATCATTTTATGGATGATAAAGTAACGCAGAAACAGAAAATAAAAACAAATAAAACGAAATCATTAAAAAAAATATGTTTAATCTTGTCGAAAGTTTAATTTGCGAAAGTTTGTTAGAATTTTGGAAACAGAATTCTTATTATATTTAAGAAAATATGATCGGAAAACAATGTTGCCTAAATGTAGACAAATAAAAAAATAATTGTTTTCCTATTAAAGTTCAGATTAAGTAATAAAATTATCGAATCAACATAAATGTCCAAATAATTAAAAATTAAATTTTATATAAAACAATTGTATATTTTTAAAAAGCCATTGTTCATATTATTAAAAACTAGTAGAAAGACCCGACATTGCTCGAGGAGCATTACTATATACTTTTGTTTTCACTACGTTAATAACATCTAGTTTCTTATACATATGGTTAATTTTTTATTAAAATCGAATATAGGCAATTGAAGTGCTAAGAGAGTTCTGTCCCCATGGGTCACTTAGAGATAAAGCACGTAGATATTCGACACATTGAGGGTAACTTAGAAATTCGGGAGAAATTTCATGTTATAATTGTGTACATGTGATATAAATTGCATGCACTTAGAGAGTTTCCATGCTCTTCTCCAGAATATCTAATACATAAAATTAACGTTTCGTAAATATATATATATATATATATATATATATATATATATATATATATATATATATATATATATATATATATATATAGTCTAAAGAAGCTTTGAGTTATTTTAAACAAAAAGACAAAAAAAAGGAAAATGCAGTTTAAATTCCCAGATAAACTAACTAAATCCAAAATAGTGTAGACTCAACATTTGTTGGAAAATTCATAAATAAATAATATATAATAGTAAGTAAATAAAAATAAAAAAGGGGATTAAGTATCTAACAGTGAAACAAAAGCAGGAGACCTTAACGTAAGCATCTAATATTAACACGGGGATCCTCAGCTGTTTACCATGTAACTGTTTCGGAGATTTAAAAACAGGACAGTTATATGCATGGCTCTCCAATGGTACAGATCAAACTACCATTTCCCCAATAATCAAGTGTCGAAATAATTCAACTTAAAATGTTACTTATATATACATAAATAAATAATAATAATAATAATAATAATAATAATAATAATAATAATAATAATAATAATAATAATAATAATAATATACTACCCTTATATCTACCGTGTGATATGGTAATTTGCATATCAAATAAAATTCTTTATAACAATAGTAATACTAGTAATAATAATAATAATAATAATAATAATAATAATAATAATAATAATAATAATAATAATAATAATAATAATAAAATACTATCTAAACACTACACCTACGAACCATTCTACGATATGGTAGCTAGAAATAAAATTATATAGGAATTAAGGTTGCATTAAAAAAAAAGAAAAAAAAAGAGCTTTAATACCTTTGGTACCAGAAAGGCATATATATATATATATATATATATATATATATATATATATATATATATATATATATATATATAAAGAGAGAGAGAGAGAGAGAGAGAGAGAGAGAGAGAGAGAGAGAGAGAGAGATTGATCTGCCTTAAGGGTACCTTTAGAGATTAAGGAACACTTTGATTGTTTTCCCCTGTAAATTTTACATTAGAATGCAGTTTTAGATTTTATGTAGATTATCTAACCTTTCTTTTATTTCGTAAGTAAATAAAATTGGAGAATAAAAAATAATTGTTAATCAGTAATCGAATAATCTAAAACCATAGTAAATAAAATTAAATCTAAATTAAAGAAAAAAACAAAGGGTAGATAACTCACATCTCTTAGAGTGTCAACATGTTTGATACCAAATAACAGATGGCATATTTCCAATGATTGGTGACAACAGTAAAACTGCAGTAAAGCGTTAAAGCTAAAAGCATGTTTATAGTATATATATATATATATATATATATATATATATATATATATATTTTAATAGATTCATCTACACACTTTAAAATGCGGCAACATTTTTGTAAGTAACGGACACATTTTATTAAACAGACGAACAACACAGGTAAGGAGAACTTTTTCTTTTTTTAATAACTGATATAAGTTAGCAAAACATTTGTACGGAACAAAACTTAGGTTTAGTATACGGAACGTTTATTTTTTGTCTTTTAAGGGAAGTGGGGTCTGATCAACTCTGCTGGGAAGCCATGAAATTAAATACTGTCTTGTTTTTAAATTCCCGAAACATTTATTCATGGTAAACAACTGATGATCCCTTAAATAATGGTGAAACAAACTAATATAATAGCTGGAAAAGTTAAATTGACTTACATGAGTGATTTTCCACTGAACGACTTGGGACTTAATTTTTTTTGTTTTTTTTTTAAATATAGTTTTAATGGTTGAGAAACTTCCAAGACTATATATATATGTGTGTGTGTGTGTGTGTGTTTGTGCGTGTGTGTGTGTGTGTGCGTGTGTGTGTGTGCGTGGGCGTGTGTGTGTGAAAAAAGACAAACGGAAAAACAAATTTTAAATACAGAAAAAAATCTATGGAAAAGTATTTTTTCCTGTATTAAAAATGTTTTTTTCCCGTTTGTCTTTTTTTCACACATCTTTTCTTTCACAGCATTTAATTTGTTAGATATATCGTGCATTTTACTCTCTCTCACACACACACACACACACACACACACACACACACACATATATATATATATATATATATATATATATATATATATATATATATATATATATATATATAAAGTGTAGGTTCGTAATCCGAGGCTGTAGCAATGCGATGTAGTTGCCGGATGGTGGAGAGGGTGAACAGAGACGAACGAGAAGAGAAAACGAATCTCAACACGATTTATTAATATTTCACGTAAAAACTGATTAAATACCAGAATTTTATTTTAAGTACCAGAATTTTATTTACCTGACAGTATTTACTATTCTGGTACTTAATCAGTTTTTACGTGAAATATTAATAAATCGCATTGCTACAGCATCTGATTACAAACCTACACTTATATTTACCAGCAATGCTTCAAGCAAACTACAATCTCCTAAAAAATTGTCACTTACTATATATATACTGTTGTAAAATTACTATGTATAAATGGATATATATATATATAGTAAGTTGACAAGATGCTGTCATTTATAGCATGATGCAATATTCTAGATCCCACCTATCGAGTTCTGTTGATAATCTGCTGATATGCGCGTTGAATTTGACATTTAGACGTTCATTTACTCTTCCATTTTTTACAGTACCTATGTATGTATACGACTATCCAGTCTGGATGGGTTGAGCCAATCATTTCCAATGACTCAGTGACATTAGCAAGAACGGTTCCATGTTGAGCCATTTATTCTTCCAGCATCAGATTCCATAATTTGCTTCTGTAGCAAAATTATGCGTGAAAATGATGTTAAAAACGGTATTTTCACATGGAAGGTTAGAGTAGTGAAAAATTCCATTAAAAGTAAACATTTTTAATTAGTGTTACGTGTCAGGATAATGTGTCAGATAGGAAGTTGTTAGTGACACGTAAAATATGCCTTTCGTATTGGAGTCTGACTTGTGTGACCGTCCATACTGATGATTGCATGATGGTATGAGACA
>OY744532.1:21987706-22007706 GCA_963556195.1 Sepiola atlantica | reverse complement strand
TTATTTTTTCCTAAAATCTTACATAACAGCAAGAGTGTTGTTTCACTTCCTAAATGGTAGAACGCTGGACTATAGACATTAACATCAAGGGTTTTATCTCCGTGTAAGTTAGCCATGCTGATGACGACTGTGAGCCAGAAACACGTGCCCATGGATTACTTTTGAAGTTTATGACGACTAATAATGCAGTTTTTCTGCATCTTAATCACTTAGGAAGTGAAACAATTGAAAACATAGTAAGCTCAATAACAACGAGCTGAAAATCACCTATTAAAATAATTACAAAGAAATACATTAAATCTTTGGGTGATAAAAATCGTACATATTTCTACACAGAGCGTCTTGGCCCAGTGGTAGAACGCTTGACTATAGACATCAACATCGAGGATTCGATCTCTGTGTAAGTTAGCCATGCTGATGACAGCTGTGAGCCAGAAACACGTGTCTATGGATTACTTTTATGTACGTATAAAATTAATATATATATATATATTTGAAGTTTAGGACGACTAATAATGCAGTTTTCTGCATCTTAATCACTTAAGAATGAAACAATTGAAAAAATAGTAAGCAAAATAACAACGAGCTGAAAATTACCTATAAAAATAATTACATAGAAATGCATTATATATATATATATATACAATAATATTTTTTTTATAAATATTAAATATTTAAAATATACCTAGAGACATCGATGTGTCATGCTAACGCAATCTTCAGTCTAGGAACTAATTCCCAACGGTCGGCGGGCGCGAACCTCGAACACAAATCGCCACTGATTCGCAGTCGAAGATCTTACCCGCAGGCCACTGGAAATCAGTTAGTAAATAAAGAGGAATTTTAACTGTAAATAGTAGACTTACTACTATTCACCAAGTAGATAAGAGTGATCTACGAAACGTCGGACCATGCATATAGCTATTTGTACTGCTTGTTATTAAAGCTCCTCGAAAAGTGCCCATATATATATATATATATATATATATATATATATATATATATATATATATATATATATATATATATATATATATATATATAGTAATCAAGGTAAGTTAAAACCTGGAGAATCTTTACTATGTTTATATAATAGTGCTCAATAATAAATCTTGATATATATATACAGGGTGGGCCAAAATAGGGGTCCTATCTTTAAATTTGAATAACTTGAATTTGAATAACTTCCACAAAATAAAAGTTAAACTCACCAAACTTTATGTGTGTGTAGACTGACCCTTCCGAGATTTTTTGAAATAAACAAAACAAATTTTAGCCGAAAAACACTTCTTAAAACTTACAAAAACTAAAGTATTGTTTTTTACACTGTTTTGAGTTTTTTAAGCAAAAATAATGTTTTCTAAATGAGGGTACGTTCCTTAGGGCTAATACGGCTCATGCTTGCTTCGGAAGGGGTCCTTTACTTATTCTAAAAAAAAAAAAAAAAAATCAATAAATAAAAAAGTTATGAATTTTTAAAAATAGGACCCTTATTTTTGCCCACCCTGTATAATGAATATTTTATGTATACAAATATTTCGTTACAAATCGAGATGGGTGTCAATCGAAGCTTTGATGAGCTATAAGTTGTTCAGGCCGAACAAGTAGTGTCTGCCCTTTCATAATATAAGCTTTGTCACAGTATTTATTCATATACGATGTCATCAAGCGTTGCTGAATTTAAAATCGCCAACGACTTCCTGAAACAATGCGGAAAAAGTTCTATGCGGGTTTCGCCACCGTCTTTTTAAAATTCTCTTCTTTCTCCAGCTTTTTTATTCGTTTGCTTTTGACACCTGAGGATGATTTGACGAAGAATCAAAAACGTTCGTGAAACCTGTAAAACCTATGGAAGATATTTTTTTTGATTTGAATACAAAAAAAGACCATCAGAAAAATAAAAAAAAATAAAAAAGTACAATTAAACAGACGAATTCTGTTATTTTGAACAATGTTTGCATAATATATATATATATATATATATATATATATATAGTTTGAAAAGTCACACATTAAAAACGTTGCCGGAATAGCAATAATAAGGAGAATATTTTTTTAGAATATTTTGAAAACCTGGACAACGCAAATTATTTGTTTTTCTTAAATAAATTATTTTTCAAATATCAAAATCTGATCATCAGAGGAAATCGCTGGGATAGATAAGTTGGCAAAGGCCAAGATTTAAAATTTGAAAAAGTAAAATAAAGATTGTGGGGGAAAAAAACACGAGGCCAAACTCTGCCCGAATGCAAGCAAATGTCCGATTGCAAAAAAGTCCGGTGTCAAAAGGTCCAGCGGAGAAAGTGAATTTTCCTAAAAGTTCGCTTTTAGTTCACAACTTTATATATATGTATATATATATATATATATATATATATATATATATATATATATATATATATATATATATGTATATATATATATATATATATATATATATATATATATATATATATATATATATATAATCAGCATTTACTTCAAAGATAGCCCAATACATTAGTAGGCCTTAGTAGTATTATAAAATATACTTTTGGTAAGCAAGTTGCAGAAAGACATTTGTCTTTTATTCCAAGAAGCAGTTAGTCAAGCGAACAGCGATAGTTAACATGTTAACATTATTTGTATAAGCATCATACAAATCGAAGCTATGCATGTTATTGTCTATAATAATGCTCGCAAAACTGCATCCAGTATTCATTTCTATCAGTCAATAAATTTTACTGATTTCCTCTAAGAGTTGGACAGTTTTTTTTTAAAGTAAGGCAAAAAATAATATGCACAAACCAAAACAAGTTTTCAAGAACCTGCAACGCGGTGTTATCAAAAGCAACTAGATTTGTGTTTCCAATTAGGCTCCGCTTATCTTGATCCTGTTTACTCAAAGATATAATGATGTATTCTTTAATCTTCTTTGATATGTGTTACTAATATGGACACTTAAATATAGAATTTGGCTAAGATCAAAGTGTAGTATCTGTTCCGATGTATACTGCACCCCATAGACTGGTATTGTCTTGGCCTTCGGGGCTTGATTTACGCCGGTCTATGGGTCTGTCCTGTGCAGTTCTAGGAGGTCCACCCTCCCAGGCTTCTCCTCCACTCTTTGGGGAGGAGTAAGTGTATTGCTTAATTCTGAGGCGCCCCTACCGGGGAATGCCGACGGGGCTGCCCAGGCAATTTTTAAACCCCACTTTCCCGACTCGGCCTTGGGTCACATCTTACTTGTGGGAGTAAGATAAAAACTGGTCTTGTGTCTAACTCCTGGAGAGGAGTAAATCAATACTCCACATATTGTTGAAGAGACCGCACTCGGGGTCAGCAATACTACTTTGTTTCGTTGACGTATATTATTATTTTAAATTATATATCCGGTATGTTGTATATTAGATTAGAAATAGATGGAAATATTTTAATTTATCATAGACTACTTTTGTTTCACCAACAATAAAGTTAGGTAAAGTGTGACAGTTCAAAGAGTCCAAGCTAAGTTCTAAGAGAACGGTATTTAAGTATACGTGTTTGTTTCGACTGGCGCCGTGTGCGTTTACGTATGTTTAAATAGGATTGGCATGAATAAGTGTGTTTAATAGCGCGCTGGTTTTATCATAGGTATAGTGCATGTATGAACTGTGTACTTGAGTCGGTCAGTGTGCTTCACTGGGCGTACATAATGTTGTGTGTATCTCTCGTTGTGTTAGTCGAGAATCTTAACACCGAAAGGGGGGGGGAGCAAGCAAGATTATAGCGTTCACACGTTTATCTCTATAGATTTATCTCTATAGATAGAATAGAAAAGAGGAAAAAGAAAAAGAGAAACGTTGTGCTTGGGTTTTTATAGTACGGACGTCGATACGTAAAGACATGATTCATCGCCGCTGCTACTTTGAACATTATTCGAGTTATTAGTTTTATTGCCAATGAAGTCTATTAACTTACTACAATTGACTCACTGTTTTTTAATTGCCTATGGCTTAGATGCACTCTAGTTTGTAAGTGAGTTGTCTTTCTATCACGATTTTCGTACGAACTACCACAGAGTGAAGTGTAGTATGCGTCTATAGTTCGTGGCTCTTTCAGTTCTAGGTTTTGCATTTTTTTATATCTTTAAACTCTAAAATGTCTAGTTTCTTCTCCAAACATAATCTAACAACTCATATATCAAGATTCTCGATTCAACTACTGGTGTACCTTCACTGTATTTTAGTTCCAGAAATGGCTTGACAACGATCTACTGTGAAAACGTAAAACTAAAGCTATCACAAACGGTATTTCATTAATTAAACCTTGACGAATCAGGGCAGCAAGGTTTGCACATAGATAGAGCTCAACATATGTTCAGATAGATATTTAAATCAATAAAAAATGATAACAGATCTAGTTTATCTGAATAGTTTACTGCAGCTTCATGGTTATGTACACATATTTGAATTATTATTTAAACGTTGATACATCGCGCATATTAATACACAGTAATATAGCAATCCCCTCCTGATGAATAGATAATTCATCAGGAGGGGGTTGCGATATTATTGCGCATTAATATGCGCGATGTATCAACGTTTAAATTATAATTCAAATATGTGTACATATATCATTGTAATTGTTAGGTCTCTGTAAGTATCTATATTTTCTATCCCATTACGTAAACACAAAACTATTCATGCATATAAATACAGCATTTATATATATATATATATATATATATATATATATATGCGTGTGTGTGCATGCGCAATGAATGACGCTGCATGTAAAACTTTGCGGATCGATTCCTATATATGTTTAATCACTGGTGAATTCGAATTGCTTATGTATAAGTAATGTATGCATTTATTGACTCATTCAATTCGGGTATTTTATTTGTACAAAATCTGCTGGGTATCTGCAAAAGAAATGTTGCGTTCTTATGTTCTTTTCCTTTTAGAGAGTCACAATTCTTTTATTATTAATTTTATGTATTTAAGTTATGTAATACAACAACATCAACTTTGAAACAACTACTTATCTACTGCATCCAATAACGAAGACATGAGAGAGTAATGCTACCTGGGCGAAATATGAATGCTGGATTCAACACGTCTCTTTTAGTTGATCGTTTTAGAGGTCGTGGCCTAGCTTCAACGTTGTTAATTACAATTAACTAACACGGACGTTTATAATCGAGACCTTTTATTCTGTATTTATTATTTTAAACATATTTGAGACAGATAGATAAATAGTGAGCGAATTCTATCTATACTAGTATATTTTTTAAACAGGTCTTCCTTCCGTTTTTTCTAACCGCTTCAGTCTAAAAACACGCTCACTTAGTAATTGTCACGTTTCCTAATTAATTCCACTTTCGTCTTTCCCCTAGTGGCTATCAAGTGGAATTATGTGACACACTTCGATGCACAGACAGTCTTTTACATTAGATCCATTTAAAAGGAAGCTGGATCCAATGTGTAAAGACAAAAAATATACAGAAATGTTCTTTTACAACGCAGACGTAAATGTTATCTTTATATTAATACGATAGCGTGTGTGTTCGTGTGTCACGCTTCCGGCAAAAGCTCTGCGCATGCGTACCGCACCTAAATTTTGAAAAACATTCAACTAGCCTGCGTTTAGGAATAGTTACATGTGTTTCCCTCTGGCGCAATAGTTAGCGAGGTAGTATTTTTTTAACTTCGGCCCGACTGGTTTATAGTTCGATCCCAACCAACCTCTAAGATTTTTATTCTACATTTCGAGGGGAAGGGGAAGAAATAATACATTTTTTTATCACCTGGTTAAAAACTACTTTTTTGTGTTGCTTAAAACTTAAAACTATTTTTTGGTTTTTTGTTGGCGTTTTTAATGGCATTGTCTATTTAATTACGTTGACTGCTTAAAAAGTAGGGTATCAGCCAGTATTATTTTGTTGTTGTTTTTTTTTTTGAACGGATGGTATATCAACCTTTTTTAGTAGATATGCACAGTGTCCATCGTACACGAGTTACTATTTTAAACAATTATTTTACTCTTATCCAGAAGGGAAGGTGGCTCATAATAAAGCAAGCGTAACTTACTAACAAATAGAGGGTGCTTTGTTACATTAGGACCCGTATTGAAAACATCATTTCGTGTAATTTACACGGGTTCCGCTAGTATTAAATAATGAGATATCGCTGACGTTTAAATTGTACCTGATGGCCCGAAATATTTCAGTGATAGTGTAATTAAAGCAATACTATTTTCACGTGTCAAGTAACGAATTATCTGCTTCAAGTAAATACATCTTAAGCGTATATAGATATAATAATATAAGAGACAGATGCCAATACGTATTCTTATTTTCTTATATGTGCATGTGTGTGTGTTTTTCTATACGCATGATTCGTCTTTAATTTAAAATTGTCGATTTGAGATAGAATGAATAATGGAGAAAATAAAAAAAATGACGAATCTAATTTATGACGGTCAAAATCACGCGATGACAGCAAGAACCACGTAATGGCGAAATATGTAGAAGGAAGTTGACTAAACTTCGCAGATGTGTACATAATAACCGACGCGCTGAGCACGGTTCGACTAACAAATACCAATCTGCAGATAGTGAAAATCTTCGAATTACATTTGTATACTTATCTGAGCAACGTGTACCTATATGTTTCTGTCTGTAAATACGTATGTTTGCCTCTCTGCATGCTTGTTTATTTATTCGTTACGTCTAAATGTGATCATTGACAAAGCCTACGACCACCTTGCTGTCATCTAATACATTGGCGAAACCTAGTTTGGGGAGGTTATGTGCGAGACCTACGTTTAAGTGCCCGTGCATACTAAAATAATATAAAATAAATATAAAAAATATAATCCTACACGGAAATAATGAAAATCACACACAAATATTATATATATATATATATATATATATATATTCCAATCAACTTAAGTGTATGGCAATATTTGTTATGCTTGCAGAAAAACAGCCGCCACATTAATAACTACGGCTCCTAATATTATTGATATATATGGTTTTGTATTCTTTTAATTTTTTTTTATTTCTATGGTTTTATCTGACGGTTTACATTATTTGGATCATCTAGACTAACGTTTTAATTTTGGTTGTTATTCGGACACAGCACGGACTCGTTACGTAACAGATAAAAGTGTTAAGTTATAATCAATCTTAAGTCATATTCGTCTGAAGGTTGGAGGTTTAATTCTCAGTTCGAGCGATTCTAAAAATACAATTACGATTTGCTTAAGACTTTTAGCCAGTTCTAAAATTCCGTACTAATTCCTCAGTTCGGGATAAATACTTCTGAGTTAAAAAAAAAAAAACACTTGTACAAGACGGAGGTTGCATCGACTGAAATGGTGTGAACATAACAGCAAGATTAAAACAATAATCAAATTAACACACATTATCGATCTAAAATACCGATAAACCAATGTCCTTAAAAATGTACACTCGGATAATTAAAGTAATATACGATCAATTTTATCCTTACTATATCCTTAAAAATGTACACTCGGATAATTAAAGTAATATACGATCAATTTTATCCTTGCTATATCATCGCCTAGATGGTATAGTCACTTTACATTATACGTGTTTCCTCACTAAATTTTCTTCGGCAACTGATAATTTCACTTAAAAGCCTTCTGTGTTATATGACTAAACCAATTAAGCCGAAAACTACCCGTGTATCGGCCCGTTTCACATAGTGTAGTCTAACTTATCATACCTAATAACTTTAAATACACTAAACTCTAGAAGCCTATTAACGCCACGTAATACGTAACACACATACTCTTCACAAGAGAGACAAACACGCATAGGCAGGCGAAGGCGGATATAAAAATAGCTAACAGACTCTTTAATCTGGCGGACAGCGATGTTGGAATTGTTCATGATTTACTTTATTAAAGTCGTGACTTTCAGCATTTGTTAATCATTAACTTACGATGAGGATTATTTTAACAGCATATTTCATAACAGCAATCTAATTACGTATGGCAGTCACAATAGAAATACTTGCGGTTTCACGTTACCACGGATGTGCAGATCGTGTTTGCATGGCATATTGAGTTTTGCGTCTATCACGATTGCCTATATATACATTTTTAATTCAACCCGTAGTAGTACGTACGATATCCTGTCGTAACCAACCCAACAAATGGTGATGATACAGTTTCGGTGGCTAAAGCGGTACTGGTGCCACCATCAGCTTTTGTACCGGATACGGTATAATAAACAATTTCATCGTTACAGATTCATATTGTTGTATGAAGAAAACGTTAATTTCGACCGTTGATGACATCAAACATCGCTGGTTGATATTACGTACACACGGAGAATTATCATTTGATTAATTTAAAGTTCTTGTAATTTAAATTCAGATTCGTTATTTTTTTTTGTGTGTCCGTATACAAGTGTTTGGTGATCGCATACGATTCTTTTCGTCTTCGTATAAGATGTACATGATTAAATTATAGGAGCAGAATATACACAAACAGGTGCGCGTGTCGTGCGAAATAATACATTGCCCTAAAATTATTTCGTCAACGACTTTACCTTAATTAAATTAATTATAATTTTATAATATTTGTGTCCAATTACTATTTTAATGATCAAACGATACCGTAATAATTAAATCTAACTTTTATATGGTATTTCTTCATTCCATTAATAAGTTTTTCTCATAATAATATACATATATATATTTATATATATATATATATATATATATATATACATATATATTCATATATATATTCATATATATATATACATATATATATATATATATATATATATACACATATATATATATTAATATATATATACATATATATACATATATACATATACATATATATATACATATATACATATATATATACATATACATATATATATATATACATATATACATCTACATATATATATATATACATATATATATATATATATATATATATATATATATATATATATATATATATATATATATATATATATATATGAATATACAGGGGGTAGAGAAGGCGGACGATTAACGAAGATATGATTATATGATTATTTGAAAAACGTCCGCCATCTCTGCCCCACCTTGTGTGTGTATGTATATATATATATATATATATATATATATATATATATATATATATATATATATATATATATATATGGGAAGAGAAGGATGAAGGTAATCCGACGTGATGGGAAATGAATATATATATATATATATATATATATATATATATTTATTTATAAAGTACAGAAATTCAATGTAACATCAGTACCGTCGGTTTCAAAGCGGGAGGTTGATCCCGATTATCGTCAGCTGATAAACATATTCAGGAATGGTGGGACTTATTCGGTCACGTCTGAGATCACGTAGGACGTGATTTGTGTAAAATGGGGGGGGTTACATATGTGTGCATGAGGGGTTAAATTTAGATTCTTCCATATCCTCTACTTTCCATAACCTCCATTTTAAGTCATCTAACCTTTAAAATGTTCAAGCTCCCCAAATTCATTCCCTTATACCTCTCCACACTTCACTCAGTATTACATTTTAGGACCCGCTTGACACCCGGAAACCGTTGCACTAAATAGCCAGTGCTATTTTAATAACACGCTTATGCCTACAGTATTTTTCCCTGCGGGGTTTTATTTTTATTTTTATTCTTATCAATATTTTTATTTATTTGTTTAGTTTTATCTTTATTTTTATCTTTTAAATTCGCCGGGCCACCATTATTAGTATTTTGACTATTATTATTAACAGTAATATTATTCCCTTCTTCCCCACTCTTACACTTTATGCTACGATATGGGGTCGAAAAGTCAGCCGGCGGTGCCGAGCCTTAAAACCAACGGCTACCAATGTTTACCACACCTAGACCCTCCCTTCTCTCCCCCCTCCCCTCGGTGTCTTACCCTGCATCTCTACTTCGTCTTTCCCCTATACTTCCTGGCCCCCAAACCCCGACCCCTACCCTACAGAATTTCTTACATTTTTTATATATATTACAAAAAAACTTTTTCTTCAGCTTTATTTTAATTAATAACAATTCTATATACATTAACAATTTAAATATTAGACTCTAAATTTAACCCCACATGCACACATATGTAACCCCCCCCATTTTACACAAATCACGTCCTACGTGATCTCAGACGTGACCGAATAAGTCCCACCATTCCTGAATATTTTTATCAGCTGACGATAATCGGGATCAACCTCCCGCTTTGAAACCGACGGTACTGATGTTACATTGAATTTCTGTACTTTATAAATAAATATTTACACTCTTAATCCTTCGAAATCTTGGATTTCTTAATTAATCGAGCACTCTGCTGGATTTTCCTGCCCTACCACACAGTACTTATATATATATATATATATATATATATATATATATATATATATATATATATATATATATATATATATATGAAAAAGGAAAACCAAAAAGTGGATGTTTTTTATGTGTACATCAACGTTTCCTCTTTATTTATAAGACTTCATCAGGATGATGATATAGGGAAAAGATATCATGCAAGTACAAATACATGTAGGGTAGACATGTTGGGAGGAAAAATAAAATGAAAAATAATGGCAACGTCTTGGTGGACGTCCGTACTTGTTAGAGAATAAAAATGAGTGACGAAAATGAGTGGGAGAAAAGGGGAAGAGTGGAGGGAGCAAGGACTACTCTGGCTGGCGATGAGAGAAAGAGGTGGGGGATGAGCAGGGGTAAAATGGATGGCAGAGAGATTGGAGGAAGAGGGGGAGGGGGTGTTTGACCAGATGGTTGTGGTCAAGATTGAAGGGGAAGAGTGAGTTGGAATTTTTGTGTGTGGGGGGTGTATGCAGGGAAAATGGGGATGGGTAGAGAGGAAGGGGGCTGTGATTTTGGTGGATGGGCGAAAGTTATGGTCTTATAGAGCGTTTTGAGAAAATGAGGGAATTTAAGAAGAGGTATGGGAGAAAATAGATGAGAGGGGGAAGAGGGAGGATTTGTCGTGATAGGGTGTGAAATATTTGAAATATTTGGAAAATGATAGCAATGAGTGAGGGATTGAAGTGGGTGGAGGAGGGCGGTGATTGAAAGGGTAGGTGAGGAATATTTGAAATATTTGGAACATGAGAAAGTTTATTTGGACTGTAGTATTAAAAATGTGAGGGAAAAAAGTAAGGGAAAAAGAAGATTCAGGGAGAAGAAGGAAGGGTGTGGGTGAATGGAAGAGTGTCATAAAGGTTAGAGATGAAAATAAAAGTTAGCCATGATCAGGCAAAAGACTTTGTTCTGTGAGGATGATCTTGCTTATTAAGGGTGATAGGTTAAAGAAACCATTTCGTTGCTTGATGGTGGTGGAGGAGGTGATGAGGGCAGTTTCCAATAATCTTCGCCGAGATTTGTTGTGGATGTGTTTAGTGATTTTGGCTTGTTCAAATTTGAATGCATGACCATATTCTAGAGCATGGGAGAAAAGTGCACTAAGAGGGTTGTTGTTTTTTATGTCCCATTAGTGGAGTGAGGATGTTAGCTATGGCCCGTGCGATTGATGCCCATTTTTTGTTGTTCTTGATTAGGTGTTTGAAAGATTTGTTAAAATGTTCTATGTTTTTATCTATAGTTTTTTGGTCAGTTTTAGTGTATGTGTTTTCGTCGGATAATAGAGTAGATATTTGTTTGATATATGAATTTTTGTCCATGATTACTATGCCCCCTCCTTTGTCAGATGGTGATATGAGTATGTTGTAGTTGTTAGCTAGGTGTTTAAGAGTGTCTATGTATCTCTTGGGTAAGACGGGGTCATTAGGGAGAGTGGTGGTAGTTGAGATTATGCCTTGAATCAGTCCTTCCCACATAAAAAATTTAGGCGACCTTCTTAGCAGAATAAAAAACATCAACGTAGAAAATAAAAATATACACAGCCTAGATGTAACTTCGCTCTACACTAACGTACCTGTTAAAAAATGCCTACACTTACTTCACACACATATAAAGAAAATAAAAACCGACCTACCTTTTCCCCCCAACACTTTTATAGAAATAATTAGACTCATCACTGACATAACATATTTCCAATTTAACGAAGTATTCTACAAACAAAAATTTGGACTCCCCATGGGCAACCCCCTTAGCGGTGTATTGGCCTGCCTCTTTTTAGAATTCTTAGAATCCGGTCCTTTCAAATATAGACTACCTCCTAACATCGAATACTTTAGATACATAGATGATATTTTAATTTTCCTCCCCACAGACACACAAATCATTCATGTTAAAGATAAACTCAACACAGTAGAACCCTCCATAAAATTCACCCATGAGACTGAAATAAACGGCTCTATTCCCTTCCTTGATACTCTTATAATTAAGTCCAACAATAAACTAGAATTTAAGGTACACCGCAAAAACACTCACAAAAATGACTACATACATTTCTACTCCCACCATCATAGCAAGATCAAAACAGGTATAATTATAGGCTTCTTCCTACGCGCCCTTAGAATATGTAGCCCACCACACATAGATAAAGAAATAAAATACATTTTTAATTCCCTAAAAACATTGCAATACCCCACACATTTCAATTAAATGCCAAGAAAAAGCCTTCCAAATATTCTCCAGAAACACCACACAAAAAAAATCAAACCCCTAACACCTCTCTCATAGACAGACCCCTTCTCCTACCCACGCATTCCAATAACACATCAATATGCAACACGCTCAACAAACTAGGCATTCCAACAGTACAAACCACTTCTCAATCCATAAAACAAACTTTAAACACATCTAGACATTTCCAAAAAAACACCCACATCCCATGCCGGCTTATACACTGTCCCTTGCAATGATTGCCATCAATTCTACGTGGGAGAAACACAACGTGAATTAAAGAAACGATTAAATGAACATAAAAGGGACATAAAAAACAACAACCCTCTTAGTGCACTTTTCTCCCATGCTCTAGAATATGGTCATGCATTCAAATTTGAACAAGCCAAAATCACTAAACACATCCACAACAAATCTCGGCGAAGATTATTGGAAACTGCCCTCATCACCTCCTCCACCACCATCAAGCAACGAAATGGTTTCTTTAACCTATCACCCTTAATAAGCAAGATCATCCTCACAGAACAAAGTCTTTTGCCTGATCATGGCTAACTTTTATTTTCATCTCTAACCTTTATGACACTCTTCCATTCACCCACACCCTTCCTTCTTCTCCCTGAATCTTCTTTTTCCCTTACTTTTTTACCTCACATTTTTAATACTACAGTCCAAATAAACTTTCTCATGTTCCAAATATTTCAAATATTCCTCACCCACCCTTTCAATCACCGCCCTCCTCCACCCACTTCAATCCCTCACTCATTGCTATCATTTTCCAAATATTTCAAATATTTCACACCCTATTACGACAAATCCTCCCTCTCCCCCCTCTCATCTATTTTCTCCCATACCTCTTCTTAAATTCCCTCATTTTCTCAAAACGCTCTATAAGACCATAACTTTCGCCCATCCACCAAAATCACAGCCCCCCTCCCTCTCTACCCATCCCCATTTTCCCTGCATACACCCCCCACACACAAAAATTCCAACTCACTCTTCCCCTTCAATCTTGACCACAACCATCTGGTCAAACACCCCCTCCCCCTCTTCCTCCAATCTCTCTCTGCCATCCATTTTACCCCTGCTCATCCCCCACCTCTTTCTCTCATCGCTAGCCACAGTAGTCCTTGCTCCCTTCACCTTTCCCCTTTTCTCCCACTCATTTTCGTCACTCATTTTTATTCTCTAACAAGTACGGACGTCCACCAAGACGTTGCCATTATTTTTCATTTTATTTTATTTTTCCTCCCAACATGTCTACCGTACATGTATTTGTACTTTCATGATATCTTTTCCCTATATCATCATCCTGATGAAGTCTTATAAATAAAGACGAAACGTTGATGTACACATAAAAAACATCCAGTTTTTGGTTTTCCTTTTTTCATTTTACCATCACGTCGGATTACCTTCATCCTTCTCTTCCCATATATATATATATATATATATATATATATATATATATATATATATATATATATATATATATATATATATATTAATGAATTGACAATATACATGAGTTTTATCTTTAATTAATACATTCAGTTTCACGGAAACATCAGAAACTCAGTCCGGGGGCTTTCCACACCGAATGTAACGAGTGGTCCAGTCGATGTTTTAATAGTGTAATTTACTATTTTAGGTTAAACTATAAAAGCAGAAAAAAAAATGAAAATATATTTGCTTTGCTAATACTTTTAAATACAAGAAATTGATCCGTCTGGCAGTTTTTTACTCACTAAATTTTGTGTGGTGCTACGGATACATATTTACAATTGCATGTGGTCACTAGACTAACCCGTGAGACACTCAAAATTATACGAGATACGATAGTCGTTACTTTAATCTTCCGCGAGTTACAGCCCGAGCACGAAGTGGGACGTATGAATATAACAAAACTGTAATACGTCGATAAAAGTTGTATTCCAACAGTTACGAGATCAGATAAAGACCAGCAAATGACGTAGAACGTTTTCTAATGAAATTAGATTAATTACGAAATTAAGTCAACAAGCATAAGACGCGACATTTAACAGAATTGAGCCTGTATATGGATTGTATATTAATAATGTAAAGCCAGTAAGTCTTTTAAGGATTCAATTAAAATTATAGTTAGACGGAAAATGCTCAACAAGCAATAAAAACAGATAATTATAATATCAATTATTTAAAGGAAAGTCGTATTCCGCTTGTGTATGTGTCCGGATTAAACTCGTAAACTACCAAAGTTCTGTGCACAAAATTAAAATTGGTCAAGGTGTTTACCGACACCCGGCTATACTAAACTACCATGAAATTCACCTTTTCTGATTCGTTTTACCTACGATATGTTCGGACACTCTCAATTATTAAAGCGCTCTCTAATCGTTAACGTCATTGGATACGACAGAGAACCACCTTCAAATAAAGTCTTGTATTTGGAAGCGTTCAGATGGCACAGGCATCCATTTTGTTTCCAGTACTTCCAGATCCAGTCTGACTGTTATGATCCAAGTTTAATATACTTCATCAATTACTTTGAATCCTTTCACAAAGCAGTCGACAAAGCGATCATATACAAAATATATTTTATTAAATATTTAAAATGTTAAGAACTCGGTGGATAAATAACTGTTAGTGTTGGATAATGACTGTGGGGATGGACGCATCTATTTGAGACGGGTTTGACTTACGCGATTTGTAGCGGAGTCATTCCGTGCGAAGCTAGCGATGTGTTTCTCACGACTGCAGTGACAGGTGATGTCGCCTTAAGGTCAAGGGTCGGGTCACAGCTGCGTCGATAAGGAGGTCCGTTACGTCACAGTTTTTCTCCGTGGGAAAACGAAGTTGAGATTTAAATTAGTTACTGACTTGGAAGCGAAGAGTCAACAACGATAGTCATGTAGCTGTTACAAGCTGAGGGATTCGAATTTTCGAATCCCAAAATTAAGAGCCAGAATGAATGTTCATATTTTCCTCCCTCTACAAATTACTAGATTAACGTAGGAATTTTAACTAGTGTAGGCTTTCTCCCTGTCTCTCTCTTTTTAACGAAATCCTCGATTGTTGGCTAATTAATTAATAGTAAATAAATGGCTCGAATTTAAACAGCAAAATACTTTGTGAATTTATTGAAACAAAGGTTTGATTTCAGAGCGAAGAGAGTAGCCCGAAACACAAGCGAAAGGGGTCATGGCGGCAGAGTTGCGGACAACGGAGAATCGCGTTTACTGCTGGGTAGACGATAAGCAGTAGTACGAATAGTCGTAACGCACAGCGTAAGCAGAGGCGCGAACTATTGGCGCTAATAGTTCCCTGCAATCGACACACGAACGAAGCGAAGCAGAGAGAAACGGCATATCGTCCCACGAGTAGCGATGCCGTCCGTTCCGAATCAACAGCGAAGGTAAATCTACGACGACACGCGACATTAAAGTTATGTAAAAACCAGTTATGTAACATTAGCACAATTACTACATCGGTATTAATAACTATTAAATGTTTGTATATGCAGTCAAAAAAACAACCAGACAAAACCTTCGTTTAAAACGAGAATCGGTCACATGGCTTAATAGCAGGACCAATGGGATTGCGTATAGTCTGTGGCCAACTGTCATAAGATGGAAAACCAAGATTTTTTACTATAAGTCATACTTTAGCCCCAACGGCATTAAACTGGCATGACCTTGAACAACGTTAATCCCCAGATAAAAAAAAGATTGCTCAGTAATCCTGTTATGCGCCAACATAATTACGCACTATTGTGTAGATGATTTCGCTTGAGTTTAGGTGGGTGGAGGTTATGCAATATTTAGTGTGTGGGGATGTAGACATGAATCAATCTCTTGGTGACGTGGACCATTAGGTTGAAAATCTCCTGAAATCAATAATTGAAAGGATCTTTGGTCGATTTTTGTTCGGGGTAGAGGGTGAAAATATCATTTAGGATGTTAAGGTATAGGTGATGCTAATATTTTTTTCGATACATTTCTTAATTAGAGTATTATATAAATGTATATTGACTGAATAGGTTTTAAAAGAGTGGGAGTGGGAGAGAGAGGAATATAGCGGGAATGTGAGATGTTGCCCATAAGAAATGTATATATATATATATATATATATATATATATATATATATATATATATATATATATATATATATATTAGAGGAAGCATTATTAAAATCAATGAAACAGACGAGTGGGGGAAAAAAAAAGAAAGGAAAATTGTTAAAATTACCTTAAGGCCTTGTCGTCTGACCCTCTGAGAGGAAACGTCAGAATGGTAAATCAAAAACTAAAAGTCGAATGAGAAATGAAGGGGAAAAAAATAAAATAAAACTTATTTCAGTTGGAGGAAACGAATGAGAAGGGAAAAAAAAAAAAAGTAAATCTCTCTCTTGAGAGATTTACTTTTTTTTTTTTTTTTCCCCTTTTCATTCGTTTCCTCAAACTGAAATAAGTTTTTTTTTTCCCCTTCATTTCTCATTCGACTTTTAGTTTTTAATTTACCATTCTGACGTTTCCTCTCAGAGGGTCAGACGACAAGGCCTTAAGGTAATTTTAACAATTTTCCTTTTTTTTTTCCCCCACTCGTCTGTTTCATTGATTTTAATAATGCTTCCTCTAAAATTAATCCTACCATTCTGTTGTACACGAAATTTACTTATATATATATATATATATATATATATATATATATATATATATATATATATATATATATATATATAAATTTCCGAAACAGTTTTTCATCGTAAACAACTGATGATCCCTTAAATAATGTTAGAAGCAAACTAATATAATAACTGAAAAAGTTAAATTTACTTACATGAGTGATATTCCACTGAACGACTTGGGACTTAAGTTGTTTTTTTTAAATATAGTTTTAATGGTCGAGAAACTTCCAAGACTATATATATATATATTCAATGATATTATATAAAAATAGGTGTTTTATAAATATATTTTAAAGAATATCTTATTGTTTTTTTTATAGATTTCGTAGAAATGTCTAATACGATAATAGATACATCAATATACGGTGTATCATAGTGAAGTAAGAAATATATTATTCAAGACTGAACATATTTATTTGTATAGTTTCTTAATATGTTCAACTTAGAATTTCAGTTTCCTTAAGCTCAAGCTTGTCAAAAAGGATGCTTTTCCATTCAGAAGCCTTAGCCAACTTTTGAATTAATAAAAGGATGCTTCAAGTATTTTTTAATTAATATATTTTAAAGCATTTTAAAGACAGGTTGAAGTATTTGATAAGAGTTATGTTTGTATAGGATACGAAAACCTTTTTCGTACCAGTTGAATAAAAGCTTTAAATAATGATATACTTTTTTCTTTGTTCAGCTTTCAAGAAATCCACGCTTAAGCGAAATTACAAATTATAAACAAACACTAAGCAAGGGTGTGTATATATCCGTGCTAGGAAATAACAGAGGTCCAACATAGGTAGGAAAAATTTCCGCAAGCAAACTGCCGCTTCCCATTGTAGTGAAAAAGTTTTAAATTAAAACTGATTTGCATATGACAGTTTTGAGCGGAAGTGAATTAACACGGGGCAAAAGGTGAGGGGTTTAAAGTCAGATCCGATATTGAAAGTGTAAAAACGAAGAAAATCTAAAATGTGTTATCTTTCCGTAAGGAGAAACAAATCTGTCCGGATGTCAAATATCTACAGGGTGTCTCAAAAAAATGTACTCACTCTTAGAATGACGAGAAAACCTTTATTTACCTTGGTGCGCGTTATCAGCTTTGTTTAAACAATAATGGTCATCAGTTTGAACATTTGCGAACATGATTCTTCAATTACATCTGTCTCATGTATTCGATGCTATTTCATTTCACTCTATGTTCATAAATAAAAGTTTTCTCGTCATTCTACGAGTGAGTACATTTTTTTGAGACACCCTGTATATTGGTATAGTTATAAATTATTAGTATATTAGTTAAGACGTAAATCATGTAAGGGGTGTAAATATGTATAATAAAGGACTATATAGTATTCAAAAGAAACGATAGAAAAAATTAGTAAGCAAATAGAATGATAGTAATTTTAATTAATGGGAACACTTACGTTATATTAAGAGTATAACAATATTCAATCCGCAAATTTAATTCAAGAGAATGTTTTTAAAGAAATTATAACTATTTATATAAAAGGGGTACTTTTATTTTATTTGTACTTATTATAATGAGATCTAAGACCCCTTTTATCAACTAAAAGAAAAAAAGCAGGTCACCGCGCCCATGCTTTACATCCTCTTATAGAAGGAGTGTGTTTAATGCTAATCATCAGAGGCGCACTTACCGGGACAAAAACAAAAGGGCTGCTCAGGAATTTTTGTAAGTGAAACTGCACTTATCTCAGTGCGCTGGCTTCTCAAAACCACACCTGACTTTGTGTATAATATCCTGGCAAAAAGAAAAATAATATATATATTTAGATACAATATTTATTAGAACATCAAAAGTTCAAAGCAAAGAGCTTCATATCCTTAATCCATGGATTTTCAAAGATAAACTATTTTCATCAGCTGTAAACTTTTTATGTTGAAGTATATATATATGAGCCTTAGATGAACTACTTTATTGTCAAAATACGTTTAATATAGAATCGTACATTCTTTCTCGGTAAGTATATCTAATTATTGTCTTCCCAAAATGTGGAGAGTAGCGAGTAGTTTTTTAAAAATTCAGCTTAGAAAACTATTGGCTGGATTTTAATAAAACTTTTGGGATATAATGTAATGAAAGAAGCGCTTTTATTTACAAAATGTCTACTGTGAATTTAAAAGTTTAAATCCGGTTTAGCTTAGGTTTTGTCTCGCGCATTGAAACCCCATAGTTAAAAAAAATGCACTTTTTGTAATTGATTTTATGTAACAAAATAAATGTTAAATCATTGGAAAGGAGATCGAATTAAAGAATATAAAATATAAAATAAATAATCAATTAAATGATAAAATCGATAGAAATTTTCAACTTTAATCCCGTATAAAAGACAAAAAAATTCCCGTCTTTTGGCATTTTTTTGTTTATAGTAAGCTTTTTTTCTTAATGTGACATTTTATAGTTATTAAAATATATTTACATTACTTACGTATTTTTAGAGATGTTTTAAAGTTAATAATCATAAATCAAATTAATATATATCAGTATAAAAAAAAGGTTTAATTAATAAAAATATGTTATTCAAAAAATTTAGTAAAAAATACGTTTTAATGTTTTTATTAAAAATGTTTAATTCTTGCTTAAGCTAAATTTGTAAGCAGTTTTATGGAAGCCACGTCCGGATATAATCCGGTAGTTTTATTCATTAGTCATCTGTCAAGATTTTCTATTTTCGCCACGAAGTCCAGCCGATCGGATTGCTTTCTTTACGCTTTTGGTCTA
>OY744532.1:21965206-21980206 GCA_963556195.1 Sepiola atlantica | reverse complement strand
ATCTAACACGTGGTTTTTTGAAGCATTTTGCATTTTATTTAAGCGTTATATATATATATATATATATATATATATATATATATATATATATATATATAATGTATTTTTATGTAATTTTTTTTATTAGTGATTGTAGCGTGTGTGTTTCTTTTTAGTAATATACTACAATATCAATCGTCTCACTTCCTAAGTGATAATGATGTAGAAGATTGAATTATCACTCGCCCGTAACTTTATAGAACTTATTTTCGAAAGACAAAGATTTACGACAGAACCACTTAGAATTTTTTGGATGAACCAGATGTTGCATGTTTATCTTAGATCGAAAGCATAGAAAGTGCATTTCAGTTTGTTTCATGTTCGACACAACAGCGATATAAGATATGAAATTTAAAAAATTATTTGTTTCACATTGCATCTTCAGCGATCGGGCGATCCCATCTTTTTAAAAAGGGGTGAATGGTGATAATGTACGTACAAACATGAAATTACCATAACGTATCATTGTATCAATTAGATGGTGTTTGTAAAGCTGCAGTTATTTCAGAATCGTTTACAATAAATATTGGGTTTCAGTTTTGGATCATTCCATTTTCCATAAACAGAGCATTGGCCTTTTGGCTATTAGCAAAGTGTAGTATCTGTTCTGATACTACATTTCATATTTCCTCCATTCGGTCTGTGAAGGAGAAATCTTTCAAGACTAAGGGAATTTTTTATTTTTGTCATACATAATCCAAGGTGCCCCTTTTTGGTGAGCTGGTTTTCCCCCATATTAAAAACCGACTCTTTGTCTAAATCCGCTCTCGTGGAGACGGATGGGGGGGGGGGGTGCAAGTAAATAGGAACTCCTTCATCTTAATTTTTGCTTAAAACATTAAAAATAGGATAAAGTTGAATGGAAAATCTAGTTTTAAAATAATGCTGTCGACCCGAGACCAGTTTGATCAACGTTGGTACATCGTACATTAGTGTATACTTCAAACCGATTGTGAAGGTAAATAGTTATTTTAAAAGTATATTTATTTATTAGTAGTTTATCGAATAAATAAATATTGTGTAACACTAAGGGAAGTAATTCAATATATATGTATAGCTATAGCTGCTCGTGATATTGAATTACTTCCCTTGGTGTTACACAATATTTATACATTATATTATTTTCGAAAGACAAAGATTTACCGTTGTCTACGACAGAACCACTTATTATTGATTATTGATTAATTCCTCCTGTATCTACAGTGCACTTTTCACGAACCATCCAACGGTGAATCTTTGTTTTTGCATTCTCAACCTTTTTTCATTGGACACTATTTGCATTTTTCTACATTTGTTTAATCCCTCGCTCACTTAGCTATCTATTTCTATTCTTCTTATGATAAGAATCAATTCTTTGAAAAGCCTTGGCTTAAGGAAAGAAAAATAAATATTTTTTAATTGAATATACCTCGTTTCGAATAACTGAAGACGTAATAGATTTGGCATTGTCACATTTCTATTTCTCTTCACTCATCCCTCTATATAATTGATCTATCCCGTATATTGAGCTTTAAACACTTCACGATAGGTTCAAATGTTAAAAGTAGACGTTCTACTTTCAGTTTTATACTTTTATATATAAATACATATTGGTCAACAAATATGTATACGGCAGATATTACCAGCATCATCATTGTTGTTTTATGCATTAAATATGTTAGCCATATCGACCAATTTTGATATTTATAAATGTTTTGAAATGTCACAGTTTAGGAATAAATACAGGATTTTTCTACCTTTAAAAATTGATTTATCTCACATTAATATAATTAGTGATACAACGGCATTGATTAAATGTAAACATCAAATAAAGGTTGCGTGAATATATATATATATATATATATATATATATATATATATAGTCTCGGAAGTTTCTCAACCATTAAAACTATATAAAAAAAACTAAAAAAACTTTAAAAAAACAACAAATTATAGTCTCAAGTCTTCCAGTGGAAAATCACTCATGTAAGTCAATTTATTTTTTACAGTTATTATATTAGTTAGTTTCTAACACTATTTTAAGGGATCATCAGTTGTTTACCATGAAAAACTGTTTCGGGAATTTAATATATATATATATATATACAATAATATTTTTATAAATAAATATTAAATATTTAAATACCTAGAGACATCGATGTTTCATGCTAACGCAATCTTCAGTCTAGGAACTAATTCTCAACGGTCGATAGGCGCGAACCCCGAACACAAATCGCCACTGATTCGCAGTCGGGGATCTTACCCATAGGCCATTGCCAACTAGTTAGTAAATAGAGAGGAACTTTAACTGTAAATAGCGGAATTCGACGACTACTCACCAAGCAGCTAGAGTGATCTACGAAACGTCGTTCGGATCATGCATATACAGGGTGGGCCAAAATAAGGGTCCTATCTTTAAATTTGAATAACTTGAATTTGAATAACTTCCACAAAATAAAAGTTAAATCACCAAACTTTATGTGTGTGTAGACTGACCCTTCCGAGATTTTTTGAAATAAACAAAACAAATTTTAGCCGAAAAACACTTCTTAAAACTTACAAAAACTAAAGTATTGTTTTTTACACTGTTTTGAGTTTTTTAAGCAAAAATAATGTTTTCTAAATGAGGGTACGTTCCTTAGGGCTAATACGGCTCATGCTTGCTTCGGAAGGGGTCCTTTACTTATTCTAAAAAAAAATTTTTTTTTAAATCAATAAATAAAAAAGTTATGAATTTTTAAAAATATGACCCTTATTTTTGCCCACCCTGTATATATATATATATATATATATATATATATATATATATATATATATATATATATATATATATATATATATATATATATATATATATATATATATATATGCGAGGAGCGAATCTTCTTACAGTCCTTCAAAAATAGATAAATAAAAATAAAAATTACTAAATACAAAATATTTTGAATGTTCTTAATATTTTTATATTTTTTGGCGTTTTTTTTAATAATTCAGACAATTAAAAAAAAACATAATTCTGAATAAATTAACAGTTATACACTGCGACCAGCGATAATAGCTTTCTAACAAAAATAGTTATTTCTCAATTTTCCATGACTCAATTTCGGTAATCTTGCACACGGTTATAAAAGCGGTGCTAACAAATAAGCATACACTCATCGTTAGTATTCGCAAAATAAAATATTTGTTGAAATCAGTGAATGTTTACCGACCAATGATAATAGCTTTTTCAATTAAAACAACCATAATTAACGTTTATTAGTGAAACTAATGGATACATGAATAAAATAGAGATCAATGGCGGTTATATTTAACACTTAATTGATATAATTAAATATGCAATAATATATAGTTCAGTACATATAATGAACAAATACCTTATTTACCCACATAACCACCATAGACATTTATAACTTCAAAATGTCTTGTATTAACTAAAACCAGTCAATGGTTTAATAATGGCTTACTGCAGTATTAATGGCTTCTCATAAGTTCGTGTTAGGCGAGAATTGACGTCCATTGGCGTGAACATCTCGTTTGATGATAGACCAAATGTTTTCTATTGGGTTTTAATCAAGGGGCGCATATAGACCAGATCATCAACTTTGTAACTTTTGATGCACAAAGATGCTAAGAATGCTTGTGTAGCATAGACAGAGTGAGAAGAAGCATTGTCGTGCATAAAAAAGTATCTGAGTAACGCAAGATTTATGTCATTAGCCAAGGTACCAGAGATTCTTTACAGAGATTTAAATAGGCAATAGACGTTTTTTACTCATTCAGGTACTCTTATTTTTCATGCAAATCGCTGCAGACAAGACATGAAGCCACTTGATGTAAGGAGCTAAAAAAATACTACTTCAAAGTCAATAAGTTGCCAACGATAAGTGTTAGATAGATTGATTCCGACCCAGAAAACAACAATACTTCGCCCTTTTTCAAAAACATCGCTCATGGAGTGTTAGGACTAAATGACACAATAAAGGAAGCCGAAAGTAAACCGAAAGTTCATTTTGTACTCTCCTATGTAGAAGCAACAAGTCTATCTCCAATGATACCCGGCCATATCATGACTCTCCACCATTTTGTTGTCGTCACAAACGATGGTGACTCATTTCCAGAATAAACTCATATTTTCCCTCAGTCATAAAGTCAATCAAATGTTGTCCTGGTCTCGTCATTGAAACAAACCTTTCTCATCTCTTTCTTCATATATGAGTTTGCCCATTTCACTCTCAAATGTTTGTGTAAGAGGAAGCTTTGTAAGTGGAACTTTTACAGAAGCCATTGTTTTAAGAATTGCATCCTTTGTTGGTTTTAGTACGGCAAGACACCCAGAAGATTGATTTGCTTGATTGCCGAGGTTTTCTACAGAGTTTACGACTAATATTCCTAAAATCCCTGTTTGTGAAGGTCTTAGATATTCCAGCATCTAATAGTTTCTTCCTTGGGAAAGGGTCATTCATAAATCTTTTTTACAGTATCCACATAACGATTTATTTTTTCGAGCAATTACACCAGGAGAGGTGTCTTTATATGTGTCCATTATTATATTTTTCACCCCCAGTTTGTGATTTTGTTGTTGAGAAGTAAAAAAAATACTATTATCTCTGGCCACCCTGAAATGAGCAAAAACGTTAATTACTGAATAAACTATCCACAAAAATATGTAAATCAATCAAATGATGTTATCATAATGTGCCAGAATTTCCGTTAAACAATTGTTGAAATTCATTAACAGAATGGTGAATAAATTTGATTTTTATTAGAGAAATATTATCGCAGGTTGCAGTGTATTTATTCCTTTATCATAGCAACAGGATGGCAGGAATTCTGTAGTAGATCATTCTTTTTTACGCGCATGTGACTAAAGAGGGATTTTTATGTATATTTACATATCGTTTTGTATACAGGAATGTGTAGTCGTGAATGCACGGGTTGTTATAGGGGCGCATATCTGTATACATAAACTAGTAAGTTGTGTGTGTTTGTGTTTTTTGTTTCACTGTACTTCAGTCGAGTTCTCAGAAGTCAAGAGGCCCTTCCCGAGGCTAACACTTGATCTCTATATGAGAGACATAGATATTCAGATATTCCATTATTTTTTTCCTTTACCTGTCAACCGTTAAGTTAGTAAAAAAGTTAATTATTTTTCTCTCCCCAATTGACCAGTTAACTATGCTGTAGTATATCGTTCTTGTGGTGTCTTTATCTTACCGGATTCCAGGACAAGAATTCATCTAGTCTGGTGGAATATCCAGTTGTGCTGTTACTTGAGGTCACATTACTTGGGGAAAGTGCACCATTCCTCGTATGAGCAAATGTATAGCCGTGCTGACATGATCTTATTTGGGTTTCGAATACTATGTTATTTTGAATAGTTGGTCACGGTTAACTTGTAGGGTAAAGTATCATAATGTCAGGTTGTCCTGACACACCCTTGTACAGACAGACCGAAGACACTCAAGGATAGTGTCTAGTTCGTAATTCCAACTATGGATGGTTGTGTATGTGTGTGTGTATCTGTGTGTAGGTAACGGAGTGTATCAGTGATAATCAGCTTGATTAGTAGTCAATTAAAACCAACATTTCTTCTTGGCCAGTAGAATCTTTGAAGTTTAAAGAAAATCTAATGTCTATGTCTGCTGAAAATATGGTTTTCTGCTAGTTTGTAAGATTCCTGTTTTCTGACCTTTGACATCTCCCATTCAGTGTGTAGGTGTTATCGTTTTAGCAATGCCCTGTGAACAAATTGAAATAATGAGAGAATTTTTATTTTTTGTTTTTATTGCTGTTTTGTATTTTACGCTTTTTTGAATCTTCATTTTTATTTTTTGTTCTTAGTTCTACTATTTTTTCATTCTTTCATTTCGAAATTTGTATTTTTTTTATTTTGCTAACGGTTTGTTTTTGTGTGATATTTATTTATTTATTTATTTATTAAAACTTAGTTCACCTCAAACAAGGCAAGCTGCCACTGTAGACGTAAGGGGCTACTGAAAATTAGGGAAAAAGTTTAGGAAATCATCTTAAATTGAAGAGCTGTGCAGCGAGATGCTTGTCCACATTAGTGTTAAATGTATGCATGTCGGTATAGTCGGGAAAACAGGGAGCAGGGAGGGAGTTCCAATGGCCAGCAGCACAAGGAAGGCAGCTATTGGAGTAGAAAGCTCTCCTCATCTGAGGACCTCCAAAATGAATGGATGCAATTTTGTTGATTGTGGAGTTGGTCCAGTGTATTTACGTCGAGGGGCACCAGAGTAAGTCCATCAGACCACTGAAGTACTTGTAAAATAAGCACAAGTATGCAACATTGCGACGATGGAATAGGGGATAGAGTTTGGTGGATAATGAGGGAACCTCTTAGATAAGAGACCTTTTTTGGGCCTTGTCTAAGAGGGAGACCCCGGTGGATGGTGCACCAGTCACGATGTTACAACAATACTCCATACATGGGCGGATGATGTCTTTGCAGAGATACAGGATACTGTCAGGTGTGAGAAGTGTTATAGCACGGTAGCGAGATCCCACTTTCTTTGCAGCAGCCTTAGCAATGTCTTCTTTGTATTCGTTCTAATGTTACATGTGAATGTTAGACCGAAGAGTTTGAACGTTGGATTCTCAGGTAGGGTGTTATATTTTATTATAGTTATTCATCTTTTAATTATCTTTATATATTTTTGTATTTATATTCATTCTTTTTGTTTTTGTTTTTTTATGTTTTTGCTTCTGTTCTGTGGAAAATAAATAAAAAGACACTACCATTGTGGCTCTGCTGAGGGTTTCTGTATATATTTATAGGAATGAAATAAAATGACAGAATTCCGAAGGCTTAAATAATTTTTTAAACGGGTATGTGTTGGGGGTGTTATTCTGCATCCATGAGAAATATTCTATACCTTATGCACATGAAGTTGTGCATTCGGAAATATGCCGATAAATATATATTTATAAACAAATATAATTTGATATTGAACGAGCATTTTAATTAGGATTGAACCTGAAACCAAATTTTAACTGTATATTATATATATATATATATATTAGACAACTTTTGCAGACTAGAATGCCAAATAAGTGCGACAAGATATATATATATATATATATATATATATATATATATATATATATATATATATATATATATATATATATATATATATATATATATATATATATATATGAGATTTAGTGAATTATAAGATTCCAATTGCTCAAAGAATTAGAACAACAAGTATGTTATGGTGTACGGTCGTTTCCAAAACATTCTGGAAATGCTTTATTTCATTCTTTAATTGAAAAAAAAAACAACGAAAACTACTACAAAACACGTCTTCATCAGCGCCTTTAGCATCACATCTTACAGAAATTCAAGGAAAAAATAACAAGCTCGTCTTAGAGGGACATTCATTGGCAGGATGGCGTACATAGACCAATATTGGAAAAAGAATAAGTTACAGATATAAAATAAGAATATACTTTTGTTAGTTTTCTTAGGTTTTAGCTTTGATTCGATAACATGTTTACTCACATATTCTAACCGAGATTTTATAAAGATGCAGTTAAAAATAACTAAAATAATGTACAGCCAGAGTTCGATATTTAATAAAGTAACCGGGAGTAACAGTTCCTTAAAATCAGACAGTGAAAAAGCTAAAAATTTTAAGACAAAATTGGTACGACATCGATAAGTGGGCAGGCACGAAACCATTCGTATGACACAATCAGTGATGTACATAATATAAATATGTTATTATATATAATAATGGTAATAATCCAGGTGAAAAATATCCACAGGGTGGTAATCCAGAGAATTTTAACCGGGTTTATAAAAAGTGCTCAATATCAAAATAGAGCTTTATATATGATAATTTTATTTACACAGACATGTACAAAATCTGCGACACTGGCATGTCGATGTTATCGATCAACAGTTACTATAAACTGAGATCTCATCAGGCAGAGTTAGAATCCGATCTTAACCTCAGATCATATTTGGAGAGAATGAAGTGGAGGGATAGAGAAAGAGAAGAAGAAGGAAAGAAATTTAACATTTCAAAAATTAAAGCCGTTAAAAAATTAAAATTAAAAATTAAAAAATTAAAAATTAAAAAAATGTATTATATATATATATATATATATATATATATATATATATATGTGTGTGTGTGTGTGTATGTGTGTGTGTGTGTATAGTCAAAACTTGAAACGTATCTCGGAATATAAGCGCAAACGAACATAACGTATCTTACTCTGTCCCTCCTTTTCTCTTTCTGGCTCCTTCTCTATCTCTCAGTATTTCATTGTCTCATCATCTCTCTGTTAGTCTGTTAGATCGCCTAAACATATCATTTCACGTCTGTTGCATTATATTGGTTGTTACAAATCTAGCCAGCTTCCAATTATAGCTATGCCTTAATACATTGGAACTTCGGTAAATTACGAGAGCAAAGAAGCATTTAGCGAAGGTATGCACTATACTGGGTTTTCCAATCTGCTCGCCCTGCCCTTTTCTGTCTTTCTGAATCTCTCTCTCTCTCTCTCCCTCTCTCTCTCTCTCTCTCTCTCTCTCTCTCTCTATATATATATATATATATATATATATATATATATATATATATATATTAATAGCACAAAAGTAACAATCCCTACTATGTCTGTCTTTTCCCATATGTAATTTTGAATCTCCATCAGGCCTTGGCGGCCTGTCTTTCCTTACTAAAGAATATTTGTTCGCTAGCATTATATTTTGTGTATTATAAATCTAGTCATAATTTAATCATGGTTCCATGTTTGCAAATTTTATAATAATAATAATAATAATAATAATAATAATAATAATAATAATAATAATAATAAAAATAATAATTACAATAATAATTATAATAATAATAATAATAATAACAATAATAATAATAACAATAATAATAATAATAATAATAATAACAATAATAATTACAATAATAATAATAATAGCAATAATAATAATGATGATGATAATAATAATAATAATAATAATAGAAATACTAATAATAATAATGATAATAATACTACTACTACTACTACTACTAATAATAATAATAATGATAATAATTATAATAATAACAATAATACTACTACTACTACTAATAATAATAATGATAATGATGATACTACAACTACTACTACTACTACTACTACTAATAATAATAATAATAATAATACTAATAATACAAATGTAAGAGGATAAACTAAGCAAATATGGTATCAGTGAAATGGGTTACAACTACGATCGTAGAATAGAAAAAGGAACAGGTTATTGCAATGAATATTACAACACCCTCACGAGCTAATCTTTCATGAAATCTAGCTCAGTATCTTTCTTTTCGGGGTCGTGACTCAACCGTTTGACTTTTTCTATCGAATATTATGTACATCTCTTTTAATAGTTACGGTTTCAAGAACTTGGTGCTTCATGCGTGGCTGCAATTAGCGGAACTGATGTTTCCGGCATTAGAATGGTTAGAGAAATTGCTATGTAGAATATATCATTCAGCATACACACTTCCACCGGAATTTATTCGTCAAATTGTTGTGTGGAATCTTTAGTATATGTGGCTATTAATTGAGTAAAATGTTTTTTCATGTTCGGCTTTTTTACATTTTAGAATATAGGTTACTCCACCAAATCTTCTAGTGATTTGACAATCACTAAAAGACTTGGTGGAGAAACTCTCGGAAATCGTTATTAGTTGATGAAAACTTTCGCTCTGGCTTTTAAAATTGTAATTTTGACGTGTATATTTGAACGCTTTTTTTTTTAAACATCAGTTCAGCTTGTGACATGCCTGAAACTCTGTTTGGGTTTGAACTGATTTTGAACACCGATAAAAAAAATTATGAATGCTCTTCTTATCTCTATACAAGACGTAATTACTTTTTTAATACTTTTCTGAAACTGTTCATAAATCTTTCAACTTGATTGTTGGGTCTAGGTAGGTAAGGTGAGGTTGTAGTATAGTCAATGAATAGAAATATAGAAATATGCAAAAATGTCTGAATTCCCTTTTAGTAAACTGTTCTCATTGTCGCCTACTATTGTTTTAGGCAAGCAAAAACGACTAAAAAGTTCGTTCAGCTATTTTATAGTAGTTGTGGTCGTCAAGTGGTTACATTTCCGACCACTCGGGGTAGTTTTCCACAACTATTAAATAGTAGTAAGCATTGATTTTTCCAGCATAATCATCCACAGAACATCTTTATTCGGCCATGGCTGCAACTTTATGATTGCACGCTTTTATATTGTTTTCGAGTTTGTAAGGCAAATGTCTACAACCTTTTCACTTCCTTTGCATGAAACTAAATCATGGTAATTATAGCCCACGTGTTCACTATTTATGCATAGCAGCTTAGTTTAGGAGTGACTCATGTACATAAAAATATATAATACACATACAGAACATCATATATATATAGATAGAGATATACTTATATATATATATATATATATATATATATATATATATATATATATATATATATATATATACAATCAGACAACGCCGCAGCGGACAACCCATGAAAGAAAAAACCGGAAGTCCGAGACTCAAGTTTCGCCCTTCTTTTGGGCTCATCAGTAGAACACATCCGAACTCAGGATTCGAAACCCGATATATATATATATATATATATATATATATATATATATATATATATATATATATATATATATATATATATATATCGGGCTACTGATGAGCCCAAAAGAAGGGCGAAACTTGAGTCTCGGACTTCCGGTTTTTTCTTTCATGGGTTGTCCGCTGCGGCGTTGTCTGATTGTATATATATATATATATATATATATATATATATATATATATATATATATATATATATATATATATATATATATATCAAATTAATAAGAAAATAATGCTCTATACTTTTGATGTATGATGCTTATGAATCGGCTTAACCCCAACTACATTAATCAAACAAAAAAAAATTACAATGAACACATGTTTTGCAAACAACTAAACGACTTCTAGTTGTACAAAATTCAGACGTTCTGCATTCACCAACGTCTCGGGAAGCATTTTCGGCCAAATTTTTGTGGTGGAGATGCTTAAAAAAATAATAGACGGTGTGCGAAGGTTCTGCAAATACGGCAATGAAAAATGTTAAAAGCTAAGCTTTTGCAAAGTGATATCATTACATATGACGATGATGATGATCGCATGTAATAAAGAGAGTAAGAGATGAAACCTTGAAGATTGTGAACAACTTGCTTTGATGGATCGCGGTGAGATTTGCGATTAATTCTTCTGTGTTAACTTGTCTGTCTTGATCGTCGTTAAGTACAATTAACTAACACGGACAATGATAATACATGAAGGTAGTTCATTATTTATGCTTTTATACATCGCCGGGACAGAGGGAAAATGAATATTATCTATAATCCTATATATTTTAAACAGTTTTTTTTTTCGCTTCTAATGAGCGCTAAGCCAAAACACCCACCTTAAGTCCGGCGATCACGTCGAGTGACTCACGTGTATATTACTTCCGTTTCTCTGTTCCTACATATAACAACTTTAACTCATTGAACTTTCTAACACTATCTTCCTATGGCATATCTATCCCAGGCTACCCTGTAAATAACAGCCTGTGATACGTGTGATTGAGAATTGTTGTTTCGGACAGTTCGGCCTTTTGTTATTACAATGATGCACACATGCGTTGCAGTTTATAATGTATCTTCCCAATTTTTCACAATACTTCTTAACAGTCACAGTTCCGACGGAATTAAGAAACTTGTAATGGACTAATACAATGTGCACCATCAAAAAGTCACGACCAGCTTAAAAGCTTTTGACGTTCTATCTGCATCGAACCAGTGAGCTTGTCGTCGCCGATTATTATAAAATGTCCACTATTCGTCGCGCGTTACAATACAATTGAGAAATCAATCGTTTGGCGAAGACAGCCTTGACGACATTTCAAAGCGATGTGTTTTTTTTTAATTTCATGAAATTATTGCGGTATACATTTGCCGCAACCTATTTGATGTCGCCTCTTGCTTGATGATTGTCCAGAACCACCAGAACATTCTGGAATAGCTGTGAGTAGATCGGCTTCTATAAACGCCTGTAATGCCTTACTAACTGCAGATGGACGTCCACAATCTTTCATTGAAGTTTATCATTCAAATGACCAACTATTATATAGCGACATTAACCCTAATCCTAATCCTACACCCTAACCTAAACCCTAAACCCTAAACCCTAACCCTAAACCTTAACCTAAACTCTAAACCCTTACCCTAAACCCTAAACCCTAAACCCTAACCCTAAACCATAACCTGTACCCTAAACCCTAAATACTAATGCTAACCCTAACCCTGACCTTAACCCTAACCCTAAACCCTAACCCTAACCCTAAACCATAACCTGTACCCTAAACCCTAATGCTAACCCTAACCCTGACCTTAACCCTAACCCTAAACCCTAACCCTAACCCTAAACCATAACCTGTACCCTAAACCCTAATGCTAACCCTAACCCTGACCTTAACCCTAACCCTAAACCCTAACCCTAACCCTAAACCATGACCTGTACCCTAAACCCTAATGCTAACCCTAACCCTGACCTTAACCCTAACCCTAAACCCTAACCCTAACCCTAAACCATAACCTGTACCCTAAACCCTAATGCTAACCCTAACCCTGACCTTAACCCTAACCCTAAACCCTAACCCTAACCCTAAACCATAACCTGTACCCTAAACCCTAATGCTAACCCTAACCCTAACCCTAAACCATAACCTGTACCCTACACCCTAATGCTAACCCTAACCCTAACCCTAACCCTAACCCTAACTCCTTCACGACTCCTACCAAGGTGTCTGTGCTGCTTTATGACCAGGTTTTAACTCGTACAAATTAGGAAGTTTCTGAAATAACAATTTAAAGTCGGATGTAAAACGGTTGTATTTGGCCGGTTAAACCGGTAATGGATATTGTTCGACATTTTGACGTAACGTAGTGAAACAGAAAAAAAAAGGAGAAGTTAAAAGTAAGAAAAAACAGGAGAGGAATAAGAATAGAATAGGAAGATGATGAAGAGTAGGATGAGAAAGTGAGAGAATAGACATGAAACGACAAGTAAGGAGAAAAAGGAGGAGGTAAATGGTGATAGAAAAAAATGTCGCCTTTATCTTTCTCCGATACTTTTTAATAATCTCAATTCACAACAAAATGAGATTTTATATAAATCTAATAATAGGGAAGTTTATCGGAAGCTTTTTAAAATATAATATAACATTAACATGCTCGAATAAAAATGTATTTACAAATCGAGTAGCAATTTTTAATAATCGAAAAACCGTAATTATTTTCTTATCGACTTCATATTTTCAAATATGGAGGTAAATTAATAAAAGGGATAACGGAAATAACAAGAATATATATTTCAGTTTATTGATTGTTTCAAATATAAAACTGCTAGCTGAAACAAGTATATATATATATACAGGGTGGGCCAAAATAAGGGTCCTATCTTTAAATTTGAATAACTTGAATTTGAATAACTTCCACAAAATAAAAGTTAAACTCACCAAACTTTATGTGTGTGTAGACTGACCCTTCCGAGATTTTTTGAAATAAACAAAACAAATTTTAGCCGAAAAACACTACTTAAAACTTACAGAAACTAAAGTATTGTTTTTTACACTGTTTTGAGTTTTTTAAGCAAAAATAATGTTTTCTAAATGAGGGTACGTTCCTTAGGGCTAATACGGCTCATGCTTGCTTCGGAAGGGGTCCTTTACTTATTCTAAAAAAAAAATAAAAAAAAGCAATAAATAAAAAAGTTATGAATTTTTTAAAATAGGACCCTTATTTTTGCCCACCCTGTATATATATATATATATATATATATATATATATATATATATTAATATCTTATTATATATATATATATATATATATATATATATATATATATATATATATATATCTTATTATATATTAGATTATGTATATTAAATTCCCGAAACAATTTTTCATGGTGAAGAACTGATGATCCTTTAAATAATGTTAAGACTAGCGTAAAGTTTTGGAAGCAAACTTATATAGTGGCTGTAAAAAGTAAATTGACATACAAGAAAAGTAATTTTCCACCAAAAGACTTGGGACGATAAGTGTTTTTTTTTGTTGTTGTTATTTTTCATATAGTTTTAATGGTTGACAAACTTCCAAGACTATATATATATATATATATATATATATATATATATATATATATATATATATATATATATATATTTGTGTTATAATGGAATAATTTCAGGAGGAAATCCGGGTATGAGAGCTCAATGTAGTAAACAGAGCAATAATAACATAAAATATAATAACACGAAATCACATAATTGTCGATGCAATAATTTATTTCAACCGTTCGGTTTTTTCAAGCATCACTCAGACAATTACATTTTTGAGACTGATAGAAAATTGAATTTCCCTACCACAGTTCCAATATAATCAGAGATGGTGGTGGTAGCAACCAATTTGATACATCTTTTATAGAGAGGGGGAAATTTAAAACTTATATTTAACTATGGCGGGCGAAGGGGAGGGATCTTTAAGTTAATCAACTAAAAACTGCCGTGTCAAAATTATGACACATACGACTTGGCGATATCATACATATAGGCAACTTTACTCACGCGCATACACAAAACTAAATACGCACACATCCTATGCGCACGCACATACATAATCTCACTCGCACATTATCATAACTAAACATAATCACATACGCAACTTTTATTCATCTCTAGCCAGAATGCGTCCGGCGAAACTCGTGTTCTCAAATTCGGTTGGAGAAAAGAAAGAAAGAAACAATTAACAGGCACAGAGAAGAAATAGACAGACCGCGTGTCATAAATTCCCAGTCCGTCTGGGTTCCAAGAAAGAGAATCTAATTGAAATAAAATTACATATAT
>OY744532.1:21882706-21962706 GCA_963556195.1 Sepiola atlantica | reverse complement strand
ACGGATTAATTAATAATTAATATTTCATTTAAATGTCTTAATTGGCATGTCTATTATTGGAGCTATTATGAGAATCGGTTACCTCTTTTTTAGTGATCTCATATATTCGAGAAGACCCGTACTCCGTACTATTATCCTACAGTTTCATTTCCCCAATATATGGATGGTGGTTCTTTTAGGTGTAGCTATTGGTCTTTTCTTTCTAATTATTTAACCATAGCTATTTATAGCTATGGTTAAATAATTCCGCGTATCATTTTTAAATGTATCTATCTATCTATCTATCTATCTATCTATCTATCTATCTATCTATCTCTCTGTATATATATATATATATATATATATATATATATATATATATATATATATATATTAATAAAGCTAAAAGACGAGATCACGTGTGTCTGTGTGTGTCTCGCTTATACGTAACTTTTATGAATAAACATTAAAGTGTTATTGTTTTAATTACTATTAATCGAACATTTACTGAAATAAAAAATGACATATCGAAAATCGAAAATCGAAAATTTTAAAAGAAAACTGTAAACATTAATTTATAATTATTTTTTGCTTCTTTAATTAGTGGCTAATGTCTATGGATCAAATTCAATGCAAATCTGAAATATATGAATTTTTAAATGTTATGCCCCTCCCCTAAAAATCTGTTAAAAAGCTTCATTTGGGGGCATATTTATTAATTCATGTCTAATACCTATAGTTATAATTTCACAAAATTAGGAAGTTTCTGAATTTTTACGAAGGGTTTCACCGTTTTTTTTATCCCCATTTGCATTAAACTTACGCAAACTAAATGTATAATGATCGGTTAATTAGTTTAAGAGTGAATCCTATTCATGCAAATCTATAAACATATACACATATCTAACTTTAGATAAATAAAGATAATGGGTGCTTTGTTGAGGAATTATTAAATATTTGTGTTCAATGGACGCTATATGACTGAATCGAGATTGAACAGCAAATAATAATTTAAAACCGGATGTAAAACGGTTAAGTTTTTCCGGTTAAATCGGTAATGGATATTGTTCGACATTTTGTCTTTTGGAATTGATACGACAACAGTTTGTACTTATGAGAACAGTTGTGACGTAAGGTAGTGAAACAGAAAAAAGGAGAAGGGTAGAAGTAAGAGGAAAAAGAAGGAGAGGAAATAGGAATAAGAATAGAATAAGAAGATGATGAAGAGTAGGGGGGGGGAGTGGAAGAATAGACGATGAGTAGGAGGAGGAATGAGGAGGAGGGTGGTGATAGAAAACAAGAAGAGAGTGAAGAAGAAGAAAAAGAAGAAGAAAATAGGAGAAGTATGAGTAAGATAGACGCAGAAGGATGAAGAATACGCATGGAAAAGAGAAGATTAAAAGAAAGAGGAAAAGGGAAAGGAGGAGGAAGAGGAAGATAAGCGGAAGATGCTGAATAGAGAGTGAAGAAGAAGTAAAAGAAGAAGACGAAGAAAAGGAGGACGAGGAAGGAGGATGATGGAGGGGAGAAGACGTGGAAGATGCAGATCGGGGAAGAAGAAAAGAAGAAGAAGAAGAAGAGGAAGAAGAAGAAGAAGAAAAAGAAGAAGAAGAAGAAGGAGACGAAGAAGAAGAAGAACAACAACAACAAGAACAAGAATAACAATAACAACAAGAAAAATAAAAAAAGAAGGAGAAGAAGAAGAAAAGAACGAGAAGAAGAGTGAAAGAAGAAGACGGAAGACGAGATGAAGAATACAAATGGAAATAAAAAAGAGGGAAAGAAAGGATGAGAAGGTGTAAATAGTAGTAGTAGTAGTAGTAGTAGTAGTAATAGTAGTAGAAGAAGAAGACGAAGAAGAAGAAGAAGAAGAAGGAGGAGGAGGAGGAGGAGGAGGAGGATGAGCTCAAGAAAAAGAATTGTTTGAAGAAAGAAGAGAATATTAAGTGGCAGTACTAATAAGGAAACACAGAAAGGGAAAAAGAGGAAAGGCAGAAGAGGAAGGGGAGGGGGGAGATGAAGGAGGTTGTGGTGGAGGAGAAAAATTGTCAGAAGAGGGAGCAGAATGATAGAGAGTAAGAAGAAGAAGAAGAGGAAAAGAAAGACGAAGACAAGGAAGAGAAAGAAGGAAAACGTAGAAGAAGAAAATACCGAGAAGCAATTGAAATTAAAAAAAAGAAAATGGCGCAGGATATACATCATCTTTGTATTTCGCATTCTTTGCATATGATTTTCCAAACATTCCACCAATCGCCATCCATCAACTTGTAATGGATTCTCAAAAAAAGAATGTTCTTTTCTCGACAGAATATTTACAACAAATCAACGTGGAAAGAGAAATCAGAATTTCGATCGTCCACGCATATTTATGAGAAGCTTTTCGGTCGGTCGGTCGGTCGGTCGGTCGGTCACGTTTGAAATAGTATTTTCAGATGTTTCCACGTATCTCTAGATACGCCACTTGGTTTGTCTATGTGTCACGTTAAGATTTAAAATAGCATTTTCTATGGTCGAAAATGAATTTATGTTAGAAATAGAAATTTCTTCGGTCGAAAATGCATTCATGTTTGTAAAAGAATTTTACTCGGTCGAAAATCTATTTACGTTCGAAATAGTATTTTCGACGATCGAAAATTCAGTTATGTTTGAAATAGCATTTTCATCGGTCGAAAATGCATTTACGTTTGAAATAGCATTTTCGTCGGTCAAAAATCTATTTATGTTTGAAATAGTATTTTAATCGATCAGAAATGCATTAATGTTTAAAATAGCATTTTCATCGTTCAAAAATCCATTCATGTTTGAAATAGTATTTTCATCGATCGGAAATGCATTTGTTTTTAATATAGCCTTTTCATTAGTCGAAAATGCATTTACGTTTGAAATAGCATTTTCATCGTTCAAAAATCCATTTATGTTTGAAATAGTATTTTCATCGGTCAAATATCTATTTATGTTTAAAATAGTATTTTCATCGATCAGAAATTCATTAATGTTTAAAATAGCATTTTCATCGGTCAAAAATGTATTTATGTTTGAAATAGTATTTTCATCGATCGACAATGCATTTGTTTTTAAAATAGCCTTTTTCATTAGTCGAAAATGCATTTAACGTTTGGAATAGCATTTTCATCGGTCAAAAAGGCATTTATGTTTGAAATCGAATTTTCATCGGTCGAAAATTCAGTTATGTTTGAAATAGCATTTTCATCGGTCGAAAATTCATTTATGTTTGAAATTATATTTTTAGATTAATCGAAGCATTCTCGTAAGAGTGTCTCTCCGTTAGTCGGTCGCTCTGTGACGCTTCAGTTAATAATAGCATTTTCATCGCTAAATGCGTAGATTGAATGGACGCATCTCATGCATATCCGCTCTTGAGTTGTCTTTTATTTTTTGATGAGTGAAATCTTTCTTGGCAGTTAATTATGTTTTATTTCATTTTTATTTTATTCATATATATATATATATATATATATATATATATATATATATATATATATATATATATATATATATATATATATATATATATATATTAACTGTTCTTTACGAAATCGAATCTGGGCGTTATACAAGTGTATATCAAGTTTAATGAACATTCTTCGAAAAAACTGGTGGGTGAATTACATGACAATATTCCTATGAATTTTGTCTTGACTATTATGGGTGGAAGATGGTGGGGTTACATGTTAAGGTTTTCCTTCTATGTTGTCCGCATTTGTTTCTCGGTTTCATCTCTCGTGTTTGTTTTCTTGTGTCTGGCATTTTCACCGTCCGACGTTATTTACGTTCGCTGATTCAAAAAGTGAAGACATTTGTATTTCAAATACACGATGGCTTTTATTTCGTCACCCTTCCCATTGAACAAACGTTTCGTACGGAACTTTGTGCCATACATGTAGCAACCAAGTTGCTATAACCACTGTAGAAAGATTAAAGTTCACAATCAATGAGAGAGGGTGAGAGAGAAGTCGACAGTTCGTTGGAAGTAGTGCACGTGTGAACATGTTATTTCAGAATGCGCTGATGAGGTATGGTTAAACAGTGATTATCGATCTATCTCCGTGTGTCCTACCCTACTGGTCAGTGATTTTGAACGTAGATCAAGTCGATATAATATCCTCTGTCTTCGAATAGTTTTGTCTTGAATTATTTCTTTTTTCGAGATTTGAAAGAACTTATTTGCAGACGGCGTTCTCTGAGTCTTGAAAGATCGATGAAAGGGCGTGTGCACGAGCAAGATACTAACAAGGTATGAGTATGAACTTTCATTCATGTATGGCGCAAGATTCAAATGCGACTAGAAGAAAGACGTTTAATTTGGCGGTATTTTGGTTAGAATCTAGATTTAGAATCTGTTCGATCCCAGACCGCCATACTTTCAGATATGTCCTCTTCCTTTTAAGGAAGATGGGTTTTTTTTCACATTCAAAACCGACCTTGTGTCTAAGTTTTTCTTCGTTGCTTGTCGTTCTTCATGTACAACGTTCTTTAGTCATCCTCCTGAATTGAGAGAATGACTGCTTATTACTCATACCTTAAAAAATCTATACACAAAACTGATGGAAGACAGCTAACTATTTATTCAACGTGATCTTTGTCCCAAAACACTAACCAGTGTGTGTGGGGGGGGGGAGGGGCGAGACACAGAGATAAATATAAATCGTTAATTAGTTATATTCTGGCAGCCCAAGCCATTACACCCCCTATGCCGGGCGTGCTTCTAAACGATCTAATAGCGCCTTCGGGTGTCCTTATTACAATCGTAATCAGGCAGTGTAGTGCAGAAAGCTATCGAGAAATGTTGTTTTTTTCACAACGGTGAATCTTCGTTTCGCAATCTTCGTTGTCGGTAAACCCTCGGAGCTGTATAAAGTGACGAGGTCTCACGACAGTCCGGTAGATCTTGCGATCACAGAGGATGTCGATGATGGTGGGATTCTTGAGCAAGGTCGCATTGATGCACGCAGCAACTTCGCCGAGCATGTTGCATTTATGGCTGAGTGTCGAACCGAAATATATGAAGGCATGAAAATACTGTCTCGCAACTTGGATGGTGCCGTTCGTTTTTATTTCTCCAGGTATATATACAGGGTGGGCAAAAATAAGGGTCCTATTTTTAAAAATTCATAACTTTTTTATTTATTTATTTAAAAAATTTTTTTTTTTTAGAATAAGTAAAGGACCCCTTCCGAAGCAAGCATGAGCCGTATTAGCCCTAAGGAACGTACCCTCATTTAGAAAACATTATTTTTGCTTAAAAAACTCAAAACAGTGTAAAAAACAATACTTTAGTTTTTGTAAGTTTTAAGAAGTGTTTTTCGGCTAAAATTTGTTTTGTTTATTTCAAAAAATCTCGGAAGGGTCAGTCTACACACACATAAAGTTTGGTGAGTTTAACTTTTATTTTGTGGAAGTTATTCAAATTCAAGTTATTCAAATTTAAAGATAGGACCCTTATTTTGGCCCACCCTGTATATATATATATATATATATATATATATATATATGTGTGTGTGTGTGTGTGTGTGTGTGTGTGTGTGTGTGCGTGTGTTTTCCTATGCAAGGGTATAGTATCAAATTGTCTTCCATTAATTGTTTACATAGAATCGTTTATGGAACTTCGGCATTCAAAAGTTTAAAAGATTAATTTGCCGCCAAACGATCGGATCGTAAGTTGTGTGTGTCCCTGCCCTAATGTGCATCAAAGATTATTTTGTTGAATACCGGCTCGCTGTTTAGGGACAGATAAAACTCATTATTTCGAATATAAGCTTATATTTTCTATTACTTGGATTATTCGGACTACTGTTCTCATCTTTGATGCTATTTCAACAACATTTCGGTCGATGTAACCTCTAACTTTCTTCAGGTGGGTCTTGTCGAACCCATCCCCTACGCCATGACCGTGTAGATGTCTTAAGTAATTCTCAACTATAGTCTTAGCATCACCTGTACTGAGGATTGAACCTTAAACCTCTAGAAGACCATAATATAGAGCTGATTATAACTTAGCATGTTTATTTATTGTGCAACGGTCATAGTTAACGGAACGAGAATATTAAAACCGTGGATTAATAAAGAGTTCAGCTCAGAATCTTGTACAAATTCACGAGTTTGACGCAAATGATCCCAAGTTTGACAGGACGCACCTGAAGAAGGTCGGAGGTTACACCGGGCGAAGGTTGCTAAATTTAAACCCGAGATGAGAACAGTAGTCCGAATAATCCAAAAATACAAATTATCAATCCTTATCTAAAAACTTTCGAAACGTTGCTTTTTGATCCTTGTCTTTATTTATTATTTACTCCTCTCCAGGAGTTAGGCACAAGGCCAGTTTTATCCTACTCTCACAAGTAAGATGTGACCCAAGGTCGGGTCGGAAAGTGGGGGTTGAAAAGCCAGCGCCCGAGAGGTGAGCACTCTTGTCTCTATTTATCTGCTCCCAAACGAGGGCTAGATTTGATCTAAGGTCGAGCCTACAGTGGGTTACGACAATAATTGCATCTTGTCAAGGCGCTCATTACCCTATGTCGTTCAGTAATGACCACTGGATTCATTCTCTTTTTATATCTGACGCCAAACAGATCGGTCAAAAAATCAGCGATCGTCAAGTTACGTTTTAACTCGGACACAGACAAACGCCGATAGCGAATCAAAGACGGGATGTAATGAGCACAGATTTCGGTAACCGAACTGACTTGGTCAGAGATTTAAAATTCTAATTCAACTTTTGTTTACTTTTTTCCATGCATGCATTAGACTGTGATCACTTGATTGTATGAAATTATTTCGCAACTCCATTCTTGTGCTCTGCTGTTTCTATGTTAATATCCATATTTTTAAAAAATCAATCTCGTATTGTTTTCTTTTTAGTTTTGCACCTGAAGCAATCTGATACACCCCCCCCCCTGATCCTGGACGCTGTTATCGGTTCATAAATTACATAACAATTTATTTAGACACATAACAATTTGGTTCAAATTATTTTGGATTTTTATGTTTGACCCACTTTCTTTATCTTTGTCGTTTTTGTTTTTACAACGTTTCAATAGAATCGCCTCTAGTCTTCTTCAGGTTCTCTCATTTTTATCAAAGACGTAAGATCACGATCTGAAGGTCTTTGTATTCTCCGTTTGATACGCATCACATCCGTTGCATACACCTGTGTCTTCTTAGAGATTGTATTTTGAATCACTCTCTTTTCTACCTTATCTTAAAGATAGATTTTTGTAGGTTTTTTTTTTACCTTCATTCATAGAAGTGAGTATTTATTTCGCTGTCTTGACTCGACTTCCGCTTCAAATTTGCCTTTTGACGTGCACAGGACATATTTTCTTTCCAGTCTTTGTTCTTGTTGTTTAGCTATTTTCCTCGGCTTTATCTCTCATGAAAGTGAAGAGACATTTTTGATTCGGGCATCGTTTCTCTATTACTTTCTTCTTGTGTCATGAAATCGCTATGAGTAGCGTTGTCGGTCGGTTGGTGTGTCGTGTTTATGTTTAAAATAACATTACCATCGCTAAACGACCAGATTGTTGTTTTTACCTTTGAGAAGACCATCAATTCCCTTATACTATCCCGATCATTTTATTTTTTGATATTCCACTTACCCCCACTCCTATTTAGAGACTGGCCTGCTTTGAATATTGTTTTTGTTTAAACTTTTTTTATAAATGTAAATCTTTTTTAAAAATAAAATTGCTAAACGACCCGATTTAATTAAAACAGTGAGCCGTAGGTAAAAATGGGTCAGTAGTTGATCAAACGCGTCCACGCATCTATATAAGAGATTATGACAGTCCGTCAATCCGTCCATCCTTCCATTTTAATTCTTTTTTACTCTTTTTCTAGTTTTCTTTATATTTATTTGTTTTTCCTTTTCCATTTTTCCTATTTTCTTTTTCTTCTCTTGTTCTTTTTCATTTTTTATTTTCTCTTTTTTCCTTTTTTCTTTTTTTTTCTTTTTATTTCTCTTTTTTTTTAATTTTTAATTTTTTTATTTATTAATTTTCGTTTTCTTTTACTTTTCTCTTCTTTACTTTTTCTATTGTCAATTTTTCTTTTTACTTTAATATTTTTATTTTCCTTTTTATTTCTCATTGTCTTTTTTCTTAATCTTTTCTTTTCTTTTTTATTTATTATTTTCTCTCTGTTACTTTTTCTTTATGCAATTTTTATTTTTACTTCTTTCTTTTTTCTTTTTTATTTATTTATTATATTTTTTTACTCTTTCTTTTCCTTTGCTTTTATTATTTTCTTTTTTTTACGTTTTTTGGTAACTTTTCTTTTACTCTTATTTTTGTTTCTTTTCTTTTCTTGTTCTCTTTTCCCTTCATTTTTGTTTTTCTCTTTTTTCGCTTTGCATTTTTCTATTTTTCTTTTATTTCTCTTTTTTTTCTGGTTTCACTCTTTTTTCTTTCATTCATTCATTGTCTTTTTTTTTCATTCATCTATTTATTTTTAAACTCACTCTATCACATTACAAGTCGCTTTTGATTTCGTTGTGGACTTTCGTCTATTTGTTGACTTCTTTTTTCACACTACATTTCCGTCTTAAACAACAACTTCGTGCCTACTTTTTAAAAATTTATTTATATGTTTGCTAACATTCCACAAATGGATCTTTTTTCATCCAATAAAAAGTCATCAGTCAGTCATTGCTGCTGACCGGCGTTTTCGGTCGCCATTTTTAAACGCTATGTATAAAATGGGTGAGCGTCGTGACAAAACGGCCATTTTCTTTTCCTCTCTTAAAAAGAAAATAGAAAAACAAACAGTTGTGCGTTTCTAACGCCATGATTAATCGATATCATTCGAATGTAACCCATTTTTTCTGCACGAAGTGAAATGTCAACCGAATGTGCTATCATCTCGTCAAAGGCCTCAATATTAGACGCGCCGATCCATTAAATCGTATTAGATACAATCAACACTAATCAAAGAGAGGAAAGTAGGCTGCAAATGTTCACTTTTTTAACAGCATTTACCCACCATTTCAGGCGCAAGTAAGACATTAGTTGTTGTTTTTTGTTACAGCAATTCATTATGAGGAACTACAGCCTAATTTTACGAAACACTTTACAGGTAACACATATAGCAATATGATCTACATTCTGTTAGCGTGTTAATAGCAATAGGAGTATTTATTTACCTCCTCTCCAGGAGGTTGGGCACAAGGCCAGTTTTATCTTACTCCCACAAGTAAGATATGACCCAAGGTCGGGTCAGGAAAGTGGGGTTTGAAAAGCCAGCGCCCGAGAAGGTCAGCACTCTGGCCATTAAAAATTGCCTGGGCAGCCCCGGTTGCATTCCCCGGTAGGGGCGCCTCAGGCAGTAAGCAGTAAACTTACTCCTACCCCAAAAAAGGGAGGCAAAGCCTGGAAGGGTGGACCTCCTAGAACTGCACAGGACCGACCAATAGATCGGCGTTAATCAAGCCCCGAAAGCCAAGACAATACCAGTTTATGGTGTGTAGTATCGATCGGAACAGATACTACACTTTGATCTTAGCCAAAAGAGCCGCAACATTCCATATGACTCTAATGAGCGTTTCAGAATTATTTAAATGAAGAGTGAGAATTTGTATTATTTATTTAGAGAAAGGTTTTGTTCAAAATTCCGTAGAGATTCCCGAGTTTGACAGAAAGATTCTTGAGTTAAACTTCTGGAAATACATTAAGCGAAACGTTGTGAGAATAGCATTTAAGATGAGAAAAGTGGTCCGAATAATCCAAATAATGCAAATATTACTAAGCACAGCTCGAGTAGGTGTTCGTACTAGTCGGGGATACGTCATTGACAATCAGTCTGACAGTGGATTTATCGCTGTCGGACTGAGGTATCGTTCTGTGTCAATTCTAGGTAGTCCACCCTCCTAGGTTTTACCTTCTCTCTAGGAGGGGTTAGTTTATTACTAATCGCTTTGGGCGCCCTTACCAGAAAATGTAGACGGGCTGCCCAGGCATCTTTTGTATTATCCTGTATGTTTTGTTTCTCTCACTCTGGTTGTCTCGCCCCTCGCTAACATTCAGTCTATATCCATGTTTGTTTCTCTCGACTCGATATCCATCTTTATTCCATCCTCTCATTCTCACACACGCTCTCTTTCTATCTCTCTCACTCTCACTCTCTCTCTCTTTTTCTCTTTCCCCTCTCTCTCTCTCTTTCTCTCTCTCTCTACGGGTAACTGTCGCCCTCTTTATCTGCCAGTCTATCTTCATATTTATTTATCTACCATCACTAACATTTTTCTCTTGCTCTTTCTTCATCTTAATCTCTCTCTCTCTCTCTCTTATTTTATCTATGTTTTTTCTACATGGGTCGCTGCATACATATTTATTAATCCCTTTGTTCTATATCTCACACGTTATCGATATCTCTGTATTCCTCTCCCTATCTCTCCCTCTTTCTCTTTCTCCCTATCGCTCTCTTTCTCTCGCTCTCTCTATCAGTTTGTCTTCGTAAGTGATCTTTCCCATCATGTGACTCTCTCTTACACCCTATCTTTTTATCTCTCTGTGTAGCTGTATACGTCCATGTCTATCGCTATCTCGACCCGTCTAATTATCTTCTTTCTTTCTGTCACTCTTTCTTTTTGTTTTATTTTTTTCCAGATGCGTAACCAATATTAAGGCATGGAAGCAGCTCGAGGATAAGAGTAAAAGAGGTCATCAGTTTGACTATAATCGCCTATACTCGACTCTCGAGGGGAGTGAAACACAAATGGGTGAGATGGACAGAAGATTTTTAATGAGGAATGAATTATCCTAGGAAATGGCTCTAGTATTCATTTACACTAGACTTGAAGACAATCATGTTGTAGTTAGTTGGGAAGCAGGCTTGAAGTACCTGGTTCCACAGAGAGGGATGTTCTAGGAAATAAACTTGATTCATTGTTTGGTTTTTGGTAAGGAGTGAGAAAAAGGAAAATTTATTTGCTGTTGTTGTAGCTAGACGAGTTCCTGCTGTGAATTTTCTATGAAGGGCACCAGGAATTGGGGATCAATCCAGCACCTACAATGAACACAACAATAGAGAGAGGTTAGACACATTTCTTGTGTGTGTAAAATGATGTATAGACAGAAGAGATTATCCCCACTAGATGGCCAAGTCAATTTTGTACTATGCTAAGACAGAATATAGTGCTCCGAGCGCAGATATGACAGAAGTACTCAATCTTAAGACGTATTTGGCTCTTATACACATAAAAGATTGCGTCATGGGAGAGGTTCCTTCTGGAGCGCTAGAATCATCCAAGAATTTTTACAGCATATTTAGCAGCAGATTTAATGCAAGTCTTTCATTTCAGCTCTTTAGTGAAAGTTAGTCAAGTTGCTTATAAAAAAGGGTTTCCTCGAGAAGCGAGAGAGGGTCATTCATTTCGACTGCAGAGAAGGGAGGATTCAAGCGTTGGTGGTGAAAAAGAAAAGTTTGGTTTTATAGACGTTAAATGTTTTCCCATTGTACCACGTTCTCCAAGTCGGAAGAGAGAGAGAGAGAGAGAGAGAGAGAGAGAGAGAGAGAGAGAGAGTCAGCAAGATCTTGATCTGCGATGCTCTCTTATGTTTAAATAAATAGTTGTGTCGTCTGCATAAATGTCGACCAACGATCTCAGAATATTATTAATAAGATCATTCATGAAGATCAGGTAGAGTGTTGGGCCTAGAATGGATCCTTCAGGCACGTCGTCATTAATGCTATGTGCTTCGGACATGTGCTCGTACATAATTACTTTATAGACCATCCAGAAAGAAACAATTCGATGGGTGAAAGGACGTTTCCATATATTCCATAGCTTACAAACTTGTGGAGCAAACTTTTATGTCATACCCTGTCGAATATGTCAAGAGCTATAGCCCTAGAAACGATTCCCTGTCAATAGATTCACTAATTCTCTGCGAACTCACAGTCATCACGTCAGCTGTAGACCTTGCAGGACGAATTCCGTATTGTTTATCAGTGAAAACACTGTTTCCATTGAGGTGTCTGACAACTACTTGATTTATTACAGATTCAAGCAACGTACTCGTGACGCCTAGACGTTTAATCGGTCTGCACTGGGGTGCAGAGTACGAGTCTCCAGTATGTTTAAATATTAAGCATAAGAAAGAAAATCTTCAAGGGTGATGGAAAACATTTCTCCTTAAAGCAACCATTGAACAGCTTTGAAATGATAAGAGCTATTTTGGGTTGCAATTTCTTGAGTACAACGACTGGGATGTTGTCGAGACCAGCTGCCTTGTTGGCATCGAGGTTCTTGATGAGTTTGGCAACATCAGAGAGAGTTATTCGTTTTTTTTAGTCATGGAGGGGAATTCTGGTGGTCCTGATCGCAAAAGGTACAATGTGATGCCAAGTTCTTTGAGAAAAGTTTGGCTTCATCAGATGCTTAGGAGATCACCTCTATTTTATTGATGATGGTTGGGATAGAGACCTTGCATATGTCAGAACTTTTTCGTTATTCTCTAAAACTCATTGGAGCCAGCCTCTGAATCGGTATTGGACTCTTTAGCGTTTTCAATAACCTTCGTGCGATCGTTTCGGAAAGTATTAACGGTGCCTTTGGTTTCGAAGCATCTATTTCATTGAAAGCAATTTAAATAGTGGTGTCTGTGGGCAATAGCGGCAACGCATTCGGAGGTATACCATGGTTGGCTGTTTGGTATCTGCAGGAGAGTATGACTCTCTCAATACAAGCGGTATAACACTCAAATATTTCAAGTGTTATGTAGGACGCATTATTTTTGAAAATGGATTCAAGAGAGATTTTAGATATGTAAGATCTTAAGCTGATCTAATCGGCTCTTGAATATCGATAAACTTTGTGATGGAAGTGTCTCTACAACATGGAAAAAGGTCCCTTATGTAGGCGCAGATTTAATGGTCATTGCGATCCTGGTGGTTGCGCTTAGAGATCAAGTTAGTGTATCTTGGGATCATAAAGTCATATATAGAAACTGACTAGTCCATGCCAGTTTCGCATAATTTATGTATATTTCCTCTTCCCTGCTTCTACCCCATTCTCTGTATCATTGGAAGATTGTCTCATTTCATACTTGTCAGTAGTCTCCATCTTTGCGACTCCTTCATCTCCACCTCATCTCTTTCATTCTTCCTTTTTCTCTGTTGATAACTGTGTTGTCCTCTCTCTGTCTATCTTCATGTCTGCTTTTTTTCTTCTTCTTCTTCTTCTTCTTCTTTTTCTTCTTCTTCTTCTTCTTCTTCTTCTTCTTCTTCTTTTTCTTCTTTTTCTTCTTCTTCTTCTTCTTCTTCTTTTTCTTCTTCTTCTTGTTCTTCTTGTTCTTCTTGTTCTTGTTCTTCTTCTTCTTCTTCTTCTTCTTCTTCTTCCTTTCTCTCTCTTACTCTTACATGCACGCCCCTTCTCCCTGAATGATTCTCTCTCTCTCTCGCCTTGGTTGACTGTCTTCATCTCTCTCCCTCTATCCCCCATCTGTACAGTAATCCCTATTTTTTTCAGAACTAATATTACAATGCTGACCTTTAAAATGTGTTAGTCGATTCTAATACAACTAAGCAATGGACATGGTTTTGCATTTCCTTGGCGCTTCCCATTGTTTTGTCGTCGCCATCTTAAATTGTGTTATGTCGTGGTCTCATCTCAGCATCTTGTAGATACAACACAACACAGCAATTTGTTAAGATCTTTATTAAATCCCTGGCAGGGGATTATTAGACGAAGTCCAGAACTGCCTTTTTTATATTTTACTTAACTTCTCACTCAGGTAAGAAGTTAATAATACTAAAATAATACACACTGAAACCAATTTTTAAATAATGCAAATACTAGAAGCAATCTTCATTAAAACTCGAAAATCTAATAAGATTACGTATGAAAACAGTAACAAGATTTTAAAATAATTAACGTAATACAATTTTATCCTGTAATACTAATTCAAGCGTCGCGGAATTCAAATTGTAAACGCTTTTTCTGGATCAGTGTTAGAACGTTCTTATCAATGTCTAACTGACTTCACTTGCGCGTTTCTCGGCTATCTTTTGAAATTCTATTTTTCCTACAGCTTTTTTGTACTCTTGCCTTTTTCACCTGGTGATGATTCGACGAAGAATTGAAAACATTCGTAATTTATATTAAATATACATTATTTTTCTTAATTTAAACACAAAAATGTTCATTAGAAAAATTGAAAAAATAAAAAGGGAAATGAAGCAGATAATTGTTTGCTTAAATGACAAAATGCTGCCTAAATACACACACAATATATATATATATATATATATTGTATTACAAGAGGTCAGAACAACATGGTACTGTCGGTTTTAAATTGTTCGTGCATGTTTATCACTCTTCGTCCATCTATCTTTATCTTTATATATATATATATATATATATATATATATATATAAATTTTATACGTACATAAAAGTAATTAATATATATATATATTTATTAATTTTATACGTACATAAAAGTAATCAATATGTATATATATATATATATATATATATATATATATAGTCATCAACAGACAGACAGTTTCTCTACACCGTAGCTCTTCCGTGCGGCTAGCCTAGCACTCATGCCAAGCCAGAGATCGAACCTTTAACCATCTAGTCCTCTTTCTTCTGTGTGAATCAGATGATTCTGGTGTTGGCATTAGTTTTCCCGATGTTTGTCTAGTTAGAAATCTTTCTGGAAAGACATCGGGTACTTACAGGAAGGACCACGAGAAGGTTGCCAACATCCATAAGTGAAAGTGGTACTGTGGAACCGATTGGATTCGAACTTGGAACACCCAGGTCTTCAGTCCGTGTCGTTATCCACTTAACCACAGTCACCTCCAAACCATCTAGTTAAAAGTCGACAGCTCTCATCACTGAGCTAAGGGACAGGAACTGGTAAATTATATCTAGAATGTTTTTATCTAAGCATTGACCGCCACTGTGACAGTGCTCTATTTGCTTATTTACAAAGAGATCTTCATTACGCTAAGACGCAGCAGACGATCTTATCGTATCATTTTACTCTGTATGTATTTCTCTCTCTTTTCTTGTTTGTCTGTGACGTATATTTCTCGATCTCCCTCTTACTTTGTATTTCTGTTTGTGTGACTCTATTGCTATTTCCTCTTTCTCTGTCATATCTCTTTCTCTGTCCTATCTCTTTCTCTGTCCTATCTCTTTCTTTGTCCCATCTCTTTCTCTGTCCTATCTCTTTCTCTGTCCTATCTTTTTCTCTGTCCTATCTCTTTCTTTGTCCTATCTCTTTCTCTGTCCCATCTCTTGCTCTGTCCCATCTCTTTCTCTGTCCAATCTCTTTCTTTGTCCTATCTCTTTCTCTGTCCTATCTCTTTCTCTGTCCCATCTCGTTCTCTGTCCTATCTCTTTCTCTGTCTTATCTCTTTCTTTGTCCTATCTCTTTCTCTATCCCATCTCTTTCTCTGTCCTATTTCCTGCTCTGGCCTATCTCTTTCTCTGTCCTATCTCTTTCTTTGTCATATCTCTTTCTCTGTCCTATCTCTTTCTTTGTCCTATATCTTTCTCTGTCCTATCTTTTTCTCTGTCCTATCTCTTTCTTTGTCCCATATCTTTCTCTGTCCTATCTCTTTCTCTGTCCCATCTCTTTCTCTGGCCTATCTCTTTCTCTGTTTTATCTCTTTCTTTGTCCTATCTCTTTCTCTGTCCTATCTCTTTCTCTGTCCTATCTCTTTCTTTGTCCTATCTCTTTCTCTTTCCCATCTCTTTTACTGTCCTATCTCTTTCTCTGTCCTATCTCTTTCTCTGTCCTATCTCTTTCTCTGTCCTATCTCTTTCTTTGTCCTATCCCTTTCTCTGTCCTATCTCTTTCTCTGTCTTATCTGTTTCTCTGAGTAAATGTGTCTTCGTCTTCTTCAGTCAGACTATCTACATGTCCGTTATTCCTCTCTTTTTCTCTCTACCTTTTTTCTCTCTCTATTGTCAGTATGTATTTTGGTTTGTTCCCTTTATTCCTTCTCTTCTCTCTTTCGCCCTCGCTGTTCTCCTCTCTATTTGCCCATCTCTCCCCACTCTCTCTCTCTCTCTCTTAATGTGTCTGTCTGCGTATCTATCTTTCCGTATTCACTTCTTCCTTACGTTTTTAACACTAAAATGTAAAATGTAGACCCTTATTCTTGAAATTAATTCTTTATCATACCAAGGGATTTCTTCCCTCCCTTCTCTTTCTGTTATTATATTAGCTCCTTACATCAAGTGGATTTATACCCTACCTTGATCGACTCCCATGACAAAGTATGACAGACAGATGAAAATGTTATTTTAAACTTAAGTGTTACAGTCAATCAACAGACAGAACATCTTATAAAATAAGCGATTAAAATGCAGTTTCAACATGAAGCGTGACCAAGCGACAGACGGACAAAGCCTCTCGTAGGAATACAAGGACGCGTCTCATAATAGCCGGTTTAAATTACAAAACAAAAAAGCTACCATCAGCAAAAAGGGTTCGACCTAGCAGACATTGTTCTAAACTTCAACGGTTTTTTTGAAAAATACCAGAAATATAATTCCTCAAAGAAGAGAAGACTTGGCATAAAAATTTTAAAAATAACCCCAGTCCTAACTCAAACGCCCACCAAACAAACGGTTCGATAAAATTAACGAATTTTCGTCTTGGAGACGAAAATATAGATACAAATCTGTAACAGACGCGGCTACAATCTTTCTTTGCAATTATTTCTGGAATGGTAAATTCGTCTGCTATAGAAAAACGAAAAACAAAGAAGTTGTGGCGAATGGGCGTTGGGTGAAGGTTACATTCCTGCAGCTGCAGAGTCTTGAGAAATGGCTGGAGTGTGTGTTGAGGTCGGATTCGTAATCAATCACAAGAACATCGCCATTAATTCAGAAGTTTTGATTTTTGTGGCGCGTTTGAGGGGCCAGCAGCAGCATCCAGCGTCACCCGGGCTATGAATTTCTAGAAAGGAATATCTCAGAATTGTTACATGCTTATTTTTTCTTTGCATGACGTAAAAGATGGGAGTTGCTTCCTATACATAAACTTCCATTGTTATATTCTTCATTCACATGTTGTTGGGTGTAAATCAAGCTAACGATGGTGAAGCAGATAACGGCGCGGACTGACGACCTTGGTGTGCCAAGTTCGAACCCTGTCGGTTCTATGGCACCACTTTCACTACAGATGTTGGCAACTTTCAAGTGGTCTCAAAAATATCTGAAAAAAAAATGTTAACAACAGAATCATGCCGGTCAAAGAATGGTACTATGCTGATTCATTCGAATTTAATGAATAATACTAAACAGGTATTGGCGTACAAACACATACATATAAGCTCATATATATATATATATATATATATATATATATATATATATATATATAGTGTGTAGATTTCAATTTTGTGTAGAGAATCTGAATAACAGAGCTCAATGTAATTTAAACAGAGCAAAATAGAATTATAAAAAGAAAAACTATACACACATTAAGGTTGTACACATAATAACTTATTTCGACCCCTTTAATTAGGTCTCCTCAGATGTATAGACAACCACGTAAAAAAAAACTAGTTTTTTGACGTGGTTGTCTATACATCTGAGGAGACCTAATTAAAGGGGTCGAAATAAGTTATTATGTGTACAACCTTAATGTGTGTATAGTTTTTCTTTTTATAATTCTATATATATATATATATATATATATATATATATATATATAGTTAACTTTATAGTCATTTATTTAGGTATATATGTTTATATTTTCTCCGTACAGGATTCACTCCAAAGCTAATTAATCGATGTTTATGAATTTTGGAACACGGCTGCTAACTATAAAAGGTTTTCGTGTAAGCTATATTCAATTTATGTTATGATAAGACAATATAAGGGGGGGAGGAATCCCTTCTTCAAAATTCAGATATCTCTGATTTTTTTTTTTTAATTTCACGGTAGGTACATAATATCAAATAATAGAAATTTTCTAAATTTAAGTTTATTTTGAGTATTTTAAAGGGTGTCAGTAGGCATAATATGGCACAGTCCCTAGTTGAAAATTCAAATATTTCAGATTTGCATTAAATTGTATCCATAATCATTAAATACCAAGTTACAAAGATTCAATTTCTACTTTAACACTCTTTAAGCCTAACCCTTATATTTTAGACATGTTCAAAGTCATGTGCTTGATTTTTGTAACAATTGGAATGAAAATTCTACACATAAGTTTTAGTAGCATCATATGTTGATTCTAGTCTTCATAAGAGGACATAAAAGTGGTGCGAAACTATTATTATTATTATTATTATTATTATTATACTAAGGCTAAGTTAATCAACGTTTGTTTCGTTAAGTTTTTTTTCTATATTTTATAATCACATAAAAACATGCTAAAGAATTCTGGATATTTGGAGTATAGTTATATTTGTAAACTTTCATTTAAATTGTTCTAATAAGCCGTAATTTGCAAGTAAATTAAAAAGCGACCCATATTTCACTTAACCTCTGTATGTCACTTTATGTTGTGTGCCCTCCCGCTATTATTTTAAACGCTCTCTAACTTTCGCTTTCATCTACCCACGTGTTTCTCTGCTTAAGGCAGTAAAAAAACCTTCATCATACTCATCCTCTTCATGCTTCCTAGTTGTTCTATATTAAGGAATTCTCAGTAGTAAACAACCAGTTTTACTACCACTGAGAAAAATAAAACAACATTATTACTAGATTGATGTTGTCTATTATCGTCGGTTCCTTCTTTTGTTCCTTCAATACTTTTCTACTTATGTTCTACGGACATAGAATTAACCAGGGTTTTTTTTTACCCCGTCTAATAAACCGGTATCGTCCGGGCCTTTGGGTCTGGATTTACGCCGGTCTATTGGGGGTTGTCGGTCCTGTGCAGTTCTAGGAGGTGCACCCTCCCAGGCTTTGCCTCCCCTCTTTGGGGAGGAGTAAGTTTATAACTTACTGTCTGAGGCGCCCCTACCGGGGAATGCCGACGGGACTGCCCAGGCAATTTTTAAACAGCCAGAGTTCTCAAATTCTCGAGTGCTGGTTCTTTCCCACTTTCCCGACCTTGTGTCACATCTTACCTTGTTGGAGGAAGATAAATAGGATAGAACTATTAATACTTCTGTTAACTAGTAAGGAGTACGTTCGCTAGAACATATTTAATTATTTGGGTTCGGAGGGCAACGTTGAGGCGTACACAGGAAATCGGGGTCATCGGGTCAGCGTATTGCACACAGATGTCACCTCGACCTACTATTGCTAAAACGGACATGGCGTCACATGGATAAAATAAGAAAGGAGCGAGAGAAGTAAGGAGTGTGTTAAGAATCCTTGAGCAGGCAGCAGGTGTAAAGATTGACTTAAGAATCGATTATACCTTAAATATCTATAGCCCCAGATGTCAGTAGTGTCGGAATGTTCTCTAACCCCGCCGATAGCAGAGGAAGGTCGTCACCACCTAAGTAAATGTCCCTTCTCCAAATTCGAGAATGTTCGACTTTTCTGTTGGTTGTTGTGTGATAAAATGCCTTGTCACCACTCATAGTGTGACAATAATGAGGAAGGATTGACAACATTATTTATCATAGTACTGCGCCTCTTTAATTTGTCTTGGTCACAATATCTGTTATCTGAGATGGCACTAGCAGCCAAGTTGTCAATTGAGTTATCTCCCCTTTATAGATTGGCTGTTTACAGTGTCTTGAAGCTAGATGGCTCTGGCTGTCTCTTAATTTGCCTAGGTAGTCGTGTTATTAGTACCAATACTGAGTTGACTTTCAGAGAGCAGAGAGAAATGCAGAGTGTATGAAAGTTTGATTGTCTTTTAAACCCTTTTATGTTATTTTAACTTACGGATTGATTACTTTAATTCTAGAGCGAGATTTCGCCCCATGGAGATGATTGGTAAATGAATTTTCCAAAGCACAAGAGGAACGGTAACACGATGTATAATTAAATTGTGCTTTCATGTGTTTTGTTTGATTGTGACTGATGAAACATTAACCCCCACTTAGAGGGAAGGTATATGCAACATACGTTGGTTTGTTACTCGGGATCCAGGATTTGTAAACATTCAAACAGAATTATAAAATGTTACTAAATGGGCTTAGTTAAAAAGAAAAGGAAAAAATAAAGAATTTGAGTCACACAGTAATGAAGAAGAAAGCGAAAAGGAGAAAGTAGATCAAAAACGGGAAAAGCGTGTAAGGATGGAAACAGAACGGACGATGCACAAGGGGAAAGAGAGAAAAAAGAAATAGAAATTAAGGAAGAAAGACTACTGAGAACAGAAGAGAAAAGGGTATAAGTATTTTATGTATCTGAATATATATATATATATATATATATATATATATATATATATGTGTAGTTACATATATATATATATATGTAGTTACATATATATATATATATATGTAGTTACACACACACACACACACATATATATATATATGTAGTTACATATATATATATATGTAGTTACATATATATATATATATATATATGTAGTTACACACACACACACATATATATATATATATATATATATGTGTGTGTAACTACTTTTGTAATATAGTAGGAAAAATCCCAGCAGAGTGCTCGATAATTGAAAAATAAAATTAAGAGAGTAATATTATATTTATTTATTTTTAGTACAGAAAAATAAGTACCGTCGGTTTCAAACGCAGAAGAGAGCCGGATAGCTAAGTCCTTCTGAGCTTGAAAGCGACGGTACTAATGTTGTACACATTTTTCTGTACCAAAACATATATATTTTTTTTTTCTTCGGGGAGGGTAGATTCTTGGATCTTATCAGCTAGAATCTCATTGGATGTTTTGCTCCACTTTTCAAACTTTGAGTAGTGGTAGCAAAACAATAGCACCTTCTTTTGTGCAACAGTCCATGGTTGGACTTTAAAGCCTCTTATGTTTCTTTTTTTTTGTTGCTGCATTTTATAGAAAGAGGGGGCAAGGACCTTTTATCTCAAGGCCTGATGGCTGACCCTGGTTGGCCTCTGTATTGGCTGGAGCACCATTTCCAGAGGCAGGAAGGTTTACACCATTGCTTACATCTTCCCGCCTGGTGTATAAAGTATTTATTTTTGTTTTTATTCATATTCTTATTATTCATTTCCTCATTGTCAACGACTTCTGTTGTAAAGGTCATGATTGGCATAAATACGAAACTAACATAAAGGGAAGTAATCAGGTATTAACTATATACGAAAGTACGTATATAAGACGGGCAGTCATATCTGGAAGTGAGCGAAGAGTAAACGTATCTACTTCCTACCGGATCCCTGTTAAACGCAAACCACTCGGCGTATTCTTAATTAGTATGTCCTATGTAATTTAGGATATAACAGTGGCGAACGAGGATATTTTTTTTCTTTTAACAGAGATAAATTACCGTACTATTCAAGGTTTTTTTTTTAAAAGAAAACTTGCAAGGACGGCAAGAAAAAAAAAAGTCGACACGTGCGAATTTTGCTACCTAAAGTAGTAAAAAGTACGGATTTCTTCGGTAAGAACTAACGGGAAAGTAAAAAAAAATTTGTACTCGAAACAATTTTAAGGTAAAATGAACTTTATCTGTATGTTGACGAAAAAATATTTGGGAAGCACAAGCTGAATTCGAAACCTGCACCGTGAGATTACGAATTTCGAAAGAAAAAAGTACGCTTATGATTATTTTTCTTTAAACAATTCAGGAGTTATTGTTACATATTTTTTTCTCTCTCCCAAGTGCAGCCGTATTTTTGTGTAAAATAATTGTTCATTGCTTTGTCTAAAGTAATTGAAACTATTTGTTGTGCGAATTTTGGAAACGTTTTATTGTCTGAAATTATTTTGTGAAAAAGTTTACCTGGTAAAAGACTGTTGCTAAATTGTATAAACTTTGTGAAACATTTATTTTTGCAAAAATTATGTTGCTAATTTACGAAAACGCATATTGACGAACTTTTTGTGAAATTATTGTTGTAAACTTTGGAAAGATATTTTGTACTGTAATTAAGCTAAAATGGAGCAATTGGCTGAGTTGACGAAGGCGTTAACTCTAAGTATACAGCAACAACAACAACAGCAACAGCATCAACAGCAACAACAGCAACAGCAACAACAACAACAGCAACAACAGCAACAACAGCAACAACAACAGCAACAACAACAGCTACTGCAGCAGCAAGAATGGACACAAAAAACTTTAGAGGCACAACAAGAGCAAACAAAAATACTTCAACGCCAAATGTTAACGCAACAAAAGAATTTTGAAAAATTAATTCAAACGTCGATAGATGGGAAGAAAACTAATTTTTCTGCAGAGGGTATTTCAAATTCTTTGTCAGAATTTCACTACTCTCCCGATACTGGCGTTACATTTCCAGCATACTATAGAAGGTATGAAACAGTTTTTACAAAAAGATGTTCGGACTGGACCGACGAAGAAAAAGTTACGCTGTTACTACTAAAACTGGGGACGGACGAAAACACCAAGTATGCTAATTTAATTTTACCCCAAAACCCGGAGGAAGTGAATTTTGAAGAGACAATTAATACCTTATCTAGAATATTGGATAAAAGAGACAGCCTTTTTCATTCTAGATATAAATGTTTAAATTTACAGAAGTCGGAATCCGAAGACTATTTAGAATATGCATGTACGGTAAATTGCTTATGTGAATCATTTAAATTAAATGAAATTTCGGCAGATTTATTTAAATGTTTAATCTTTGTACAAGAACTCACAGCACAAAGGGACAAATATGTCAGATCCCGGATCCTGACAATTATGGAGTCGAACCCGAATGTAACTTTACAAAAAGTAACCGAGGAGTGTCAACGTCTCATTAATATCAAAAGAGACAACACCCACATTGAAGAAAAAAGCGTTTACAAGATACAACATGTAAAAAGGCAAAGGACCTCTAGAACATACAAGACCCAGGAACAAAAGACTCCCAGAATGTACAGGGACCAAAGTTGTGAATGCTGCGGAAGTACAAGACACACCAAAAAGATCTGCTGGTTCTGGAATAGGATATGTTACGAATGTGGATTCAAAGGCCACAAGGGAACATATTGTAACCAGAAGAAAAAAACGAAGGACCGACAAAGTTAATACGCTTCGCACAAGGAAAGGGAAAAGCTGCGAAAGGCGTAAATATGTCGATGTAAAGATAAATAGACATCCTGTAACATTACTCCTAGATAGTGGTGCGGACATTAGCATCATAGATGAAGATATCTGAAGAAGGATCGGTCGACCTGAACTAAGAGAAACCAGCAAGATAGCGAAGAGTGTGTGCGGCAAAAGGTTGGAATTCAAAGGAGAACTGAGGTGCAATGTGTCATTTGGTGGTCAAACACACAAGTCCAAAGTGTACGTAGTACCAGGAAGGAACACAAGTCTATTTGGAGTGGATTGGATTGTCCTGTTCAACTTATGGGAACGATCGGTTAATTCTTTTTGTAATAGGTTGACCACAGAGAAATCAAACCAAATAGAAGGCTTCATGGACGATTTAAATGCAGAATTCCCAAAAGCTTTTGCCGAAAAACTTGGATACTGTGTAAAAACAGAAGCAAAATTTGAGGTGAAGAAAAATGCCACCCCAGTGTTCAAACCTAAAAGAAATGTACCTTTTTTATCGATGGACGCAATAGAGAAGGAGTTGGAGAGACTTCAACAATTAGACGTCATTGAAAAGGTTAACCACACGGATTGGGCAAGTCCGACGGTATATGTGAAGAAAAAGAATAACAAAATAAGAGTCTGCGCTGACTTTTCGACGGGCCTTAATGATTGTTTGCAGGACATCAATTACCCCCTTCCGTCGGCAGAAGATCTATTCTCAAAACTAAACGGAGGAAATGTTTTTTTCCAAAATAGACCTCTCGGATGCATACTTGCAAATCAAAGTCAATGACAAATGTTCAAAGTACCTGTGCATTAACACGCATAAGGATATTTTTAAACTAAAAAGACTTCCGTTCGGATTAAAGGTCGCCCCTGCTCTGTTTCAACAGGTTATGGATACGATGCTCGCAGGATTGGAATTTTCAATGGCATACCTTGACAATATCCTGATAAAGAGCAGAAACTTGCATGAACACAAGAAGCACGTCAGAGAAGTATTTAAGAGAATAGAGGAGTTTGGTTTCAGATTGAGCCCGGAGAAATGCGATTTCTTTATGGAAAGGATCATATACCTTGGTAAAATAATCGACAAAGAAAGACCAGATCCACAACGGGCCGAAGCAATTGAAAAGATGCCTGCTCCAGACTCAGTACCGAAGCTACAATCATTTTTGGGATTGGTTCAATATTACGCGATATACATACCTAATGTGCATAATTTGAGAGCTTCTCTTAACGAGTTACTAAAAAAAGGGTAGTAAATGGAGTTGGAATAAGGAATGTGAATCTGCTTTCCAAAAAATTAAGAAATGTCTACTATTAGACTTGGCATTAGCGCATTTTGATCCAGACAAGGAGTTAGTACTAGCAACGGACGCCAGTTATTACGGCGTTGGCGCTGCATTACTCCATAAGTATTAGGATGGAACAAAAAAAGCAATCGCTCATGCATCAAAAACTTTGGTTGCAGCTGAGAAAAACTATAGCCAGATTGAAAAGGAGGCTCTGTCGATAATATTTGGAGTAAAAAGTATAATCGATTTCTCCATGGACGGACCTTCACATTGCAAACTGACCATAAACTCTTGATTACGATATTTGGATCAAAGAAAGGCATTCCTAAGCATACCGCAAATCGATTACAGCGATGGGCTGTAACTCTCTTAAATTATCAGTTTAAGATGGAGCATGTGTCATCGAAAAAGTTAGGACACGCGGATGCACTATCAAGGTTGATTCCAAACAGAAACGAAAGTTTCGAAGAGACAGTAATTGCTGCTCTTAAAGATGAAAGCGAATGTACAAGTTCAATGTGTAATATGATACGTGAACTTCCAATAACCCGTGAAGAGATTAAAAGGGAAGCTGAAAAAGACATTTTCATAAAGAAAATGAAAACTCAATTAGGACTGAGGGAAAAAGTAAAAAAGTAGGACAAACTACATTTTTTCCAATTTGTGAAGGTGTACTTATGTATGCTGATAGAATCGTAATTCCACAGGCATTACGAAGGAAAATATTAATAGAAATTCCATACAGGTCATCCTGGCATTTCAAGAATGAAATCCTTAATTAGAGGATACGTATATTGGCCTGGTATGGACAAAGAAATAGAAAACTGTGTCAAAGCATGCAAAGGATGTCAGTTAGCAGCCCGAAATCCGCCAGTAAAAACGACCCTATGGCCGAAAACGGACCTACCCTGGTCACGTCTACATATTGATTATGCCGGACCTCTAAATGGGTTTTTCTACTTAATTGTAGTAGATTCTTTCTCTAAATGGCCAGAGATGTTTACAACCAGACATCCAACTGCAAGGAACACTGTAAATGCACTTAACGAAATCTTTAGCCGTTTTGGTGTACCAAAAACCATAGTAAGTGGCAATGGTACAGGTCACGAAATTAAAAGAATTCTGCAAATCGCTGAATATTCAACATATCACGACATCTGTTTACCATCCTAGGTCGAATGGGTTGGCAGAAACATTTGTGGACACATTTAAACGGGCAATAAAGAAAAACCTGAATATGGACACAGATGAGCAAACTATTCAAACATTTCTAGCAATCTACAGGGTAACCCCGAACCCAAATAATAATGTTAATTCATCCCCTGCAGAACTGATGTTTGCTAGAAAAATTAGATCTATATTCGATAGACTTATACCTGAGAAGAAGAAAAGTTCTAAAGGAGAAAACTTGAAAGTAAAGTGCTATTCCTCAGGGGACAAAGTGTATTTAAAAAATTTTCAGAATAGAAAAAAATCATTGGGTGGACGGTTTCATTATGAAAAGAATTGGGAACATGGTTTATACCATTCAAGGCCCAAGTTTTGTCTGTAAAAGACACATAAATCAAATCTGTCCCAGAATTTCGCAAAATACAGAAGAAATTCCAATGGAAACATTATGTGATACATTTGATATACCAAAGCCAATATGTATACCTGAAACCATGAATGTATCCCCTGAACATACCATACGGGGTGGACAGAATTCCTTACCGCAGGTAACGCAGACCAGAAGGAAGAGCACCAGAAAAAGGAAAATCATCAGGCGTTTAAGCCCTGATCCTAAAAGGAAACGGTACTAAAGCTAAAATCGAGAAGATTTCAGCTTCAGGGGAAGGTGTTGTAAAGGTCACGATTGGCATAAATACAAAACTAACATAAAGGGAAGTAATCAGGTATTGACTATATACGAAAGTACGTATATAAGACGGGCAGTCATATCTGGAAGTGAGTGAAGAGTAAACGTCTCTACTTCCTACCGGATCCCTGTTAAACGCAAACCACTCGGCGTATTCTTAATTAGTATGTCCTATGTAATTTAGGATATAACAGCTTCTAATTGTGTATTCGAATCTGTCCTCTATGAGTATAGGGGGGGGGGCCGTCCGCAATTCGGGAGACGTGCTGGATGGCTTGAGGACACAGCACACCATTTGTTTTGAATGTTTGGTCAGGGTTTACTTCAAGTAAAAAGTATCCTCATGTCAAGGTCTCCGACAAACCCCTGTACAGAGAGACCGAAGACACCCGAGGGTGGTGTCTAGTAGGCATTCAAGTCCTCCCCAGTAGGCATTCAATATATATAAGTGTGTGTGTGCATATTTAAAAGACAATGAAGAGACACCGGGAAAACAGACATCAATACATATACAGAGAAATAATTTTATTCATAAATAAATTCATTTAAATACGCACATGTGAAAAAAGAATGAAAGAGAAATGGAAAGAAACTACACACGCACACACGATAGCTAAGAGAAAGAAAAGAAACGAACATTATTTTCAGAAAACATAACACACGCAGTCAGAAACAAAACTCATTGGTGTAATGAATTTAAATTTAAAAAGATTTATACGACAATAGATAGAAAAAGAATGTGAGAGGTGAACGAACAGACACGCAGATACCTTTATTGTTTTGTATTCGGCCAAGACAATTGTAGAATGTTTGTTTGGATTTTTTTAGATGCTTGATAAATGTATTTATTTGTCAATAGCTAGTTGGAGGTCGGTGTAAAGGTTACAGATTTTATTACTGAATTTTCTTTGTCATGAAATAGCAAAAACGTTATATATATATATATATATATATATATATATATATATATATATATATATATATATATATATAAACTAGTAAGCGAAATGACATCCAGTCATTGTGGTGATGACTGCATAGAAATGTAATTAATTAATTGATTACGTAATTAAACGAAAGTGCATCGATGGGTGTCTTAGGTAGTTACATAAATGTCCGCAGCTTGAGCTGGTGGTTGTCGGAACTCGTAGTAACCGAGCGGTTAAGTAAAAAATGTCGACATGAAAGATCCGGTGTTAGCGTGGTAAATGCGAAATAATTTCGAATAGACAGAGGTTCCGCCGGGATATTTCGAATTGGACACAATTTGCAAGGAGAATTTCGAACGTGTTCGTTAGGCCGGGGTCTGAAGGGCACCCACGCCGATATATATTTTTTTTTGGGGGGGGGGGGGAGAAAAAAACTAGACGTGGACTGTAAGCGATGTTTTATTATACTTAAGTCAAGTGAAAGATCGTAGAGGGACTCCGAACTTTAAATTTGATGAAAATATTGATAAAGAAACAAAAAAATACGGTTGAGTTTACTAAGTCATTTGAGATTCCAGGGCGACCTATACTTTGTCGAGGGACTATGAGCATGACCGTATCTATGGATAATTGTAGATAAGAAGGGGAGGAATGTTGAATAAAAATGATACGTTGTCTAGTACATATATGATGATTCTATGATGGCTAAAAGAGAGAGGGGGCGTGAGCAGTAAGGAGTTTGTTGAGAAACCTGAAGCAGACAGTATGTGCAAAGAAATGACTTAAGAATCGACAATAAATTAAAGGGCTAAGGTCCCAGATGTCTATAGCTCCGGAATGTTCTCATTTCTGCCGCTAGCAGAAAAGAAGGCAATGTCAATAGTTTAAAAAATCGTCCTTTTCAAAATTCGAGAATATTTAACGTTTCTTTTGTGGTTTTAGGACTTCAATTTCAGGACGAGATTATTGTCAGAGGAGGGGCAGAAGTCACGAGGTAAGATTTGATTTTGCTGTTATCTGCATGAGATAACAAACATGTATTTTATGTTATTGTGTATTACGAGACACCAGACGTCCCTTTTGGGGAGAAGGGGGATGCGACACTACTAATAAATCGTCCGGCCGAGGTTATCCTTGGTAACCGACGGGCTGTATAAAACATCAGAACCTGCTTTGTCGGAATGAGTTCCGCCTCGGTTCTAGGAGATGCACCCATCGAGGCATTACCTCCAGCTTGGGAAGGGGGTTTGTTTATTGCCTAAGACGCAACTAGCGGTGAATGTCGACGAATCTGTTTTCGGCTATTTTTGTATCTGACCAGAGTGCATGTTTGGGGTGGCTATTTTCCATCCCCTACCGGTCTTGTTCCACATCTTGACGCAATTAAATACCGACTCTATTTTGTTTCTTTTGGGGAGTTTACATATACCATGCGTATTTATTAGTAAATTTTAGGTGATTTATTTTTAAATTTATGGAGTTTTTATATAAAGAATATAAAGACGCTAAATATAAAAATACATAAATGACAGAAGCTATTAAAATTATTTTGAAAGTAATAAAACATATTAAATCATAAAATAAACAACATTAATTATATTTAAATAGTTTTCAGTATTATTTTTTGTACATTTATAAATATAGAGTAAGATTATAATTAATTATTTCTAACTCAACAACTTAAAATCCTTTTTTTTAATTACAGCAACTTTCATCATTGCTTCTGTTATATTTTTTCAATGATTCTTAGTAGTCAGAGATCATACACTAGTATGAGATTATATAAGGAACAAATCAAAAGTATGTAAAGACGCACGTGGAGGGGAAGGCATCGGAAGAATATTCGGCGACACAAACAGTAATTTTTTCCAGGAATGAATAGTAATTAATTATCTGAAATGTAATTATACCTTTAAATATAGTGTATGTTTGTATATCTTCACATCCAAGCATTGGAAAATAATCTCAATATTAATGACATTGAATAAAATGTATTTATTAAAAGTTGCTTAGCATTTTTTTTTTAAAGGCTTGGAACAATTTTCAGAAAAAGAAAGAGAGAGTCAACAGATGACGATTAGAACGGAAGTGACGCCGCCGTTACTGACATAGCGTTGCCACGAACGATAGCCAGGGAGATGCGTTTGAACAAACAGGCTGACTCACGGGACTCGTGCCTAGACGTTGAAATCCTCCGCCCAATGTCCTGAAAAAATTTAACAGTCTCGGGGCCAAGCACACCCAACGTTTCCACTGAAATTGGTTGGAAGACGAAACGGTCAGTGAGCGAGCTATATTTTCCGCGCATCCTTGTTTCGGCGAGCAGAGCCGCCGTGCCGGGCTTCACCGCGGATTCTGCTGGTGAAAAGGAGTCAGAACAAGTGGCGTCCCAGATCAGCGGCTTTCCGGCTCGGAAAGAAAACACATTCATCCCGTCAGGCCTGCGACCGTCGCTCCTGTTCAGGCCGACTGGTTCAAGGACTAATGCAAAACCTGCCGAGTCGAGACCTCGCCTGACTACGTCGTTAAGGGCGGAGTGGCGAGGCAGGCGGCCGGCACTAAATCGACAAGAGAGAGGATGCAGGGCAAACTCGTCAACGACCTGCCCACAGCGACACCGGTGTGGGTTGCACAAACGGAGTCCCAGCCGTTGTGAGACGGTGATCCGAATAATGTCATTGTCCAAGAGGGTTCACCGCTGTAAGGTGAAGCCGACGCTATCAGGCAGGCAACTCTATGCTGGTTACTGCTACGGACGAGTTCAGCAAACATGGATTGACATTGAATGTCGTCCCAGGACGACTGATGTATGAGATCGGGTGGTTGCTGAAGGTTTGTTGACGTCCATGTTGACAAAACGGCTGTCAAAAGATCTGAAGACGGGGATTCGAGATATGAGGAGAGAAATTAATTAGAGAGAGTAATTATCGAGTGGCGAATTACGGCTTACAAACCGGAAAGCATGCGTAAGGTGATCGGACAACGAACACCACCACTCGCCGCCGGCAATGATCAGCATTCTGGATGTCTTCCTCCATTGTTTTGTCTGTTTATGTATTTCTTTTGTATGAGCCTTTTTCTTTTATATTTAAAAACATTTTTTTGTCAATTTCGATTTCGATTCCATGTAGATAACTTCCCAACTGAAGGTGTCCACAACTACCACTCACTCTGTCGGCTTCTCTCTCACTTTCCCATCATCGTAGTCTCCTTAAACCCATCTCTTCCTCATCATCGCCTCTCTTTCTATATCGACGGAGAGAGAAAAGATAAGGGATGAGAAACGTCTCATAAAACTGAATAAAACTCATTATAAACAAAGGTAAATATCACCACGAGTACTAATAGTATTTAGAGAGTGAAATAGTGTAATTTGATATTCTTTAATCTAAGTCACGTTTTTATACAACTGAAAGTCTAGTTTGTTTGTTTATTATCTTGTTTATCGCGGCGCACATTGTATAAAATAATCGTTTTGTGACGTCATCCATTAAAAGAGGTAAAGATAACCGTGCACAATGGATGGTGTCATCGATTCAAACATAGAGATGAGGATCCGTGTGTCATCTGGACCCCTAATACTCTGGATCTTGCTTGATTGTTATCTTGCTAGTTCTTTTGTTATCTTTCTTGTCCCCGTACGGAGTGGATGATGTCACTGTTTTGTGACGGCATCCATTAACACAGAGGTGGAAAAAACCGTTCACTTAAATATGACGTCATTCATTCAGAAAGAGACACAATTTATATATAGTATTACCGTGCACAGTGAGGGAAGGTCACAAAAGACGAATTAAGTCATCACTCAAACCAAAAACAGAGGGGTGGCATCAAAATGCACATAAAATTAATTATATTGGTTTTCAATTTATTAATAAGAAATTAAAATGTAATGTGAACAAACATCTTGCTGCCCAGATGCCCCCCCAGGTTGCCTCCTACAACATAACCTGACTATTATCACAGCATTCCTAACGTTTTAGTGGCAACACGCCTTGTTTGTTGTGAATACAAGTAAAAAGTAAAATAAAATTGAAAAACTAAAACCAATATATCTAACGAAAAAAAATGAACCATATGAAACATTTTAATGTTGTATATTATTTTATCTTGTTAAATTAGATGTCGCATTGAGAACGTGGATCCATGCGGTTCAAAGGCCACAGTTTTACCACCCGTTTAATGATATTCACACTGTATGCAAACGAAAAAGAATGTGCTGGGAAAATCGAGGTAAAATAGTACACCTCGTCGGTCATATTATCGGTTTAGCAACGCTGACAGAAAACAATAAACTCATTGGAATACATAGTTTAACTGGTAATGTACTTAATACAGTTCTTCCAATCTTAGGAATACATGTAAAATAGAATAAAATATCGTAAAGCATTCAAAGTTATTCGGTGTCGACGAACTTGGCGTAAGTTGCCGACATATCGTTAATGCAATCAATGAAATGAAAGCCACCGTATAATTTGGAGACCGCGGCTAAGCGAAGAACAACACATATACTTGATCGCTGATTCGATGTTTAAAATGTGTGAGGTTTTTTTTCCGTTTGAGCAGGCAATGACGTTCAAATACTTTTAACAGAGACTTTCATGGGATTCTTGTTTACTTGGTTTTGTGTGAAGGAGAGCTGTGATGCACTGCATTCACAGGCAGGAGCGGAAGCAAAGTCAAAAGAGAAGAGCCTGAGGTGCGGACATGCTAGTCGCAACATACACGTCCACAGAGTAGAAAAAGCAAGTGATCACAGTTAGATTCCTGCAGAAGGAACAAGAAGAAAAGAACACATAATGAATCATTCATTTCTGTCTTCCGATTCCATCTTTACTCAGACAACAAGGATAAACCTAAGATCGTCTGTAGGTGAAAAAAACTTTAATATTAAAAAAATATATATTTATAGTTAAAGCCCTTTTAAAGATGAAATAGTGTTAAAAGTAGAGCACCGTGAAATTGAGAAAGTTTGTTCGCATCAGCGATAAGCGAGTTCCGCGTTGGACACTGTAGGCAGCATCGACATTTCCCCCTGTCTCTCCGGGTACGGGTATCTCAATTTCAATTACTCTCTGTGTCGATTGGCCACGGCCCTGTGTTCTTCAGCGTTTGTTTTGTGATTTAAGCCTGAATCTACGAACTGCGCCCGATCCTATGCGACCGCCTACAACCGATACTCCTGCACTGATGCGGGTAAAAAACCGAAACTACATCGTCTATAGGTAAAAAGAACACTTATATATTTATATATATATATATATATATATATATATATATATATATATGTATATATATTTAAATATATAAGTGTTCTTTTCACCTATAGACGATGTAGTTTCGTTTATATATATATATATATATATATATATATATATCGGAAAAGAAGGGTGAATGTAATCCGACGTAATGGGAAAATGTAAAAGGAAAACCAAAAAGGGATGTTTTTATGTGTACATCAACGTTTTGTCTTTATTTATAAGACTTCATCAGGATGATAATATAAAGAAACATGTCATGCAAGTACGTGCACATATAGGAGTGACATTATGGGAAGAAAGGAGGAAAGTAGTAACCACTATATATATAAATATATATATATATATATATATATATATATATATATATAAATATATATATATATATATATATATATATATATATATATATATATATATATATATATATATATATATATATATTAGTATGGATTCTAATAACCATGTAAAAATCAATCCAAAAAATAATTTCCACTCTTTTTATTGTTTATTCATTTCAACACCTGGGTGGATATTTATCATTCCTGTTTTCATCTTACATTTAAATAAAACAATGTTTTCATCTTTAATCTTTTGCATTCTTACACGTGTTTCTTGGCAGATTGGGACAAACATTACAGTTCAGTAACCAATCTGTCAATCTTCAGAGACTATTAGAATGTGTATTGAAATTGTAGCAACAACCTATAGCGTCAAAAACTAGAGGAAAAACAGACAGAAAAAGGAAAGATTTTTAAAAAACGAGTGTTCCGATAAAAGCTTGGTAATTAGGAGTAGATGGAAATAAACTCACATGAGGGAAATGGCAGCACAAACCAATAAAACCCTCCACCACGGATAAATCATTAAGTATTCGAAGGCAGTCTCACTTCAACTTGTAATACAACTTCATTGAGCTTTTAATTAGAAATAGAATAAAATTTAAGATATACATTCCTTATATATATATATATATATATATATATATATATATATATATATATATATATATATATATATATATATATATATGTATATATATCTTTCTGTTGAATTCGGCAATCTGTATGGCATGTTTCCTCAAATGAAACAACACTCTTTCAAATCGAAAGACATTTCTTCAAATGGATTTACATATCTGATGAAAGCGGACCACCGCTTGAAACGCGTTATATAAAATTATAAAATAATAAAATACCAAAATAATAAATAAATGTTGAACATATGTTTACAAATGTGGGTAGCCTTACTCCTTTACATATATACTTTTCTCTCGTTGGAACTGCACTAATACTGCACTATCCTCTTTTTTCTCTTTCTCTCTCTCTCTACTTCTCATATATATATATATATATATATATATATATATATATATATATATAAAATAAATTATTATATTAGCCGTTAAAAATTGTTTGTAATTAGTAAGGGGGCGTAACTCGCCCGATTTACCTTCCTTGGTAAAATGTGGTTGTTTTTTCATAAAATCTGTTCTAAGTATTTAAAAATAAATAGATTACGGCCAAAACTTATTACTTTATGTACATTTGTATGTGTTTTATATGAACGTAATTCTAAAATTGACAAATTAATTTATTTAAATGTAAAATTGTTAAATGTGCAATGAAAACGAAATAACTATTATAACATTCGTATTTGCGAATTATGAAAGTATTCCATTTTATATTTCTGATTTTTTAGATGAGATTTGATAATTTTTATTAGTTGTATTTTTCGAACTACTGTTCTCATCTTGAATGTTATTCTCACAACGTTTCGGCCGATGTAACCTCCGACTTTTTTCAGTTGTAATTTGTCGAACTCGGAAATCTTTCTGTCGAACTCGGCAATCTGTATGGAATTTCGAACGGAACCCTTTATTTAATCCACGGGGGAACATATTCCTGATAGTGACTGAAAGGTTTACCAGTTCGACAAGACACACCTGAAGAAAGTCGAAGGTGACATCGGCCGAAATGTTGTGAGAATAACCCTCAAGATGAGAATAGTAGTCCGAATAATCCAAATAATAAAAAGATAATAATAATTAAATGTTATGTTTGATGCATGAATTATAATTTATATTGATTTTTCAAGTATTATTATGTCATGCAATTATTCCGTAATCAATTACAGCAGATGCTTGTGTTAATAACATTGATATTTGTCATAATATTATATCCATATTTTAATGCATCTTACATAAACGCAAATCAACGTTTTCTTGTAATGTAAGACAAATGCTTACGCGTGTGGTCTTTCGTTGTTTAAGTGGGTGAGGGTCTAATTTAAGCGAAAAATTATTTTGATTGTCTGTCCCGTTTGATAATGAGTCATTTAATGTTCAGACACGTTCTCAAAAAGATTGCTACAGCCTGAACTAACTAATGGGTTCGCGTGCGATCGATCGCATTGCCATATTAAAGAGACAGGGGTACGTAGAATATTTACACTGTTATTCTATGTATTCTCTCACCTATCCCTACATTCGGTTGTTTAGTCGTAGAATGTATCCCTAGGAATTGTCTATTAATATTTCCCTATTGCGTGTGTAATTTGAAATATAGACTCTACCTGAATACATAATTTCCATCTACCAATCAGAACATTTGGCATAATAACGATGTAAGCAGCCGATGCTAAGAATGTGGTTATATTAGTGAAAAATGGCTTCAGTTTAACAATGTTCCGAGCCGGAATAAGTATTTTTCGAAAAGACTTTCAACAAAATATGTTTTTTTTTGCCAAAGACAATGGTCCAAGAGAAGAATAGAAAAATGTGCTATTTAGAATGAAATATGGATATAGTAGGATAGAAGATATTTAGGCACGATTTCGGAAATCATGCTGAATTCTTTTTATATATTAGAAATGGGGAACCCGTGCACGAGCGTTGCCAGGAGAAATTGAAGAGGCAAGAGAACTCATGCTCCCACTTCTGAATTACATATAAACATTTTAATCGATGTTTTACTCAGCTACAAATATTAATGTTAGTGTTCGGTAATCGGTAAATTTATAAGTAACATTTAAACAACAATATTACTTTATAACTGCGAACGAGCATTTTTGCAGCAAAGTACTTCCGTGAGAGCAGGGACACATTTTTGTTTTTCGGTGGGTAGAGAGTATGCAATCGGCCTATTATTACCTGTGATCGTTGTGATAAATTCGAAGTAACACTAAAACGCTGTCCTTATTATTTCTGTCGCAATAGTAAACGGGAATCTGCGTGGCAGTATAAAGAAAAGACGAAGGCACTATGCAGACGACGGACAAAAACCCGTCCTTATCTGAAAACGTCTTGATCTGATAAATTAAAAATAGAAAAATTAAGTAATAACATGTTTCAGCCTTAAAAGTGAAGAAAATAAAAAAGAAAAGAAAACGTCTCAACTGGTAAAAGAAAAAAGAAAGATAAGGAATATGACAATATGAGAAATTTTAAGGAATAAATAAGAAGAAAGAGAACATACTAGTTGGTGAAGGAAGGAGAAACGGAAAAAGGAAAAAAATCGAATCTATGAAAATTAAAACGAAAAAAGAAAAACGTCGCAATCTGTAATAAATAGATAAGAAAAAGAAAATAAAACAAAAAAAAAGCAATCAGTAAAAGTTTTTAAAGGAAAAAGAGAAAAAAGTAAACGTATCAGTCGATGTGAGATGCAACATTATTGGGACACAGGTGGTAAGCATACAAATGAGAAATGTTCGCGTTACTTTTTTTAAAATTTTAGTTTCATGCGAAAAAAAGTAGATGGAGAGTGGAAATCTTTCGTGAAAATTCAGATGACTACGATTTTTGTAACATGTATACAATAGGTATTACATATAAATCAATAAATATTCCTAAAATTTCAATTCCGTTATAGTAACTTAAAGGGTTTTAGAGAGCATAATATGGGCATAACATCTTATTTTAAAAAGTTCAGATATTTCAGATTTGCATTAAATCATTAAATCTGATCCATATTACATTAGAAACCAATTCAGCAACGTTCCCCGTATTTCAATTTCTTCGGGAGAACCCCTTTAAGCTTAATTGAAGTTTAATTTATATTTGAATTATTACTCAAATCCAAAGCCAGTTTTCGCACTAACAATTCGCTTACTTTTCATATTAAACGCTTATGTTCTTAAAAATAATTCCAATAATAATTACTTTATGTTTTCTTTTTATATGATAGTAACTTATTTCTGGTTTATGTGTATAGACACTGTCATGTATACCCCCTCCTCCAATGAAAGAAATACATAAAAATTATCGCCTTTACATTGCTGTGAAGATACTTTTTTTAATTAGTTATTGAATAATATGAACGTTTAAATATTCATTAGTATTAATAGATTTGATAAATATAGAAGATGATAATTAATACGAAATAAGTAAATGTACATCGGAGGCTACAGCGGAAGATTTTTGGATTCCTCATTTTTCGGGTAACGTCCGTGCACAGGAGTCGCTAGTTTATATATATATATATATATATATATATATATATATATATATATATATATATATATATATATATATATATATATATATATATCACAGAAATGGTATGTTTTTTGAAAATGTGAAAATATAAAAATAAAAATAAAAATAATAAAATAAAAACATGGTTATTGGAATATAATATGAACCTGACTTATAATTTATATATATATATATATGTATATATATATATATGTATATATATATGTATATATACATGTATATATATATATGTATATTATGTATATATATATATATATATATATATATATACATGCATATATACGTACATTATGTGTATATATATGTATATATACATGTATATATATGTATATTATGTGTATATATATGTATATATACATGTATATATATGTATATTATGTATATATATATATATATGTATATATACATGTATATATATATGTATATATATATGTATATGTATACATATATATGTATATATACATGTGTATATATGTATATATATGTATATATATATACATATGTATATATATATATATTTATGTATATATTAATATGTATATATGTACATATATATACATATATATGTATATGTATATATACATATATACATATATATGTACATATATATACATATATATACATATATATATATATATGTATGTGTGTATGTGTGTATGTGTGTATATATATGTATATATATATATATTAAAAGATAGGCAGAAAGTGAAGGTGATTTTTTTATATTTTATGTTTGATTAGTTTATCCTTGATTTCTTTATCCAGCATATGCACATGTATTTCTTCCTATGTATGAATTAAAAAGATAAAAAATATTATTTTTTATAAAGTCAAAGCGAATTACGTCCGATCCGATTGACCTAAAAAATAACAAACTTTTCCAACCGTACATGAAATATAGAAACCAAGGTAATTCATTCTAGTTCAACGGGTCAACATGTTAGGTTACAGGGTACACCCACCTCGTTATGAGTCACAGGGTCTAAATCTACGAATAATGTAGCTGTTTTCGTTTTTCATTTTTGTTTTTCGTTCTTAAATATCACAGAGTTCAAATTCAGATACATGACTTAAGATTAAAGATAAAATAGAACCGTATTTACCTTGTTTTCAAAATATAAACGAAAAAAAAAGTAAAAGATTCTATAGATTTGCTTGTCGGAAACATCACTGAAATAGTCAACAACAATCAGTATTACATACGGGAAAAAAAACTGAAGAAGTTTGAAGGATAGAGTTGTTGAAATGTAGTTAAAATGTAAATATCAAGATTCAAAAACAACAGTCAAATAAAAAACAGTGTCTGTAATACGAACTTCTTCTCGTCCCAGAATTTTAGACAAGAAAAAGACTAAATATATCTTAATTGATTGTTTTGCTTAATGGTATGTCAACCCTTTTTGGAACATTTACTACTATCTTGTGCTACTATATAAGGATGTCTGAAGATACCGGATTCCGTACTTAAAATGCACCAAACGTTGATGTTATAGTTTTTTCCCTTTGCAAAACTAAATCTTGTTCTGCAAAGCTAAAATTGTTACATTATGACGGGCACTGTATTTTGAAAACGGCTAAAGTAGCTAGTATGAATTATCAACTGGGTGAAAGAAATAGGATGAAGTGCAATTTAGGTGCATTTATAATTTGAGACAAACAAAATGATTCATTCTGGGAATCATAACATACTGGATGTATGCTGGCCGAGATGAAACGCTCGGATCAAACAAGTTAGACACAAAAGCGATATTGAGTACTGTTATGACATTCGTTGAAGGGTCAAATGGCTCTGACGTCACAGATCCCTGGTGAGAAATTAACTTTCTAGACAGTTCACCATTAAGGCGCTAGATGGACAGACGTCCATAAACTAAGCTCTGCAATGCACAGAGTTGGGGTGACATCGCCAGATATGGGCTAAGACGTAGAGTAAGATCTCAACGGCGGGACAAGAAAATAGCCGATTGCATCCGTCACATTCCAAAAGCAGTATGTAAGAAGAAGAGAGTTTGAATGAACGAACCGACGAATGGAAATCTTTCCGATTTAAGTGTGGAATAAAAGAATAAAATCTCTCTCGAAATCTTGCCTTCGAGCGTTTTTGTCTCCCGTGCATGAGAACAGTTAGCTCACAAAACAGGTACACCATTGCGATCACGAGCCAGCAACGGAGATGAGTGTGCAAGCATACCTACGATCAACAGTGAGGCAGAAATCTGTAAGGTAACTTTTAATATTGATTTAAAACGTAAGAACAATGTGAAGCCTGTTAAGGACATTATAAGTTTAAAGACGCTAAAATTGCTAAGAGGCCCGGCCGACGTTTCTAACTTTCGCACTGAGTTTCGTGTTGTTTCGATTTTTGGTGGTGCGCGAGAAACGCAAATACGAGTTATAAAAAGATATAGAATAAGAGAGTATAAAGAACCTTTAAAATAATTATTTACTATTAAAAAAAAGGATTATGTCACAAAATCACAAACAACAATATCCCAAACAAACCACCATGAATAAATATCTGAAGGTACAAAGAACTCGAAGCATATAAACATTTACCAAAATGACCGGATTCGGTATTAAATAACCCGGAAATGGTTGATATGCCCTAAACAAAAACAACCAAATCAAACCAATTTAATACCAAATTTATTTATTTTGAAAACAGTATGCTCCAATTCTTAATATCTGCAAATATCTATAGATAATTGTTTTCGGCATATATTTTGTAAGCAAATTGTCTACAAACGATAGAATTATTTACTCAATATATTGAATCCTGAAACTACATTTTCTTCTGCTTTTTATTATTATTAATGTCTCGTACGTCTCTTTCTCTGTTTTTGGTTTTTAGTTGAAGTATCTTGCGTGTTTCTGTTCGGCAGCTCACGGACTTGGGGTTGGTATACGAGTGTCATTACACCTTCCGTCGAAACCGTACATGGCCTCTCTTGGTGAAACGGTAACGAATATGTGACGTGTCTTCCTTATTTGTGACACGCGCCAAGACTCGATCCTAAGTCACGGTAATCAAACATATGTAACCCGTGACTGTTCTTGCTTTTTTTAAGGAAGTTTCTCCAAACAAGGCATGAAGCCACTTGATGTAAGGAACTAAACAAAATTCTTCAAGATAAAAAAAATAGCGAACGGTAAGTGTTAGATGGATAGATTTCGACCCAGAAAACAGCAATTCCCCCTTTGTTAGAAACATCGCTCATGGAATATGAGGACTAAAGGACAAAATAAAGGAAGCGAGAGTTACGAGGCTGACGAAAGTAAATCCATGGTCAACTTTCTACTCTACTACTTATTTGTGGAAATCAAAAAGGATCTATCCTAGTCAAAACGGCAGCAGACGAATATGACCTAGCCCTACCGTCATGCAACCAGTTACCTTCGCTCTCACGCTCATACACTTCTTTCATGTCCCGGACTGATAACTCCGGTGTTGGTTGATAATGTGTTATGAAGTAGTCCAACAGTAAAAAGAAGAAGTCAAGTCGAGGTTGGGTTAAGATAACAAGTGTATTAACATAAAAGGTACACAGGTAAGGAAACTGACTGGCACTCGGCTAGACAGTTACAATACTGTCCTTTTCCTCTTTGGTGATTGTCTACTCGCACTATTTATAGTGAGAACCGGTGTAGTTTCTTTTCTGTTAGAACGGCCGATGTAACATATGGCGTCGCCGAATTTTGGGCCGTACTCACGTCATGTAAAAATGATTAATTCACCCTTTGGAAGAAGTTGCTCGTGGTGTCGGAACATCCTCGTCTGCCGGATAATACCATCTTACACGTTGTGCTGGTTAAATCGTGGGGTCCAGTCCGACGTTGCCCAGGCGACTCACCAATAAAGGGGAGAATGGTACATGTAGAAATAGAAATAAAATTGTATTTAAAAAATGACAGTATTCTTGATTTTCTTTTAAGATAATAATATGTATTTTTCTTCAAAACTTGTATATACAGGAACTCAAGTCTTTCGTCGGTAGAGTGGGTGTTAGTTGTCTTTTATTAATGGCACGGAGATTTTACACTTCGACTTCGCGACTCGTGATTTAGTCGACGACTGAAGCGAAACACTTTTCTTTCTGCGTTTTCAAAAAAGTGATTCGCTCGATAAGGGGGGGGGGGTAACAGGCGCACAACACTCCGTTAAGTGTTGACTATTCTATGGTTATTTATTTACTCCTCTCCAGGAGTTAGGCACAAGTCCAGTTTTTATCTTACTCCCACAAGTAAGATGTGACCCAAGGTCGGGTCGGGAAAGTGAGGTTTGAAAAGTCAGCGCCCGAGAGGTGAGCACTCTGGCCATTAAAAATTGCCTGAGCATCCTCGTCGGCATTCCCCGGTAGTGTCGCCTAAGGCAGTAAGCAATGAACTTACTCCTCCCCAAAGAGGGGAGACGAAGCCTGAGAGGGTGGACCTCCTAGAACTGCACAGGACAGACCCATAGACCGGCGTAAATCAAGCCCCGAAGGCCAAGACAATACCAGTATATGGGGTGCAGTATCCATCGGAATAGATACTACACTTTGATCTTAGCCAAAAGGCCAAGAACAAATTGGGTACCTGATAAAATATAATAATAAACATTTAACATATCTATAAATAAAACTATTAAACATAGAACATTCATATTGTGTAAACCTAAAACAATTAAATATAAAAAATATTAAATATAAATATTTCGCATTTGTGTAAAAAACCCTTAAACTTAAAAACTATTAAACATAAATCTATGAAACGTAAAATCTATTAAACAAAGAATTTAACACCTTGGTAAAGAAAAATTAATAAATATAAATAAAACTTATTAATCATAGAACTATTAAACAAAAACTATTAACCATAAAATATTTAACGTCTGTGTTATGTAAAACTATTAAATGTAAAAAATAAAACAGAATATAAGACTTGAAAATATTCTTAATTAGCAGACTTTGCTCGCTTGCTATCGCATCGTAATTTAATTCCTATTTCTCACTGAAAATCATTGTAATGAAATTAATCTGTTTATTTCACGGTCAACAAGTAAAGAAAAATGCATAACAAGACATTACTAATCGATACGCAAACGAAAAGAAAACTAATCGATAAAAATACAAAATTAATCTATAAAAACAGACAAAACTCTCTCTCGCTCTCGCTCTCTCTCTCTCTCTCTCTCTCTCTCTCTCTCTCTCTCTCTCTCTGCTTTCGTTTTGATTTATCAATAATGATGAAGTTGGTGTGTCTATATTCAAAGTGAAAATAATTTTTAACTTTCTTTTATTATGAGATATTATTAAGATTAAGCCTTTCTTTCTTTCTTAATAAAATATATATTTGTATCTGTGATTATTATTTTCTTTCTTTTTATTATCATCAGTAAGTATTAAGACTAAGCCTATTCTCATTTGCTCGTAAAATTTGTATCCGTGATTATTGAAGCGAGCCGGCGATAAGTACGTTCAATCTGTAAAAAAGTAAATAAAAAATTGAAAATCCCATTATAGCCTACCATCAATAACTAATGTTCTGAAGTAGTGCTAATTACACCTGCGAGTTTTACGACGTTAAATCTATATAAACTTCAGCAAGACACACTGATAAAAATGATATTTTAATCTTAAGCACGACACACCGATGAAAATGCTATTTTAAACTTCAGCACGTCACACCGATCAGAATGCTATTGTAAACTTCAGCACGTCACACCGATCAGAATGCTATTTTAAACTTCAGCACGTCACACCGATCAGAATGCTATTTTAAACTTCAGCACGTCACACCGATCAGAATGCTATTTTAAACTTCAGCACGTCACACCGATCAGCATGCTATTTTAAACTTCAGCACGTCACACCGATCAGAATGCTATTTTAAACTTCAGCACGTCACACCGATCAGAATGCTATTTTAAACTTCAGCACGTCACACCGATCAGAATGCTATTTTAAACTTCAGCACGTCACACCGATCAGAATGCTATTTTAAACTTCAGCACGTCACACCGATCAGAATGCTATTTTAAATTCCAGCAGTTTAAAATAGCATTCTCATCGGTGTGACGTGCTGAAGTTTAAAATAGCATTTTCATCGGTGTGACGTGCTGAAGTATAAAATAGCATTTTCATCGGTGTGACGTGCTGAAGTTTAAAATAGCATTTTCATCGGCTTGACGTGCTGAAGTTTAAAGTAGCATTCTCATCGGTGTGACGTGCTGAAGTTTAAAATAGCATTCTCATCGGTGTGACGTGCTGAAGTTTAAAGTAGCATTGTCATCGGTGTGACGTGCTGAAGTTTAAAATAGCATTTTCATCGGTGTGACGTGCTGAAGTTTAAAATAGCATTTTCATCGGCGTGACGTGGTGAAGTTTAAAGTGGCATTCTCATCGGTGTGACGTGCTGAAGTTTAAAATAGCATTATCATCGGTGTGACGTGCTGAAGTTTAAAATAGCATTTTAATCGGTGTGACGTGCTGAAGTTTAAAATAGCATTTTCATCGGTGTGACGTGCTGAAGTTTAAAATAGCATTTTCATCGGCGTGACGTGCTGAAGTTTAAAGTAGCATTCTCATCGGTGTGACGTGCTGAAGTTTAAAATAGCATTCTCATCGGTGTGACGTGCTGAAGTTTAAAATAGCATTTTCATCGGTGTGACGTGCTGAAGTTTAAAATAGCATTTTCATCGGTGTGACATGCTGAAGTTTAAAATAGCATTCTCATCGGTGTGACGTGCTGAAGTTTAAAATAGCATTCTCATCGGTGTGACGTGCTGAAGTTTAAAATAGCATTTTCATCGGTGTGACGTGCTGAAGTTTAAAATAGCATTTTCATCGGTGTGACGTGCTGAAGTTTAAAATAGCATTTTCATCGGTGTGACGTGCTGAAGTTTAAAGTAGCATTGTCATCGGTGTGACGTGCTGAAGTTTAAAATAGCATTTTCATCGGTGTGACGTGCTGAAGTTAAAAATAGCATTTTCATTGGCGTGACGTGGTGAAGTTTAAAGTAGCATTCTCATCGGTGTGACGTTCTGAAGTTTAAAATAGCATTCTTATCGGTGTGACGTGCTGAAGTTTAAAATAGCATTTTCATCGGTGTGACGTGCTGAAGTTTAAAATAGCATTTTCATCGGTGTGACGTGCTGAAGTTTAAAGTAGCATTTTTATCGGTGTGACGTGCTGAAGTTTAAAATAGCATTTTCATCGGCGTGACGTGGTGAAGTTTAAAGTAGCATTCTCATCGGTGTGACGTGGTGAAGTTTAAAATAGCATTGTCATCGGTGTGACGTGCTGAAGTTTAAAGTAGCATTTTCATCGGTGTGACGTGGTGAAGTTTAAAATAGCATTTTCATCGGTGTGACGTGCTGAAGTTTAAAATAGCATTGTCATCGGTGTGACGTGCTGAAGTTTAAAATAGCATTTTCATCGGTGTGACGTGGTGAAGTTTAAAATAGCATTTTCATCGGTGTGACGTGCTGAAGTTTAAAATAGCATTGTCATCGGTGTGACGTGCTGAAGTTTAAAATAGCATTGTCATCGGCGTGACGTGCTGAAGTTTAAAATAGCATTTTCATCGGTGTGACGTGCTGAAGTTTAAAGTAGCATTGTCATCGGTGTGACGTGCTGAAGTCTAAAATAGCATTTTCATCGGTGTGACGTGCTGAAGTTTAAAATAGCATTCTCATCGGTGTGACGTGCTGAAGTTTTAAATAGCACTGTCATCGGTGTGACGTGCTGAAGTTTAAAATACTATTCTAATTTTTAGCACGACACACAGATTTAAATGCTATTGTAAACCTTGGGCACGACAACCCGAAAGAAATAATATTTAAAATATAAGCACGCCACACTGCTGAAAGTTATATAACAAACTGCAACACGACACACAGATTAAATGTTTTTTTAAAATTAACCACGACACACATTTAAAAATGATATTTCAATCTTAAGAACGACACACCGATGAAAATGGTATTTTATACTTAAGCAAGATACATCGATAACAATACTATTACACACTTAAGCGCTACACACTGATAAAAATGCTAAAACCTTATGCACGACACACCGATGAAATGCTATTATAAACTCAAACGCGGCACACCGATGAAAATGTTATTTGTAACATGAAGCATGAAGCATGAAGCATGAAACATGAAGCATGAAACATGAAGCATGAAACAACGATAGAAAATGATACTTCTAAAGATCGACAAACCTATGAAAATGTCATTACAAACTTCAGCTAGTCACGCCGATGACAATTGTATTAAAAACATAAGAACAACACACCGATGATAATTCTATTTAAAACTTTAGGACGACAGACCGAAAAAAGTGCTATTACAAAATTAAGTTAGATACACCGGTGAAAATGCTGTTCTAAGCTTAAGCGCTACAGACCAGTGAAAATACTATTTCAAACTGAAGCATTACAGACAGATAATAATTCTATTTTTATTTTAACCGTCAGAATCACACACTTATGAAAATGATATTAAAAACCTTTGCATGACACACTGATGAAAATGCTATTTAAAATTTAAGAAAGACACACCGATGTAAATGCTATTTAAAATTTAAGAAAGACACACCGATGTAAATGCTATTTAAAATTTAAGAAAGACACACCGATGTAAATGCTATTTAAAATTTAAGAAAGACACACCGATGTAAATGCTATTTAAAATTTAAGAAAGACACACCGATGTAAATGCTATTTAAAATTTAAGAAAGACACACCGATGTAAATGCTATTTAAAATTTAAGAAAGACACACCGATGTAAATGCTATTTAAAATTTAAGAAAGACACACCGATGTAAATGCTATTTAAAATTTAAGAAAGACACACCGATGAAAATGCTATTTAAAATTTAAGAAAGACACACCGATGTAAATGCTATTTAAAATTTAAGAAAGACACACCGATGTAAATGCTATTTAAAATTTAAGAAAGACACACCGATGTAAATGCTATTTAAAATTTAAGAAAGACACACCGATGAAAATGCTATTTAAAATTTAAGAAAGACACACCGATGTAAATGCTATTTAAAATTTAAGAAAGACACACCGATAAAAATACTATTTAAAATTTAAGAAAGACACACCGATGAAAATACTATTTAAAATTTAAGAAAGACACACCGATGAAAATACTATTTAAAATTTAAGAAAGACACACCGATGTAAATGCTATTTAAAATTTAAGAAAGACACACCGATGTAAATGCTATTTAAAATTTAAGAAAGACACACCGATGTAAATGCTATTTAAAATTTAAGAAAGACACACCGATGTAAATGCTATTTAAAATTTAAGAAAGACACACCGATGTAAATGCTATTTAAAATTTAAGAAAGACACACCGATGAAAATGCTATTTAAAATTTAAGAAAGACACACCGATGTAAATGCTATTTAAAATTTAAGAAAGACACACCGATAAAAATACTATTTAAAATTTAAGAAAGACACACCGATGAAAATACTATTTAAAATTTAAGAAAGACACACCGATGTAAATGCTATTTAAAATTGAAGAAAGACACACCGATGAAAATGCTATTTAAAATTTAAGAAAGACACACCGATGTAAATGCTATTTAAAATTTAAGAAAGACACACCGATGTAAATGCTATTTAAAATTTAAGAAAGACACACCGATGTAAATGCTATTTAAAATTTAAGAAAGACACACCGATGAAAATGCTATTTAAAATTTAAGAAAGACACACCGATGTAAATGCTATTTAAAATTTAAGAAAGACACACCGATAAAAATACTATTTAAAATTTAAGAAAGACACACCGATGAAAATACTATTTAAAATTTAAGAAAGACACACCGATGAAAATACTATTTAAAATTTAAGAAAGACACACCGATGTAAATACTATTTAAAATTTAAGAAAGACACACCGATGTAAATGCTATTTAAAATTTAAGAAAGACACACCGATGTAAATGCTATTTAAAATTTAAGAAAGACACACCGATGTAAATGCTATTTAAAATTTAAGAAAGACACACCGATGTAAATGCTATTTAAAATTTAAGAAAGACACACCGATGAAAATGCTATTTAAAATTTAAGAAAGACACACCGATGTAAATGCTATTTAAAATTTAAGAAAGACACACCGATAAAAATACTATTTAAAATTTAAGAAAGACACACCGATGAAAATACTATTTAAAATTTAAGAAAGACAGACCGATGAAAATACTATTTAAAATTTAAGAAAGACACACCGATGAAAATACTATTTAAAATTTAAGAAAGACACACCGATGAAAATACTATTTAAAATTTAAGAAAGACACACTGATGAAAATAATATTTAAAATTTAAGAAAGACACACCGATGAAAATACTATTTAAAATTTAAGAAAGACACACCGATGAAAATACTATTTAAAATTTAAGAAAGACACACCGATGAAAATACTATTTAAAATTTAAGAAAGACACACCGATGAAAATACTATTTAAAATTTAAGAAAGACACACTGATGAAAATAATATTTAAAATTTAAGAAAGACACACCGATGAAAATACTATTTAAAATTTAAGAAAGACACACCGATGAAAATACTATTTAAAATTTAAGAAAGACACACCGATGAAAATACTATTTAAAATTTAAGAAAGACACACCGATGAAAATACTATTTAAAATTTAAGAAAGACACACCGATGAAAATGCTATTTAAAATTTAAGAAAGACACACCGATGAAAATGCTATTTAAAATTTAAGAAAGACACACTGATGAAAATAATATTTAAAATTTAAGAAAGACACACTGATGTAAATGCTATTTATAACTGATGTACGAGACTGATAAAAATTCTTTGTTAAACTTTAGCAACACACATCGATTAAAATCCAATTACTAACTTCAGCAATACACACCGAATAAAATGTTATTTTAAATCAAAACACGACACACTGATACTAGTTCTATTCCATGAAAAATGCCAGTATACTTAAATCATATGTCTTTAATAGGGTTAAGATGAAAATTCATATACACTAAATGTACAAAAGCAAGGAAATTCCCAAATTGTTACACTTTTATTGTCATTAAGGGTATGCGAGCACAACAGGGCTATGTAGGAATTTTTCTTCAGCGCACCTCATACACTTCATCCACTCATGCATAGATATTTATACTGTAGTGATGTGATAATGAAATGGTTTGGTTGATATGTAGTCATACCCTTAATGACAATAAAAGTGTAAAAATTTGAGAATTTCCTTGCTTTTGTACATTTAGTGTATATGAATTTTCATCTTAACCCTATTAAGGGCATATGATTTCAGTATACTGGCATTTTTCATGAAATGTCACTACTTTTGTAAAGGCTATGCCTCAAGACAATGGTAATTTTTAAGGTTTTTTGAATTTTCTGAAAAACTAAGGTATGTGGTAAACTGAAATTAAAATGCCATCAACTAGACCCTAGAACCTCTATCTCCGCCAAAAATCAGTTGAATCCATCAAATAGTTGATGAGATACAGGGTGGCACACACGTACGTACGTACGTACGTACGTACGTACGTACACACGGATAACACAAAATCACTCCTGACCTTTCTGGAGCTCTGGGTTGCCTTGACTAATGATGCTGAAATTCTACACACTTATAGAACATATCAAATGAAAATTTTGTGCAAAGTTTTAACTAATTTGGTTTATTGGTTTTTGAGTTATGACTGATCAAAGAAATGAGATGTCTAGCATAGATCGTTTTTGAAGTCTATTAAGGGATAGAGCGCTATCGCGCCCACCTTGATTTTAATTTTCTTCAAGACACACGGACGAAAATGCTATTACAGATTTAAGCCAACAGTAGTACAAACTGAAGCACGGCACTCCGATTAACATTCTATTTAAAACATAAGCACGACAGACTGATTATAATTCTATTTAATTCTTCAGCAAGACGAACCGAGTAAAATGCTTTTTCAAATTTAACCACGATACATTAAGGAAAATTATCTTTCAAGTTTAAGCCGGAAACACCAATTAAAATGTTATTTCAACTTTAACCCTTAAACGCTTTATTTTTTATATTGGTTTGAATATTTGATATTAGATTGGATATTTTATATTGGGTTGAGTGTTTTATTAAATACTCATTTTGCTTGGAATGTGGCATATTTCAAAACAAAAAGCATTTAAAGATTACGTATGACACACTGACAAAATACTATATAAAACGTAAGCCCGATACACAGATGGAAATGCTATAACAAATGTAAGTACGACACACCGATGAAAATGCTATTTCAAACTTAAACATGACATAGCGATTAAAATGATATTTCCAATTTAAGCCCGCCACACCTATGAAAATTATATTTAAAACATAAAAATGACAAATGGATGATAATTTTATTTCAAACAGAAGCACAACAACCCGATGATAATTATATTTAAAACTAAAACACGACACAGCCATGAAAATAATATTTCAAACCTAAGCACAACACCCCGGTGAAAATTCTATTTTAAACTTCAGTACGATAAACCGATGAAAATACTACTTAAAATTAAGTACGACACACTAAGTTAAATTATATTTAAACTTAAGCCCGAAATGCCTATTAAAATGCTATTAGAAACTCAAGCACTACACATCGATGGAAATGATATTCAAAACTTAAATACAACAAAATAATGTAAATGTTATTTCCAGCTTATGCATGAAACACAAATGAAAATAATAATTTTATTCAAATATTCAACAAGACACATCAATGAAAATAATAATTTTATTCTAATATTCAACAAGACACACCGATGAAAATATTAATTTTATTCAAATATTCAACAAGACACACCGCTGAAAATAATAATTTTATTCAAATATTCAACAAGACACACCGATGAAAATAATAATTTTATTAAAATATTCAACAAGACACACCGATGAAAATAATAATTTTATCTAAATATTCAACAAGACACACCGATGAAAATGCTATGACAAGGTTAAGCAGAACACACTGTAGAAAAAGCAATTTTATAATTAATTACGAATCACTCTCGGTAATTCTATTTCAAAACTTAAGCACGACACATAGATAAAAAAAAATTATCTCTTAAACTTACGCAGGACAAACCGATCAAAATGTTAAGTCAAACTTAATCAGTACACACAGATTAAAATGTTAAGTCAAACTTAATCAGTACACACAGATTAAAATGTTAAGTCAAACTTAATCAGTACACACAGATTAAAATGTTAAGTCAAACTTAATCAGTACACACAGATTAAAATGTTAAGTCAAACTTAATCAGTACACACAGATTAAAATGTTAAGTCAAACTTAATCAGTACACACAGATTAAAATTTTAAGTCAAACTTAATCAGTACACACAGATTAAAATGTTAAGTCAAACTTAATCAGTACACACAGATTAAAATGTTAAGTCAAACTTAATCAGTACACACAGATTAAAATGTTAAGTCAAACTTAATCAGTACACACAGATTAAAATGTTAAGTCAAACTTAATCAGTACACACAGATTAAAATGTTAAGTCAAACTTAATCAGTACACACAGATTAAAATGTTAAGTCAAACTTAATCAGTACACACAGATTAAAATGTTAAGTCAAACTTAATCAGTACACACAGATTAAAATGTTAAGTCAAACTTAATCAGTACACACAGATTAAAATGTTAAGTCAAACTTAATCAGTACACACAGATTAAAATGTTAAGTCAAACTTAATCAGTACACACAGATTAAAATGTTAAGTCAAACTTAATCAGTACACACAGATTAAAATGTTAAGTCAAACTTAATCAGTACACACAGATTAAAATGTTAAGTCAAACTTAATCAGTACACACAGATTAAAATGTTAAGTCAAACTTAATCAGTACACACAGATTAAAATGTTAAGTCAAACTTAATCAGTACACACAGATTAAAATGTTAAGTCAAACTTAATCAGTACACACAGATTAAAATGTTAAGTCAAACTTAATCAGTACACACAGATTAAAATGTTAAGTCAAACTTAATCAGTACACACAGATTAAAATGTTAAGTCAAACTTAATCAGTACACACAGATTAAAATGTTAAGTCAAACTTAATCAGTACACACAGATTAAAATGTTAAGTCAAACTTAATCAGTACACACAGATTAAAATGTTAAGTCAAACTTAATCAGTACACACAGATTAAAATGTTAAGTCAAACTTAATCAGTACACACAGATTAAAATGTTAAGTCAAACTTAATCAGTACACACAGATTAAAATGTTAAGTCAAACTTAATCAGTACACACAGATTAAAATGTTAAGTCAAACTTAATCAGTACACACAGATTAAAATGTTAAGTCAAACTTAATCAGTACACACAGATTAAAATGTTAAGTCAAACTTAATCAGTACACACAGATTAAAATGTTAAGTCAAACTTAATCAGTACACACAGATTAAAATGTTAAGTCAAACTTAATCAGTACACACAGATTAAAATGTTAAGTCAAACTTAATCAGTACACACAGATTAAAATGTTAAGTCAAACTTAATCAGTACACACAGATTAAAATGTTAAGTCAAACTTAATCAGTACACACAGATTAAAATGTTAAGTCAAACTTAATCAGTACACACAGATTAAAATGTTAAGTCAAACTTAATCAGTACACACAGATTAAAATGTTAAGTCAAACTTAATCAGTACACACAGATTAAAATGTTAAGTCAAACTTAATCAGTACACACAGATTAAAATGTTAAGTCAAACTTAATCAGTACACACAGATTAAAATGTTAAGTCAAACTTAATCAGTACACACAGATTAAAATGTTAAGTCAAACTTAATCAGTACACACAGATTAAAATGTTAAGTCAAACTTAATCAGTACACACAGATTAAAATGTTAAGTCAAACTTAATCAGTACACACAGATTAAAATGTTAAGTCAAACTTAATCAGTACACACAGATTAAAATGTTAAGTCAAACTTAATCAGTACACACAGATTAAAATGTTAAGTCAAACTTAATCAGTACACACAGATTAAAATGTTAAGTCAAACTTAATCAGTACACACAGATTAAAATTTTAAGTCAAACTTAATCAGTACACACAGATTAAAATGTTAAGTCAAACTTAATCAGTACACACAGATTAAAATGTTAAGTCAAACTTAATCAGTACACACAGATTAAAATGTTAAGTCAAACTTAATCAGTACACACAGATTAAAATGTTAAGTCAAACTTAATCAGTACACACAGATTAAAATGTTAAGTCAAACTTAATCAGTACACACAGATTAAAATGTTAAGTCAAACTTAATCAGTACACACAGATTAAAATGTTAAGTCAAACTTAATCAGTACACACAGATTAAAATGTTAAGTCAAACTTAATCAGTACACACAGATTAAAATGTTAAGTCAAACTTAATCAGTACACACAGATTAAAATGTTAAGTCAAACTTAATCAGTACACACAGATTAAAATGTTAAGTCAAACTTAATCAGTACACACAGATTAAAATGTTAAGTCAAACTTAATCAGTACACACAGATTAAAATGTTAAGTCAAACTTAATCAGTACACACAGATTAAAATGTTAAGTCAAACTTAATCAGTACACACAGATTAAAATGTTAAGTCAAACTTAATCAGTACACACAGATTAAAATGTTAAGTCAAACTTAATCAGTACACACAGATTAAAATGTTAAGTCAAACTTAATCAGTACACACAGATTAAAATGTTAAGTCAAACTTAATCAGTACACACAGATTAAAATGTTAAGTCAAACTTAATCAGTACACACAGATTAAAATGTTAAGTCAAACTTAATCAGTACACACAGATTAAAATGTTAAGTCAAACTTAATCAGTACACACAGATTAAAATGTTAAGTCAAACTTAATCAGTACACACAGATTAAAATGTTAAGTCAAACTTAATCAGTACACACAGATTAAAATGTTAAGTCAAACTTAATCAGTACACACAGATTAAAATGTTAAGTCAAACTTAATCAGTACACACAGATTAAAATGTTAAGTCAAACTTAATCAGTACACACAGATTAAAATGTTAAGTCAAACTTAATCAGTACACACAGATTAAAATGTTAAGTCAAACTTAATCAGTACACACAGATTAAAATGTTAAGTCAAACTTAATCAGTACACACAGATTAAAATGTTAAGTCAAACTTAATCAGTACACACAGATTAAAATGTTAAGTCAAACTTAATCAGTACACACAGATTAAAATGTTAAGTCAAACTTAATCAGTACACACAGATTAAAATGTTAAGTCAAACTTAATCAGTACACACAGATTAAAATGTTAAGTCAAACTTAATCAGTACACACAGATTAAAATGTTAAGTCAAACTTAATCAGTACACACAGATTAAAATGTTAAGTCAAACTTAATCAGTACACACAGATTAAAATGTTAAGTCAAACTTAATCAGTACACACAGATTAAAATGTTAAGTCAAACTTAATCAGTACACACAGATTAAAATGTTAAGTCAAACTTAATCAGTACACACAGATTAAAATGTTAAGTCAAACTTAATCAGTACACACAGATTAAAATGTTAAGTCAAACTTAATCAGTACACACAGATTAAAATGTTAAGTCAAACTTAATCAGTACACACAGATTAAAATGTTAAGTCAAACTTAATCAGTACACACAGATTAAAATGTTATATACACCTTTAAGTACGACACACTGACATAAATGATATTGAGACATAAGCCCGACACCAAAAAAATTATATTTTAAACTTCAGCACAATACACCGATAAAAATGCTATTTGAAACTTAAGAATGACACACCGATAAAAATGCTAGTAGTGTTGCATATGCATTTGTTTCTCGTACCTTCTCTTCCTCATCGCGTGGAGGGGTGTCGTCTCGATGTCGTCTAGTGGTTGAGTTGCTTCTTCGCTTCTGTACTGCCGTGAACATCGCCGTCCGCTGTGTCTACAACAGATCCTTCATAACACGATTCACGAGACAAGCAATCTTTTAAACTTTGATTGGTTTATTTCAGGCGTCAGTCTACCATCGGCCATGGAGATGTTTTACTAAACGTTGAGGGAGATATCAAATTACTACTTTATCGTAGTTAATTCCTAGCTTAAGTCCTTAGCCATTCGAGGAGGGGGGAAGAAGGAATCTCATGCCTGTATTCTCTTAGGGAAATAAATTCAAATTTTTCATTTCAGACTACATAGAGAAATACGTCTGTTCGGCTTGCTTCCAAAACCCAGACTGACAAAACTCAGCTTCACACACAAAAGCCCGTGACGTTACAGAACCCCTATGCGTAGGTCCACCTTGACCCTTGACCTGAAGTCTCGTCAACGTGGTGGCCTTGTCAACGTTTGTGAACTCCAACTGTGAGAACAGCCCCATTTTGTACTCGGTTGTACGGGTTTACCCGCACTAAATCGCGCAAGCCAAACCAAACGATCCCCCACACATACGTCCACTACAACATGCGTCCGACCTCACAGGGCCATTATCCAACAGTGTAAACTAGCAAGACAAACGGATCAAAATACTATTTCAAACGTAAGCACAACACACCGATAACATATTTATGAGAAACTTAAGCACGACACGCCTATAAAAATGCTAATAAAAATGAAGCACGACTCAGTGATGAAAATGATATTCCCCACTTAAGCCGGACACACCGATGAAATTTATATTTAAAACTTTAAAACGAAACACTGATTAAAAGTCTATTTATAACGTTAGGACGACATAGCAATGAAAATGCTATTTAAAACTAAAGCACGACACACCGATAGCAATTCTACTTAAAACTTTAGAACGACACACATACGATAATTATATTCAAAATATAAGCACGACACAACTATTAAAATGCTATTTCAAACTGAAGCACGACACATAGCAATTCTACTTAAAACTTTAGAACACACATACAATAATTATATTCAAAATATATTAAAATATATTAAAATGCTATTTAAAACTAAAGCACGACACACCGATAGAAATTCTACTTAAAACTTTAGAACGACACACGTACGATAATTATATTCAAAATATAAGTACGGCACAATCATTAAAATGCTATTTCAAACTGAAGCACGACATAATGAGTTTAATTCTATTAAAAACATTAGACCGACACACCAATGATTATCTATTTAAAACTTATTACTGATAGACCGATGAAAATCGTATTTAAAACTGAAGAAAGGCACACTGATTTAAATGCTATTTAAAACAAAAACAACACACGGATGATAATTCTATTTAAACATTAGAACGAATCTCCGATGATAATTCTTGTCAAAACTTGACCACAATACAACCATGAAAATGCTATTTAGACTGAAGCAGACACACTGATAAAATGCTTTTCAAAAAATAAGCACGACACACTAATGAAAATTATATTTCAAACTTAAACCCAACAAACTTATAAAAATGCTGTTAAAAACTTAAGCATTATAATTCTATTTAAAACTTTAGAACTACACAATGACGATAATTCTACACTTATTTCAAACTTTAGCAGGACAGATTGATCAAAATATTTTGACAAACTAAAGAACAATAATCTGATGAAAATACTATTTCAAACGTAAGCCAGACATACTGATGAAAACATTATTTTACACATAAGTACGACACGCCGATTAAAATGAGGTTTAAAACTAAAGCAGACACACTGATGAAAATGCTGTTTTGAACTAAAAAAAGACACACTGATGCAAAATACTATTTAAAACTGAAGAACGACATACCTATGAAAAAGCTATTAAAAACTTAAGCACAAACACTTAAGAATAACACACTGATTATGAATCTATAAAAAATACTTAAGCCCGACACACTAATGAAAATGCTATTTTAAACTCAACCACGACACACCGATTAAAATTCTGTTACTAGTTAAACAAGCATAATCTACATGGAGAGTTTATTGATTTGCAGGTGCTGGATTTTTTCAAGATTTTCCACTTTATTATGGGAGTTTCTTTTTTGGTTTTTATTTTGTGGTAGTGTAGTGAAAGTCCAGTTTGGCCAGGATGGTCTGGGTTGTTGAAGGAGAGTTTATGGTTGTAGAATCTTTCCTTGAAGTTGTTGCCTGCCAGACCAATATAATAGTTAGTCTGGGATGCGTTTTCAGTTGAGGAGATAGATGCCTCATAGACCACTTGGGTTGATAGGCACTTTTGATTTAGGGGGCATTAAAATAAAATAAATAAAATGCAGAAGTAGCAATTAATACCCTAAATTAAAATTATCAAACATTTTTATCCACATGATAATTACTTATTAGAATTAAAATAAAATAGGAATGACGGTTATAATCATAATTTTATTCTCATTTTAAATTTAACTCACTCTGGCCGTCGCCCCATCTCCCTTCCTCCCACCCCGGCCGAAATTGAGATCATCACAGCACAAACACGTGAAAAACCTCCCACGCAATAATTTGAAACACGACTTGTTGGGGTCCTCCCCCCTCCCCTCTCATGTCCCATGTCACCGTTATAGACGAAGCCCCAACTCTGTCCCCCTCCCCCTCCAATGTATTTTCAATTTTCAATCTCCCGTTAAAGTGAAGTTAAAACTTATGCCATTTGAATTCCATCGCAAGCCCGATGAGTTGGTCGCTATTTGCACCATTGAAACAAAACTTGTTTGTCGCAACTAATGGAATAACATCAATATATATATATATATATATATATATATATATATATATATATATATATATATATATATTTGGTACAGAAAAATTAGTGCAACAGTCGTACCGTCGGTTTCAAGCACAGAAGGACTTAGCCATCCGGCTCTCTTCAGCTTCTGTCGTCATCTGTTTCGGAAATGTGAAGTCACGTGTCACTCTCGTTTGAACGCGTTATTTGCTTAGAGTGTTATGTATGTTTGCTTAAATTTAGTGTAAGGAAGGTTTAATAATATTTTTAAGAGTAACAGTTGAGATTTAAACCGGAGAAGATTTAAAGAGATATAAAAAAAAGAGGGTACGAATGTTGTAGTATTTTTCTGTACCAAAATAAATAAATATTACGCTCTTGATTTCTATTTTTTAACTTTAATTCTCAATTAATCGAGCACTGTGCTGGGAATTTTCCTGCTATATTACAAAGAAGTTGATATATATATATATATATATATATATATATATATATATATATATATATATATATATATATATATATCGTACATGTATTGTATTAGTTTCTGTAAATGTAAATCCGTAGAAACTTAAGTGTTTATAAAAAGTGCTCAATACCAAGTAGAGCTGTTTATAAGTATAAATTTTTATTTATACAAACATTATTGGTTACATATGTGCATACATGTTTCGGTTGCACTTTTCCATTCCTGAAAAATTCTTGGTCTGATGAGGTTGACTTTCTTGGAAAAGTGCAACCGAAACATGTATGCACATATGTAACCAGGTGTCATGAACGATCTAGACACAAATGAAAGTTGTTGGAACCTCACACGTCGCAATCGACGGGAGAGTCCATCATATATATATATATATATATATATATATATATATATATATATATATATATATATATATATATATATATATTCCTGCGTTTGATTATGTCTTTTATATTTTTATATTCATCCAATAGTTAATTTTGTGTCGAAATAAAAAAAAAATATATATATATATATATATATGTTCCATATGTATCACGAACGTTTTCGATTGTTCGTCGAATCATCTTCGGGCGACAAAAACAAATAAACAAGAAAACTGGAGCTGAGAACGCACACGTTACGTCGGTTAGACATGAAAAGTGTGAATTACTGCAGATATAAGAGAGACGTTAACAATTCAAATTCCGGTACGCCAGACCTAGCATCACATAATGAATTGTATTGCGTACATCATTCTAATATGTTGTTACTGGTTTTATACTTCTGAGTTATTTTTGCACGGACTATTTTATTTTTGATATCATTAGCATTAAGCTCCAATGTTGCGCACTTGAGCACAGAAACATAAATTAAATTGTGTAGAATGTTTTAATGTGTATATAAAGTTTATATTATATATATATATATATATATATATATATATATATATATATATATATATATATATATAGTAAGCAATAAAAATATATATGGCAATCAAGCTACACAGAGGCTCCCGTGTTTCATCCCCGGGGGAATCGTCATTTAGCCTGACGATTCCCCCCGGGGATGAAACACGGGAGCCTCTGTGTAGCTTGATTGCCATATATATTTTTATTGCTTACTACCTAGCTCTACTTACGTATCGAGCACTGTTGAAGTAAATACTGAAAACTGATACATAAAAAATTATATCTCCCTATAATATTTTATATGAAGTACTAATATATATATATATATATATATATATATATATATATATATATATATATATATATATATATATATATATATATATAATCCGAGTATGGTATAGATCCACAGGGTATAAATCCAGGGGAGTGTAACCGGGTTTATGAAAGTGCTCAATGAAAATATAGAGCAGAAATATGATAATTTATTTCATTTTGACTACAAAATTGATTTTGTTTGACAAGAGCAGTTTGAGGGGCTACCGATCATCAGGCCTCGAAATAAAATTAAAAGAAGCGCCAGATATAACTATCATTCAGATTGACAAAACCAAATCAAATATCATTTTTATTTATATGTGAACAACATGTAAGTAAGATATTTCGAATAAATTGTTTCAAGGCCTGATGATCGGGAGTCCCTCAAACTGCTCTCGTGAAACAAAATCAATTTTGTACTTAAAATGAAATAAATTATCATTTATATATATATATATATACATATATATATATATATATATATACATACATATATATATATATATACATATATATATATATATATATATATATATATATATATATATATATATATATATATAGTAATCCAGGTAGGGTAAAAATCCACAGGGTAGAAATCCAAAGGGAATCAAACCGGGCTTATAAAAGAGTGCTCAATAAAATATAGAGCTGTATTGTGAATGCTTTTATTCAAACATGTACAAGGTCTGCTACACTGGCATGTCGATGTTATCAATCTACAGCTCTCAAGAGCTGAGGTCTCATCAGGCAGAAAATTATTTTTTGATCCAACCTGGTTGCTGGATCAAAAAATAATTTTCTGCCTGATGAGACCTCAGCTCTTGAGAGCTGTAGATCGATAACATCGACATGCCAGTGTAGCAGACCTTGTACATGTTTGAATAAAAGCATTCACTATATATATATATATATATATATATAAATATATATATATATACATATATATTATCAACTGCCTAGTATGCTCTATTTATTTAAGAAGGGGTATGCATTATCGCAAATCAACAGACTACAATTGTTATTGTCAGAGTGCTCAACAAATGCATTGGTGAGTCACAAATGTAGTCATCTGCATGCAAGGTGTTTTGTTGTATCACGCTGATTGCTAAATAGGCGTTCGTTTCAACCCAGGGGTATTTTTACCCAGGCTTTGTCTCCCCTCTTTGGGGAGGAGTAAGTTTATTGCTTACTGTCTGAGGCGCCCCTACCGGGGAATGCTGACAGGGCTGCCCAGGCAATTTTTAAATGGCCAGAGTGCTCACCTCTCGAGCGCTGGCTTACCTAATCCCACTTTCCCAACCTTGTGTCACATTTTACCTTGTGGGAGGTAGATAAATAGTAGGCGTTCGTTTCAATATGAGATTTGAATATATGTATGCACAGACTTGAAAGAGAGAGAGAGCGAGAGAGAGAGAGAGAGAGCTAGAGGAGAGGTGGGACAGAAAGAAGGAGAGAGGAATAACATTGGTATATAACGATAGGGTGGAATAATGTTGCTTCTTCCACCTCATCAGTTTCCATTGTTCATCCAGCGATTAGTCCTCTTTCTTTTATGCCTTAATAAAACTAACGCAATCGAAATCCTGTATTTTGCACCGCACCTCTCTTCGGAAAGCTGCGTAATTGTTCCAGTTGACCACCGCATATTACTTTTGATTTTGTTCCTGAATTCCAGAATCGGGTTCAGCAAAGACCAGCTTCCGTTCATCCCTTCTCGGTGCATATGATGATCGTAATAAACGTTCAAAAATTCATTTTAATCATAATTTCTAAACGAAAAGCTTAAAATATAAAATCAATATTATCAGTTTTTGATCGCAATTCGTAAAACGCTTCCTAGAAAATTTACATATTCAATAATTTTGCGCCTTATTGAATTCTTTTTTCCTTTTGTAGTTTTACTAATGTTGGAAATTGTTTCATGGTGTACTCGTTTTTTTTTGGTATACGGCATATCGACCCTTTTAGGAATATTAAATGACAAATATATTTGTAAACAATTCCTTATATACGATACATTGAACACAAGTTGTTATTTAAATTAAAATCGTGTTAGAAATCTCAGGATAATGCGTTTTACAGCGGTCTTAATGTTTAAGCGACTACAATATATTAAATTTAATTTAAAATCAGCATAAACTATCTCAAAGTCTACGATCATAATAAAGTTTATATATATATATATATATATATATATATATATATATATATATATATATATATATAATCCGAGTATGGTATAAATCCACAGGGTATAAATCCAGAGAAGTTGATCAATAAAAATATAGAGCAAAAATATGTAAAGACTTTAAAGAGAGAGAGGAGAGAGAGGAGAGGTGAGACAGAAAGAAGGAGAGGGGAATAGCATTTCAATATGAGATTTGAATATATGTATGTACAGACTTGAAAGAGAGAGAGAGCGAGAGAGATACGAGGTTAACCTTTCATTGCATGCCAAAACAATGTATACGACATTTGTAGCATATAAAAAGACTATAAAAATAAATCGAAGGAATCTGTACATATTTTTGCTCTCTATATTTTTTTTAATTAATTCTCATTATGCTATCTAAGCAACCCAATAACCTAATATTTGTTTTAACATAGTTTCTGATTGCTTCGGCAAGTTGCGGGTTGTCCGCCTGACGCAAGAGTCCTTTTCCCTCAAAGACGTCGGGTATAAACACAGTTCATAGGACATGACATCATCTAGCCGAAGATTTTCCGGCTGATAGACTACGAGAAAAAAACCTAACAGTAAATGGTATTATTTTTTTTTTTACCTATTTGATATTTCCGAATATGTAAAGTTGTTTTTCATAAAGTCAATAAAGTTGTGTTCAATACATAATGTAATGAAATTGACACATTTAACGAAACGCACCTGTAATTATGCAAAATATCTCGGCTGAATCTGAATCTAGGGGCAACTAATACTGTGTGCACGCATTCTGCTATTTTCGATGTCGGTTAGTTGATTTCTTTCATCAGGGTGGCTAACCTAAACATCAAAACATGATAAATTAATTCGCATTATTTTTTATCACGTCTCGGAAAACGGTCCCTTGGTTATTTATTTATTTTATATTTCTGCATTAATAAATTATTCTTTCAATAATGTTGCATTAATAAATGAAAAGTAGATGTTGACTGGGGTACGAAATGGCTTATTTCATTTAATCCTCACTCAGCTCGCGTCTTTCAACCGTAGGCGTGTCCTTTTTTTGCCTGAGATTCTCATGGATTGCTTTGTGGTCTTCCTTCTCACGTTAAATTTTTCTTAGAGTTAATACATTAGATTCATTGCTTTTTCCCCTACCAGTAAAGCCGGTTCTCTTTATCGCTCCAAACACTTTCTCACACCTTGAGCTATCCTCTATTTCTGCGAATCTACGATCAAGCCATGTATGAAGTACTGTTGTCATATTTGCGCTGGTGAATCTCTGTCCCATTTGAGAGCTCTTGATAAGGTGCAGAAACGTATCTGTAATTTGATTGGCCCAACTCTTTCTTCTTCCATACACCCTCTCTCTCTCTCACAGATATGATGTTGCTTGGCTCAGTCTTTTCTATGGGTACTATTATAGCATTTTTTTTTTTTAGAATTGTGTGATCTATTCCCGTTTCCTTTGTTCCAGCTCGTTTGACTTGTTGGTCTAGTGGTTTTCATCAATTCGCTATTTTTAAACTTTATTGTAATACAGCTTCCTATTCCAGTAGCTTCTTTCAAAGATCTGTGGGCTTCTGAAACTTTCTTTCTACTGACTGTTTTTTTCAAGACTAAGGTCAATAGACATCTCCTAATCATATTTCGTTCCTGTTAGCTACCTTCATCAAGTGTTATCATGCCTTGTCTGGAGCGATTTCCATTAAATAAAAAGTTAATAAAGTGATTTTTGATATTTTGTAGAAAAAAGTCGCCAAGAAAAATACTCCCCACCCAGTCAAACGGAAATGTTATGAAATATTTGAATAAAATGTTACCGAATTTTATTTTTTCGGAGTTGTAAATCTGAAAACCAAAATAGAATAAATTAACTCTCTTAGCGCAGCTGTCGCAATATTGCAACAAGTCTACCACCTCTAATAGCAGACTATACAACATAGGCATTGGCTGTTGAAAACGGCCTTGTTAGCTCGCATTGTGTTGGCTGAAATGTGCATGCGAAAATGACAAGTTTCCATGAACGGATGATCAACCTCATTATAAATTCAAGATGGCCGCAATATGCAAATTAGTCAAATTTTACGATTTATTTTCATAGTCTTTTTATATGCTACAAATGCCGTATACATTGTTTGGGCATACAATGAAAGGTTAAGCTTACTACGTCATTTTAAAAATAGGTGTAAAAATAATTTTTCTACAAAATAAGAATTCAGGGTTCAGAGGGTTAAGTTTCATTACATGTTTATCGAACCTCCGAAAATATTTTGTAACAAATATTTGAAGAAGTTAGGATTTATTTTTCAAAATGCAATATAATATTCTATTACATAGTTGATAGTCTTAGATATAAACTGGTGGGGAAGCTCCTAATATAGGAGTTTCGAACAGTGTGTAATTACTCCTTAGTTATCATTACTCCCAGGTCCACTCTGACCTCGATTGGTAGTAAGTGTTTAGGTCCCATCTATGGGTCAAATAGAAACTATCGGCTGCAGACTATTTTTCTTTACAAAATAAATCTTCAGACAAATCGTATACAAAACAAGGTTTCGGCATAAAATGAACCAACGATGATTGAAATGCCGGAAAAAAACCATCAAGCAACCAACCTTTATCACATTTATATATTAACGATCATAATTAGTCGTCAGGCGGTAGTGACGTCATAATAGTTGGGCAAAATAAGTCGGTTGTTCTTATTGGCGAGTAAAATAATGAGAGCGGTTCAAATAGAAAATGTAAGCTTTTTACATAAACTAATTCAAAGAATGTGGACATGCCGTAAAAACCAACAGCCAAACAACGAACATGTTTATCGAGTTTCTCGGAATATTTTTAGATGAGGACTGATAATTTGTATAATTTCGATTATTTGAACTGCTGTTCTCATCTTGAGTGTCATCATCACGACGTTTCGGCCGCTGTAATCCCCGGTCTTCTTCAGCTGTATAATTTCGAACTCGGGAATATTTCTGTCCAACTCGGGTATCTGGACGGAATTTCGAACGGACCCGTGGAGCAGTGGGTATAGTACTAAGTTCTAAGTGATAGTCATCTCAAGGTTGAAGGTTCAATCCTCGGTGCGGGCAATACGAAAAAGTGCGAGTTACTGAAGATTTGTTCCAGTCAGGGTTCTGTTCGAAATTATGTCCAGATTCCCGAGTTCGACAGAAATATTCCCGAGTTCGAAAATATACACCTGAAGAAGGCCAGAAGTTACAGCGGCCGAAACGTTGTGATGATAACACTGAAGATGAGAACAGTAGTCCGAATAATCCAAGCACACCAGAAATAATCCATTAAGTTTCAGTAGAACATTAATTAATTAATAATCCATTTGTATTCAGAACTAATTGCTTGATTTAAACTGATTATGCTCAGCTTGAAATTTAAACACACACTAAAATCAGTCATGATTTTTATCGCACCTCGTGAATGACTCCGGATATCTTATGTAGTTAATATTTTCCGCATGAGTAAGCTTTAAGAAATTATTTTTTTCAAAAGGATTTGCGAATTATTCGAGAATTGACCTTTTAAAACTGGAACAGGAGATTTCAAAAAAATCAAACATAGCGTAGCAATGAAGAAAAATAGAGAAAAGAGAAGAAAATAAAGAAAAAATGGTAAAAATGAAAAGAGGCAGTTACAGAAGTCAGATCGATATTATATATATTTCTTTGTCTCTTTGAAAGTTCCTACTGCGAGGGAATTTCCTCTTCTCAGTTGCAAAGCGATCGAGTCTGCTGCAACTTCATAGCCTTTGAATACGAAAGCAAGGCTGAGAAAGCAACATGCACTTCATTGCTGTGTAAAGAGAGTCATTGTACGCATGCGCGGGCAGTTTTTTTTTTGTGAAAGCAAAGAAAACGAATCATGGAACGAATTGAAGAAAATGCTTTTAGTTTTAGTTTTTTTCTCCTAAACATATTCTATTTTTTTTTGTCGATTCTTTCTCATACTTGAATCTTAATTTTTAATTTTTTTCTTTCATTTTTTTCTTTCTCTCTCTATATGCTTTTAATTTCTTTCATTATTTAAATCCTAGTGTGCAGACCTTCACCTACAGCATTTGTTCCTAAACTTTTTTTTAATTGTTGGCAGGCTACTCGCTTAGCGCCGCGTATTCCATACACGCACGTATTCACTTGTTTTACTTGCTATAAGATATATTGCAAATACTAAGCAATATCGTGATTCGACCCCTCGAGGTTAATACCATCAAAATAAAGAAGAAAAAGAAAAGAAGAAAAACTATAAGACAGTCTCGCCTGATAAAGTTGTTTTACAACGAAAGCTACCAAAAACAAAATAAATAAGTGATTTTTTAAAATTTAAATTGCACCATGTGTTGATTTTTTTTTAAATATTTCACTTAAATACATTTTCATGGGTGCTTCAAAGATGTTGTCAATTTCCTTATTTAAAAAGCGGCAATCTGCGCCAGAAATCGACTGGACTCTACTTATTATAACGTATTTTACAACTTGACGTGTTTTTCTGCCTCTACCGTGATTCAACCCCTCGGGGTTAATACCATCAAAATAAAGAAGAAAAGAAACAAAAACTATAAGACAGTCTCGCCTGACAAAGTTGTTTTACAACGAAAGCTACCAAAAACAAAATAAATAAGTGATTTTTTTAAATTTAAATTGCACCATGTGTTGATTTTTTTTTAAATATTTCACTTAAATACATTTTCATGGGTGCTTCAAAGATGTTGTCAATTTCCTTATTCAAAAAGCGGCAATCTGCGCCAGAAATCGACTGGACTCTACTTATTATAACGTATTTTACAACTTGACGTGTTTTTCTGCCTCTACCGTGATTCAACCCCTCGGGGTTAATACCATCAAAATAAAGAAGAAAAGAAACAAAAACTATAAGACAGTCTCGCCTGACAAAGTTGTTTTACAACGAAAGCTACCAAAAACAAAATAAATAAGTGATTTTTTTTAATTTAAATTGCACCATGTGTTGATTTTTTTTTAAATATTTCACTTAAATACATTTTCATGGGTGCTTCAAAGATGTTGTCAATTTCCTTATTCAAAAAGCGGCAATCTGCGCCAGAAATCGACTGGACTCTACTTATTATAACGTATTTTACAACTTGACGTGTTTTCTGCCTCTACCGTGATTCAACCCCTCGGGGTTAATACCATCAACAAAATGAGGAAGAAGAAAAAAAACAAAAACTATAAGACAGTTTCGCCTGACAAAGTTGTTTTACAACGAAAGCTTGCAAAAAAAGTTAAATAAATGATTTTTTTTTCGTTTAAATTGCAGCATGTGTTGCTTTTCAAAAATATTTCACTTAAATGCATATTCATGGGTGCTTTAAAGATGCTGTCAATTTTCTTTAAAGAAATACTGTATTTAATACTATAATCATTGATATATCAATTTCGGGATGCCATGACAAATGTGCACTTGGATGTTCCCTTCTGCCTCCGGGGCGGAGTCTAATATGACCATACACTAGGTTAGGCTGATTTTTAAATCTTTCTGAATACCAAACATGTTCACGTTCTTTTTTTTTAGTACATCCTACATTCAACCGATGCATTTGTACATAAAAAAACGTCAAACCATTAGAGATAATGTTAAGTAGGTTTATCCATAGAGTGAATGTGGTATTTTGGTAATCGAAACTAGTTTAGAGAATAGACCAAGAGGACGACATCGTACCCCATCCTTACCCACCTTATTTTGGCCCTGTGATACATCTTATTTTATGAAAAGAGTTTATAATACTGCGAACTTTTTTTCTACAATTCTAAAGATTAATAAAACCAAACATGTTCAACTGGATAAAATTGATTAAATTGTATGATGATGTCAAACACAAATAAATTGAATTCATAAGCAATTCGTTTTAAAGAATAAGAAGCTCGTTTTAGAAAGCGTCTACATAATAATACGCTCAGGCAATTTCATGTTCGTACGTACGGTATCCACCTCCATCCCTTTTATACAGGGTGGTGCAAAAGTCGCGCATTGGTTTGTTTAGGTGATAGAAACTACAACATTTCAAGTAATTTACTAGGCTTTTCTAATAAATAATACATGTACTTAGTAATTTTGTTGTAGTAGTTATTAAAAAATAATATCCTTTAAATGGCCACCATTTTCAGCCTCACAAAGACGGGCTCTAGTTAGGGCATTTTTCATTACAGTCCTTAGAATAACTGGCTCTAGTTCTTGGATTTCATGTCTGATATTGTTTTTAAGCTCTTGAATCATTGTAGGCTTGTTCACATATACCCTTTCCTTAAGATAACCCCAAAGAGAAAGGTCAGGGGCTGTTAAATCCGGTGAACGTGAAGGCCAGTTAAAATCAGAAAATCTTCTAATTGGGTTAAGATTATTGAACGATGGTTTCCTAAGTAAAGTTCAATAATTTTGGTTCGTTGTTCAGTGCTATATTTTTCCATGATAAATTATCAATGTTTATATCTGTAATATTCTGAGAAATAAGGAGAAAATTTGATTAAATTTGAAAGTTGTTACAGATTCAAACTAATGCGTGACTTTTGCGCCACCCTGTATAAGATGGGATCGCCCGATCACTGAAGATGCAAGTATTTTCTTTTAGTTGATGTCACTGTTGTGCCGAACGTGTAACTTGAAGTAAAATACACTTTCTTGACATTCAGGTATCTGTTCTTTCCAAAAATGGTACACTAATATCGTGGAGTCTGTGTTTGCGCCGGGTGTCTAGAAATGGAAATATGTCACACATTCCTACAAGTGTTTTGGAGATAGACCTTCATAACAAAATCTATTCTGAAACTATATGAACCATAGTATTATTTAAATATGTTTCAGTATGTTTCGGTTTGAACAAAGGTGGTACAATAATATCGTGGGGTCTGCATTCGCGCTGGACGTCTATGGTACTATACAACAGATGAAGAATACAACTGCGGAATTTCCAGTTGTGCATAACAATAAACACTTTAGTTTCTACAAGGGCTGATTTTTCTTCAATTACGTGTATCGACTGATAATCAATCCTCGTATATATGCCAAATATTTGTATCTAAAGTCGAAATGATTTTTTTAAACCAATTGTCATTGCTTTTTCAAATGCTGATTATTAAAATATCTTTAAACGTGTTGCTCAAATATTGAACGTGGTCCGCAGGACGATATTTGATTTAAAAAGAATATATAATCAATCTATCTTATTGTACAAACTTATAAGTCACCACTCAATAAGTCCACGGCCTCATATATAGATAGCGCGACTAATAAAATATATATGTGATGTTTACAAAGTACGAATCTCCAAATCACTCAATAAGTCATCGGTCTCATATATATATAGCGCGACTAATGAAATATATATGTGATGTTTACAAAGTACGAATCTCCAAATCACTTAATAAGTCCACGGTCTCATATATAGATAGCGCGACTAATGAAATATATATGTGATGTTTACAAAGTACTAATCTCCAAATGACTCAATAAGTCCACGGCCTCATATATAGATAGCGCGACTAATGAAATATGTGATGTTTACAAAGTACGAATCTCCAAATGACTCAATAAGTCCACGGCCTCATATATAGATAGCGCGACTAATGAAATATGTGATGTTTACAAAGTACGAATCTCCAAATGACTCAATAAGTCCACGGCCTCATATATAGATAGCGCGACTAATGACATATATATGTGATGTTTACAAAGTACGAATCTCCAAATCACTCAATAAGTCCACGGCCTCATATATAGATAGCGCGACTAATGACATATATATGTGATGTTTACAAAGTACGAATCTCCAAATCACTCAATAAGTCCACGGCCTCATATATAGATAGCGCGACTAATGAAATATATATGTGATGTTTACAAAGTACGAATCTCCAAATCACTCAATAAGTCCACGGCCTCATATATAGATAGCGCGACTAATGACATATATATGTGATGTTTACAAAGTACGAATCTCCAAATCACTCAATAAGTCCACGGCCTCATATATAGATAGCGCGACTAATGACATATATATGTGATGTTTACAAAGTACGAATCTCCAAATCACTCAATAAGTCCACGGCCTCATATATAGATAGCGCGACTAATGAAATATATATGTGATGTTTACAAAGTACGAATCTCCAAATCACTCAATAAGTCCACGGCCTCATATATAGATAGCGCGACTAATGAAATATATATGTGATGTTTACAAAGTACTAATCTCCAAATGATACGTCTAAAATTGAGCCTAATCGGATTATTAGTATACAAATTACACTTTTTTTTACTGTTTCAAATTTTCAAAACAATGAAAATATTTGAATTTCGTGTGTTGATATGGCATTGCTTTCTGATGGGGAAAATACTGTTCAAGCACGAAATGGCTTCATGCGTGTTATTCAGACTCTGCTTCGTTGCAAACAATCGTAAAGAGATTCTATGTTGATTTTGAAAGCGGTCGTAAACAAAACAAATGACGCTGAACTCACAGTTCGATCAAATTCGACAGTTGTCCCGGGGGAAAAAAAAAACGTCCACAAATTTGTGTTTGTCGATCGGAAATTGAAATTGCGTGAGATAGCAGAAGAGTTTAAGATATCAGAAGAAAGTGTATTAACCATTTCGCATGAACGCTCCTCAATGAAAAAGCTGTGTTCAATGCGGGTGCCGCGTTTGCTCGCAGTTAATCAAAAACAACAACTCGTTGACGTTTAAGAGCGTTATTCTCAACTGTTTTAATGCATTAAAAAAGGAGTTTTGCATCAATGTATGACAATAAATGAAACGCAATTGACCATATGACCCCGGGGTCAAATAGGCAGGTGGTTGAGTGGACAGCAGGAGGTCAAAATCATTAAAAGCGATTAAATACGCAAAAATCAGAAGGCAAGGTTTTGACCTCCGTATTTGGGAATGACCAAGTTATTTTGGTCATCGATTCACTAGAGAAAGCTAGAACTATCAATAGGGAATATTATATAGCATTTGACGGAGAAAATCTAAAAGAAAGGCCACAAATGAAAAGGAAGTAAGTGTTCTTGTAGCAAGACAATTCACCAGGTGATAAGTCAATCTAAATGATGGCAAAACTACATAAATTCCAGTTTGAATTGTTCCAAACTAATCTTATTCTCAAAACTGGCCTTCGACGACTAGTAGCTGCTGTTTGCAGACCTCAAAGGCATTCTCCAGGAAAAGATATGGCTTGAATGAAGATGTGACATCGAAAACTGGAGCGTACAAAAACGGAACTGAATCGTTAAAGAACCGTTAAAATCAGTTTATCACCTTAGAAAGAGACTATGTTGATGAGTAAAGTCGACTTTTTCCGAATTGTTGTTGTGATATAAGTTAGGCCCAGGACTTGTTGAATGATTTATTATGTGAGTGGAAGTCCTCGGCAAATAATATGGATATCCTGAGTTATCCGATCATCATACGGATACCTCTTCCGGCCTCAAAAGAATGTTGGGCATTATGTGTACTATTAGGAGGGGAGAGAATTCAAGTATGCTATCAGGGTTCCACTTCATTTCCAGACTGATATTAATCCCATAGAATAGTTAATATGTTCTTTGACAGATCTTATTTCGATTATCCTGTCGAAGCTCTCAGAAATCAAAGAGCCCATTCATGGGGCTTACACTTAATCTCTATATGATATATATATATATATATATATATATATATATATATATATATATATATATTCTAATATTTTATTAAAGTTCTCCTTGCCTCTAAAACATTGAGTTAGTAAAGAAGTGAAGAACATTAATTTTCCTCTCCCTAATTGACCAGTTTACTACGGTATAGTATATCTTTCTTGTGGTCTCTTGACACAGACAAAAATAGGTGAGTAACCTTTTTCCTTCCAGGTACAACAATAACACAAGAAAGCAGGAATGAACAGAAAAACGAAAAAGCTATAAAAAGAAATTGACCACAAATATGAATAGATTGGTATGAAATGCTAATGCAGAAGAAAAACCCAAAAAGGCTTCCGGAAGCGAATAAAAAATCTATAGGACATGTCTACTAATTACCAGACAACTGAACAAAGGATTGCAGACCAAGCAAAACGGATTCTTAAGAGAACTAATGGACATTTAGCAAAAGATTTGATGGGCCAAAAGATCAGGAAACACTCTTTAGTGAAGACATACATAAAGACGACTGGGAAAACATTAAAACCGAGGAAACTGAAAGCAAGGAAATCATAGAGCACACTGAGGATGTAGCAAGATAAGTTGAACACATCAAACGATTTATGAACGAGGACAAAACGAAAATCCCATCTCTAAGGAACGAATAATGGAAGAAATTAAGATTAGAAACGGAAAAGGTAAACAGATTCCTCTCATACATCTAAACAGATACTGTAACAGACCTAAACAATTTAATATATGCAGGGGCAAAGACGGTAAGCAGGAAGCTGAAAACAGAAACAAAAAACTGGCTGAAAGAATAGACCGACGAAGCCTGGATGGGAAATCAGACTGGAAACCCGGATCACCAAACTTCGGAGAAAAGCTAAAACTGTAATGGGATGAAAAAGAACAGAAAGCCATGGAAGAGGTGGCATCAGACAAACAAGGATATGGTGAATAAGAAATATAAAGCACTAAAACAAAAGATAGCAGAAAAAGAACGACGACTGAGACGACACAGAGAGATGAAGGAATGTAGTAACCGTGGCTTTGATTCTTTCACGACCATTGACTTCTCACAGCCTGGATTCTCTGGCGTTCATAGTAGCCACGGCTACTACATTCCTTCATCTCTCCACCATGTCAACCCGAAACTTCGATGTACTTGCATGACATTTCTCTTCAATTATCATCCTGAGGAAGTCTTACAATAAAGACGAAACGTTGATGATATATAAATAACTACCTCTTTGTGTTTCCTTTTTCATTTCTCATATATATATATATATATATATATATATATATATATATATATATATATATATATATATATTGATTTTAATAATAATGGCGGAGAGGCCTATAATACTAAGACGAGAAAGAAAAAAGAATAAATTATTCATTCCTTACTCTAGTAAAACGGTTAAAATATCAAAATGTGAAAGGGAGGAGAAAAAAGAAAAAAAAGATGGTGGTGAAATCGAGACGTCTTTTGAGTCGACTCATTTTCAAGATATTACGTCGACTAAAATAGGGTGTTTGAATAGCGAATTAAAATCGTGGTGATTATCGAATGAGTAAAATAAAAAATTATGTACCCATCAGTTCCAAACTGTGGGTGTACTCTTTCTGCTTGCACAGAGACGGTTTTCGTAAATTGATTGTGACCGCTTCGAGAATCTTAAGGTGATTCTTCGAGCAAGCCCTGTGCAAGACAGTAAAGGCCTCATCCGAATATCCCTCAGTACATAAATGGCACTCCAATAAATGGTCGCCGATGGCCGACTCATGAGCTTGTAAACGCCCGGATGTCGGTCACTGTCTGTGCCTACGTATCGAGAGGGGGATGTGTTGGGAAACTCTGACCTCTAATCGCTGAATGGTACGCTCCACGTAGTCAGCCTCACACTTGCCACGAAAATGGTAAACAACTAAATTGTATTGAATGGTGGGGATACCATCCTTGCGAAAAGAGGGGAAAGCCCTACGGGTCCCAAACATCGTTCTCACATTAGTCGCAAAAAAAGCAACGAGACACAATTTCATGCAAAAGTTTCTGACTAGCAGTGCCAATCCATGGCAATTTCACATAAACAGGGCACTTTTTGGGGCCGAGATTTTTTCTTTTTTAAACCAACTGACATAAACTACAAACCAGCCACATCGAGACTGCAACAGAGAAAGGACAGAAAGATATAAACGAACACCACATGAACCGAAGGAAACTGGAATTGCAAGAAATTGTATAAATTGCCCCAAAAGGCATCAGCTTCGGCTGATACCAGACAAAATATTCGTTAAGTGTCAAAGAGTTTCGAAAGACCGATGAGGTTGAGCAGTAGAGAACTATCTAAACCTCCACTGGGACATTGGGAAGTTTTATTGACACCTAATTCTAGTAATGACCAATGGTCGTTTCCTGCGAGAAATCGATGGTAAACGGCTGTTGCGATAACCCAAAATGATTTTCAAAGTTTATCGAAAGAAGTGAAGAGTATTAGAAATCTAGAGAGGCTCGTTGTCACTCAGATCCCACGGAACACCACCGGTTATTATCAGGGAGTAATTTCTTCTGATAAATAATAATACGAAGGGTTACATGGAATCTACAACAGAAAAAGTAAATAAAACCACAGAAAGAACATCACATCACAAACCAAGGAACAGAAAATGCAAGAAACATCACTTCATGAGCCCCCACCCAATAAATTACAGCGGTATTAGTTAACACAGCACAAAATGAACCAATGACCAGAAATTGCAAGAAACATCATACGTTCCCCTCCCCCGCTCTCCTCGCCCGCTCTCCTCCCTTTCTCCTTCCCGCCGCCCCCCCCCCCCAAAAAAAAGAAAATTAAAAAAGGAAAAATATTTGCATAGGGCCAAGGAAGATAGGAAGACCGAGTAGGGGTAGCACAAACCAGACCTCCACTGGAAATGCAAAGAGTGCTGGGACCTTGGGAAGGTTTATTGCCACCCAAATCCCAGAGAAGACCAATGGTCCTTACCAGCGATAAATCAATAGTAAACGGCTGTTGCGATACTGCAAGGTCATTCGCGGTGGCTATCGAAAAGAGGTGGAGAATACTGGAAGTCCGGGGAGGCTTGTTGTCACTCAGACTCCAGGGAATATCACCGGTTGTTGTCGGTGAACAATCACTGGTGTTATATTATGACGGGCCCTATATTCTGTAAACGTGTAAAATTAGCTAGTATGAATTATGAACTGGGTGAAAGAAATAGGATTCAGTGCAAAATAAGTACAAATTAATTAAGTGCATATGTGATTTGGGACAAATAGACATGTCTCATAGTGAGTCATTTCTGGGAATCATAACATACTGGCCGGGAGGAAACGCTCGGATCAAAAAGGTCAGACACAAAAACGATTTGAGTTCTGTTATGACATTCGTTGAAAGGTCAAAGGGCTCTGACGTCACAGATCCCTGGTGAGAAATTAGCTTTCGAGACAGTTCACCATGGAAGCGTGTCATGGACAGACGTCCATAAACTGAGCTATGCAATGCGTAGTCTGTAGATGTAGAAGGATATAGCCGATTGCATCTCGTCACATTTCAACAGAGCAGTATGAAAGACAGAGTTTGAATGAACGAACCGAAGAATGAAAACCTCTCCGACCGAAGTGTGAAATAAAAGAACAGAAATCTCTCTCAAAAAGTCTCGTCTTCGAATGTTTTTGTCTCCGTGCATGAAAACAGAATTTGCCCACAAAACAGGTACACCACTGCGATCACGAGCTAGCGACGGAGATGAGTGTGCCAGCAAACCCAGGATAAGCGGAGGCAGAAATCTGTAAGGTAACTTTCTTTGTGCATAACATTTTGGGGTCCTAATCTGTAAAGCTAAAGGAACTAAAAAATTTAACGAAAACTGTGTTAAAATGTTAAAAGAATTTGAAAGAGAACTATGCTTAAAATACTCAATTTGAAAGATATTTTAACGAGAAAAGAATTTAAGAAAATGTGTATTAAAAGTGCCTGTTAAGAATGTCGCTTGAAAGTGCCTTACAGACAGTGTTAAAAAAGATTGAAACGGCCTCATAATCTTCTCGTAAGCTTTCGTATTGTTTCGGTTACGAGAGGATTAATTCACAAGCGTTATATAACAATTCCCACCTTTTAGTGTCGCGCCCCTTTCCAAGGACTATGTAACAATAACGTTTTTGGGACCGCGAGCAATTGTTTAAGTGATTTGTGAGAACATGTGCTGCGGTCCAGGCAGGAGTAGTAACTATGTAACAAATCCCCTTTGGGTGGCTATGTAACACTAGTGAATAATAATAATAATAATAATAATAATAATAATAATAATAATAATAATAATAATAATAATAATAATAATAATAATAATAATAATAATAATAATAATAATAATAATAATAATAATAATAATAATAATAATAATAACCAGAGTGCAGGAGAAAGAACACGAAAAAATAAATAAATATCAAGATCTAAAATGGGAATTAGTTAGACTATGGAAATGTAAAGAAGTAAAGGTGATCCCCGTTGTAATTGTAGCGCTTGGAACCATAACAGAAAAGCCACCATAAATGGCTTAGACAGATTGACGAGACAATTTCTTTTCCAATTCTGCAAAAGGCGTGCCTATTAGGAACGGCGAAAATGTTAAGGTCAAGGGAATTGACTTGATGTTCAAAAAAACAAAAAAAAACAAAACCCCAACTAAAAACATCCAAAAGTTGAGACTACTATGAATAATAATAATAATAATAATAATAATAATAATAATAATAATAATAATAATAATAATAATAATAATAATAATAATAATAATAATATTTTTTTTTTAATCTTGAGCATTTGTGGTAGTATGCGCTCTACCAAGTGCCATTCTACATTTTTTCTGTTTCATCTCTTTTCATTTTTTTCTTCCTCTCTGAATACTATTCAACCTGGTTCTCTTTTCTTGAACGTCGTTGCATTGTATTACATTGTGTAGTGAGGACAAGAGCGGCTTTAATTGAAACGGAGGGAGGAGGGAGGGAAGTTTTCTTTTGCGATAAAATGTCTCCGAGGAGGAACTCCATTAAGTATAGCAGACGGAGAGAAGTCGAGAATTAGTACAAGCTTTTAGTTCAAGCTTTACTCTTCCATATAATAATGGTTGATATTAGAATGGAAATTCCGGAGAAAAGAAGCAAAGAGAATGACGTGGGCGGGTATTTCGGGGAGGTAACGCTACAATAGAGTTAAATGAAAATTATGGAATCGAAGAAGGAAACATTAATTCCATCCTAACGTACGCGCGCACACACATATATATATATATATATATATATATATATATATATATATATATATATATATATATATATATATGTGTAAAGGAGTAAGGCTACCAACATTTGTAGAATGTTTTTTTCAACATTTATTTATTATTTTGTTGTTTTACCATTATTTTGTTTTTTTCAACATTTATTTATTATTTTGTTGTTTTACCATTTTATAATTTTATATAACGCGTTTCAAGCGGTGGTCCGCTTTCATCAGATATGAAAATAATTTTATATAACGCGTTTCAAGCGGTGGTCCGCTTTCATCAGATATGAAAATCCATTTGGATTTTCATATCTGATGAAAGCGGACCACCGCTTGAAACGCGTTATATAAAATTATAAAATGGTAAAACAACAAAATAATAAATAAATGTTGAAAAAAACATTCTACAAATGTTGGTAGCCTTACTCCTTTACATATATACTTTTCTCTCGTTGGAACTGCACTAATACTGCACTACCCTCTTTTCTATATATATATATACATATATATATATATACGCTACGACATTTGATGTTCATATATACGTTATCAGCTATCATACATTATCTAAAAACATTAGATCTCCCGATCAACCAAAGTCTGTAATTGGTGATTAATCCGATGTGGCTAAAGTAAACAATTCCGACTTGATTCATTTTAAAATAAATTGTTCCAAAATCAAATTATGTCAACTAAAACAATTTTAAATAAATACATTTTAAAAAGTGACATTCTTTTGATTCATTTGATGAATATTTAGCGGGTAATTATTTTTACGCTAAGAAGACTGAATATTTATTGTTTTAAAAGTAATTAAATTGCTATAATTTTTAATAAATAAATAAATAAATAAAATACATATTCGTTTCATTTATATGAAGAATATTTAGCTGAGAATTACAAATATTTTTATGGGAAAAGCAAGAGGCATATTTTTTTCTGAATAGTATAGACCCTGACAGACATTTACTATTTTTAAATAAATATTATTATATACAGCAAATTATGTATACTTATGTAGAAAGCAACGTGAAATTCCCACAGAGTACATGTGGTGGTGGTGGTTGTGGTGGTGGTAGTGGTAGTGATGATGATGATGATGATGATGATGATGATGATGATGATGATGATGACGATGACGATGATGACGATGACGATGATGATGATGATGATGATGATGATGATGATGATGATGATGATGATGATGATGATGATGATAAAAAAAGTCATCCAAGTAAGAAGACCGAAGGTCATAATAAGTAACAAGAAGGAAAGAAATTCCCAAATTTTAAGTTTTTCTGTCCCAGCAGACCACAGGGTGAAGATCAAAGAGACGGAAAAACGAAGTAAATACGCGGTGCTGGTCAGAGAACTGAAAGGAATATGGAACATGAAGAGAGACAATATAATACCAATAGTTGTAGGAGCACTAGGAACAGTCCACAAAACCCCTAGTAATAAGACTAGGAGACATTGGATTCAAAGGGAAGACTGAGACTATACAACGAACGGCAATCAGGAAAACAGCTGAAACATTAAGGAAAATCATCGAATGCGGAAACCAACCCACATAACCTACAAACACTAACAAACCACATAAAAACTACAGCAGAAGGAGAAAAAAAGGATGGAACAAACGCCACATGAACTTAAGGGAAATGAAAAAGCAAGAAATCTTATAAACTGTGCCACCCCCCCCCAAAAAAAAATAAGACAATAAACATCAGCTGATACCGTACTAAATAGCCATGAAGGGTCACGGAGGATGGAAGGACCGAAGAAGGAGAGCACTAAGCAGACCTCCACTTCAAGAGTATGGAGAATACTGGGAACTTGGGGAAGCTTATTGCCATCCAAATTTCAGTGAAGACGAATGGTCGCTGCCAGCGAGAAAGAAAGAGTAAGCGGCTGTTGCGATAATGCAAAATCATTTGCAACGGTTATCGAAGGAAGTGGTGAGTACCGGAAATCACCAAGACATTGTTATTAACAGTGAGTAATGCCTCATGATGACCTGCGTGAGATCTCGCAGTGAGTAACAACAACAACAACAATAACAATAACTAGCAGGGATGTCCGGCGTTGTCCGGGGCTCTGTCACCCACCGTAAGAACAAAAGTGTAACAATCTCTCTCTTCCTCTGTTGTTCGGGGAAAACGCTGTCTCTTCCTTGGTCGCCCACCTATCCCCGCCCTTCACTCATCGCGGTCGCTTCCCTCTTCGTCGCCCAACTGTCTTCCCCCCTCGCCATTCCACTCTCCTCTCACTTCCGCCCCGTCTTCTTAAAAGTGGGTGTCAGAGCGTTACACAGGTAGGTAGTATTACGCTAGCGTATTAATATATAGATGATGATGATGATGATGATGATGATGATGATGATGATGATGAGTAGAAGAAGAAGAAGAACAACAACAACAACAAGAACAAGAACAAGAAACTATAGATAAAATTAAAAGTACGTGCACGCGGCATGCTTCGCGGTATTAGGGGAGAAAGCGAAAGAGAGAGAGAGGGAGAGAGAAAGAAGGGAGCGTTAGTTTTTGTTGTTTTTCTTATCGATACGTTGCGTCTTCTTATCTAATAGTTTTTTCTCCTTTTCCTTGTCAGTTAAATTCGTTTGAATGATTTCAATAGGCCATATGAATTACGTTGCGAGGCGTTAGAGAGCCGGAGAAGCCAACGATTATATAATAAATATGTAGAATCAGGCTACGATCAAATCAAAAAGAATAGGATACATACATGTTTTGTTGCTTTATCTCGGTTTGGCCACTGGTTAGACATCTAGAAGCACGTATGAATACTTTTATTTCTGAACGCCTTTCACCCTTCCAAGGAACTCAACAGTTGTAGGTTGAGGTAAGCGGTTGAAAAAAATATATTCTAGAGATGTAGTATTCCTATGCCATATGTAAGTGTTTATCAGTGTGTAGGTGTCTAATGTATATACATATATATATATACATATATATATATATATATATATATATATATATATATATATATATATATATATATATATACATACATACATACATATAGTAAAAATGGTATGTTTATATAAACACACACACACACACACACATATATATATATATATATATATATATATATATATATATATATACATACATACATACATATAGTAAAAATGGTATGTTTATATAAACACACACACACACACACACACATATATATATATATATATATATATATATATATATATAGAGAGAGAGAGAGAGAGAGAGAGAGAGAGAGAGAGAGAGAGAAAGATAGATATAGATATATATAGATTTGGATTTTTCACTTAGAAAAAAGATTATTCAGTGAAGACTGGGATTATGCCAATAAAAACAAGCTCGATGATACTCGATTACAGGGTACAAAGCATTTATATGTGATTTTTTTAAGGCTTACCAAAGCATTCTGTTCAGGAGCCCAATCAACACCACAAAATACGTTTTCATTCAAAGATTATTTATTTATCATTTACAAATTAAAGAGTGTTTTACCTACACGTGTTTCACTACCAAGCAGGTCCTTGCTTGGCAGATCATAAGGGAAATTAAGTACCTTGAATAAGAATTACAACAACCAGCAATACACAATTTGGTGTTGCTTTAATTGAGGTAACTTAAGAATGGGAGAAAAAAATGAAAAATAAAAAGATAAAAAGGAAAAAATATAGAGACTGTCTTAGAAAAATATCTCGCAAGATGTTCACAACATTGTTGCTACTAGGCGAAACAGCTGGTTTGGGACTAAATTCTTTGCTGTTTCGCCTAAAAATGATAAATAAATAATCTTTGAATGAAAAAGACTTTTGTGGTGTTGATTGGGCTCCTGAACGGAATGTTTTGGTAAGCTATCAAAAAATCACACACACACACACACACACACACACACATATATATATATATATATATATATATATATATATATATATATATATATATATATATATATGTATCATAATACAAAATGAAACAATAAAATAAGGTGCCATTCAAATTTTATTATAATTCAAAGTTCAAGCAAAGTATCTAAACGTCATTAACTCATGAGTTTTCAAAGATAATTATTCTCCTCGGAGGACCATTACCGCAGTGATATTACTGCAGGTAATAAAATTACACTTTGAAAATACATAAAAATATGTACACAAATACATAAAATTATATAGCATCAAATATATCAGCTCAAAAACATACTTTTTTGTTAAATCTATATAATGCATCTAAGCCAAACAATTCAAAAACATATTGAGGAAAGGTATCCAGGAGGTTGACTGAAGATTGATCCAGGTAATGAGTGACAGTCTAAAAAACGAAAAATTGAAAAATTTGAAAAAATTGAAAAAGTTATCCAGTCGTGAGATGCGTCCACAATCGAAGCAGCGCAAAAATGCATCCAATGTTTATGTTAATTATTACAACGATAAATAAATCAAATCAAATAAAAAGTTCAGTAAACTCACTATGTGTAGAAAATAATACTGTTC
>OY744532.1:21865206-21877706 GCA_963556195.1 Sepiola atlantica | reverse complement strand
GTGTGGAGCACTCTCTCTAGCTTTTCGCCTAACTCTGGCAGTTCTCATATTATCCACACAGGTCTCGTTGAATCTTTCCAGTCCAATGCAACAAGCTGCTCGCCATGTCTTCCTGTCTTTTGTATATATATATATATGTGTGTGTGTGTGTGTGTGTGTGTGTGTGTGTGTGTGTGTGTGTGTGTCTGTGTGTGTGTGGTGTACGGTGGTTATCATAGCGGACAAAGAGTATCTGGGGTTGAAACCGTTTAGTTATTGTCGGCTTCAATAATCAGCCATTTACAGAGGTCGAAATCATCGAAAAAAAAAATAGAGAAACAGAGAACAAAAGTCTCACCGTGTCTGTCAAAGCGGTGTCCACTTTTATTGTCCCTTTGTGAAAGATATTCCCCGTTTGAAAAATGCTCTATTTGAATTTTTTTTTTTGATTAATTGAAAGGGCTTTTATTTCATATTTTATATGGAGTTGGTTTATGAGTATTTTTTAAAGTTTTTTTTTTAACATATTTTAAAAATCATGCGTTGTTATTCTATTTTTCATTATATCGGATATTCCGCGTGGTTGTGTGACAGTCTGTTATTTATTGTATATTTAAGAGATGTTTTTTAATTACGCTATATGTTTTTATTTCCTTTTAAGGGGCGTTTATTTGTACTTATAATGTGTTCGTTTAAAAGTGTGTTTATTATATAGTTGTTTTATTTATTTATTTCGCTATTTAAGCTCTACCGTAGATGTTTCAAAGTGTGTATTTTCAGTTGTAGGCTGAATTGCAGTACTTTTTATATGTGTAATACCAGTAGAGGGGAAAGTTTGTTCGTATACATTATTGGGGGTTGATACTGACGTTGGATTTTTTATAGATATGTTGCCAGTGGTTAGCTTAGATGCATATCTTTGTATATATGTGTTAGTATCGAGTGAAGTTGGCGTAGAGCTGTCTGTATATTCTTTACCTTGGGTAGACTTAGATATGAAGCCTTGTATAGATGTGAACCTGTACTGGAGGTTTGTATATTTATGTCACGAACGGTAGTGTCAAGAGCAGAGTCTTGTATATAAGAATCACTAGTAATTGGATTAAAAGTAGAGCTCTCTGTATATTGGTTACCGGGTTTATGCTTAGATGTGGAACTTAGAATATCTGCGTTACTAACGGTTGGATTTGAATAAGAAGTGTGTATATATGTGTTCATATTACTTACATTTGGTGTAGTGTCTTCTATGTAAGCATTTCCAGTACTTTTCTTAGATAAAGTTATTTGTATATTTGGAGTACCAGTCTTTAAATTTGGGTCGGAGCTTTGTGCATTTGTTCGGGATGCATTATCAATTACTGGTGTATAATGAAGGTAAAGCATTTTTTGAAAAGACAGACCGGCTTGAATGTTTTTAAATATACGAAATGAATCCGGTCGTGGTCTTTCTGTTAATTAAATTGGGTATTTTATGTTAATCTCTGTAGTTGATCTGTAAATTGAGTATCTTATATAAAGATAAAGGGGTGTAATAATATACTCTGATGGCTGATTGTGGGATAGTTTATATCGAGTCGAAATGTAGGGCGCGCGTGTGTCGGAAGGGATGATATGTGGTGGTATTTTTTATCGGTGTTTTTCTTTAGTGTGTGCTGCATCGGGTCGGGTCACAACCATCGTAATATAACAAGGCCATTGCACTAGAAAACGACGTCATACTCTAAAGTAACAAACGAGATCTATGGGCATTTTGGCCTCTCCCTTTACTTAAAAATTCATCAAAATTCAGGAAATCAACCAGTTTTGAATTAAATTTTCAGTATTTAATTAACTATCGCTGAATATAATTAACCCCATTACTTTATTAGAAACCCTAGTGCAAATGTATTAGTTCGTGTAATTTGCGTAGGCTAGACAGCAAACATTAAATTAATACTTAATAATAAAGTGGTGTTGTCATAAGTTTTGTAATTTTTAAAAGATGCAAAATTTTCTTTGAAAAATAATTTGTCTGATTTAATATTCATTCTTTCAATAAGTTCATTCTTTCCGGATTAGTTTTAATGCTTGAGTTAATTGTTATGAAAACCTGATCTACATCGAATGAAGAGACTATCAGTTATACTGCATGGAATTTAATTTATAAACATATGAAGAAGACAAATTCCTATTCTTAGGCAGATTTATTCTTCATATGAACATTTCATTATAAATAGTTTTAGCTGTATAATTTTATAAGAGTTTCTCTCATTCCCGAAGAAAATAAATGATGTTTCTTGATTTTCACATTAATCCAGAATGCTAAATAAGTAGCAATTTCAATGTATAGCAATTAAACTACTTTTGTATTTCTATGATACAAAACCCGGAATTCTCCATTGACATGATAAGTAATTGCACACAGAAAAAAAAGAATTAAAAAATGTCCAAATACACTGAATTCTCTAGTGACATGATACACCGAAAAAGGAAAAACATATATATATATATATATATATATTTATTTATATATATATATATATAAATATATATATATATATATATATATATATTTCGCCAGCAAGTCATTTATTATACACGCGTCGTTAAAGACCACCAAGTGTTCTCTCTCTCTCTCTCTCTCTATATATATATATATATATATATATATATATATATATATATACATATATACATGTGTGTGAGTGTTGTGTGGCAATGGCCTCCTTATTTGGCCTAGTATAGAATTTAATACAATATTGAAACCATTAATAACAAATAACAGATACGAACACCATATACGTGTATTTATATATATAAGAAAGATTAAAAAGAAAAAGTAATAAAATGCCTATATTCTCTTGACCAACACGTTTTTCACGTAGAACGATCTCAATATTTTAAATAAACAAATACTTTATTTTTAAAAGAAACACGTTGTTTTAGTTTTGAAATATATATATATATATGTATATATATATATATATATATATATATATGAGACCACGAAGTCCGCTACAATCAGCCGATGAAAAGGGAAAAAGAAAAACACTTCTACAACATCACTACATATTTCCGCCATTCTCTGACGATTGACAGACGGACTACCAAACTATAATGTTTGTTCAATCTGCTAAGAAACACGTGTAGGAATACAAATAAATTAGTATGGAAAATTGATGTTTTTTTTTGTATGTAAGATGAAAATGGAAATCGTAAATGTCTACCGATGTGCGGAAATAAAGAATTGAAGGAACAAATGAAAAGTATGATCATGGATTGCTCTTTGCATGTCTTTTGAATTGAATCAATATATATATATATATATATATATATATATATATATATATATATATTACACCACTAAGTCCGCTGCCATCAGACGCTGAAAAGGGAAAACGGAAAACACTTTGCTTTGACTATGAAAATCTTGCCTTTAAACAGCTCAAATTAAAATAAATTGTGTTTATTTAAATAAAACACATTGTCATGCTTTACTGAAAAAAAAATGTAACTATATATATAAATATAGTTGAATTTTTCATCAGTAAATCATTAATATTGGTATATATATATACCAATACTAATTTTAAATAAATAATATTAAATTATTTTTACTTACATACACTAGCGTTTCGAGCTTTCGCTCTCATCAATGCAGGGATGATAATCTCGGACAGTCGTACGGTTCGAACCTCTGATATATATATATATATATATATATATATATATATATATATATATATATATATATATATATATATATATATATACAGGGTGTTTCAAAAGTCTTGGCAACATTACAAATGCGTATATCTCATGAACTATTCCAGGTAGAAAAATGAAACTGGTGCCATTTTAATGTTGCTTAATCAAGTTTTTGGTCATACTAATGATTTTCGTGTTATCTTTCCAGATGCAGTAATGGCGTTCTCTAAACAAGACAAGGCATTTTGCGTCCTCCAATTTGCAAAGACTGAATCGTGGACATGTGTTTAGCGTGCATTTCGCAGGAAATTTAAAAAAGAAGCCCCTGAAAGGAAATCCATTGTCAGATGGCATGCTAAATTTGTGAAAGATGGGTGTTTGTGCCCAAGTAAGCGAACAGGTCACCCTTCAACTTCAGAAGATGCAGTTGAGCAAGTTCGGACAGCCTTTCAGCGGAGCCCCCGTAAATCAGTGAGAAGAGCCAGCAGGGAACTTCAGCTTGCTCCAGCAACTGTCGGGCGTGTCTTAAGGAAACGACTGCAAATGGTACCTTACAAGCTCAAGTTGGTCCAAAAGTTGAAGGACACTGATAAGCCACTTCGCCGTGACTTTTGCATTGCAATGCAAGAGAAGTTGGAAGATAACGGCTTTGATGACCGGCTTGTTTTTAGCGATGAGGCGACCTTCCATCTGAATGGCAAAGTTAACAAGCATAACACTCGCATATGGGGTACTGAGAATCCTCATGAACTTCTTGAGCACGAGCGAGATTCACCAAAAGTGAACGTGTTTTGTGCAATTTCCAAGAAAGGTGTCTATGGACCGTTCTTCTTTGAAGAGGCAACTATCACTGGTGAATCCTATCTCAACATGCTGGAAGACTGGTTAATGGCTCAGTTGGAACAAGCAGAATCTGATGACTTCATTTTTCAACAAGATGGTGCACCACCACACTGGAGTCTTAGAGTAAGGCAGTTTCTTAACACAAGGCTGCCTGGTAGATGGATTGGGAGATCTGGGCGAGGTGATGACGTTCTCATGCCCCGTGTGACTTTTTCCTTTGGGGCTTTGTCAAGCAACAAGTCTATGTGCCGCCCCTTCCAAGAGATATTGACGAACTAAAGGCTCGAGTAACGGCAGTTGTGGGAACCATTGACGTCAAGATGCTGGAACGCGTTTGGCAGGAAATGCACTATCGACTAGATGTCTGCCGTGTGACGAATGGTGCTCATATTGAGCAACTTTGAAGATTCCCGACAAAACTTAAAACTTTAACCTTTCCAACCGTACCAATTTCATTTTTCAACTCCTAATAGTTTTTGAGTTATTAAAAATCGTTATGTTCCCAAGACTTTTGAAACACCCTGTATAACTTAGAATCCACCAAAAGATAAACGAAGGATTATGTACTGGAAATTTCTTTAGATGAATATTAATAATTTCTATTATTTCGGACTGTTGTTTTCCTGTTGGATGTTATCCTTACATCGTTTCGGTCGAGTACGACATAAATATGACAGAGTCCGGCATAACACAAAAGAAAATGTCGAAAGTTACATCGGTCGAAACGTTGTTGTAATAATATGCAAGATGTGAACAGTAGTCCGAATAATCTAAATAATAATATGACAAAATCACAAATATAAAAAACGCGACAAATCCGCATTTCCTCACTTTTTGACGGGGCAATTTTCACAGATATGTGATTTTTAAAACAGTTGAATAATAAGAACAACATTTTTCATCATTTTTTGTTTTAACTAAGAAATATTAAGAATAGAAATTTATCTCTATTGATTTATCATACTTAAATGACAAGAATTTATACTCAAATAATGTTGTTTAAATAATTTGTTTATTTGTTTGTTATTTTATATCATTATTTAATTCATTTTTCATCTATTTATTTTATTTTTTGATCGGGACTTTAATAACAAAATAAAACTTAATGATATTTGGCAGATATGGTATTTCTCTACTCCAGCTATCACCAAGAGTCAATCCCTACTGAAACACTCCTTCGCATACAATCAGTCTTATCGCATTAGTAGTTGATTTGCCCTTAACAAGAACTGTTCGTCAACATCGCCATTTGAAAAAACGAGAACATTCGACAAGAGAAAAAAAGCCGTACAATTGTCCTAAAAATTTCGTCTTATACGAATCTATATTAAACTAGATAAAATCCGAAAGAGAGAGGACGTTTCAGATAGAAAGAGAAGCGAAGAATAAGAATAAAATGAATATAAAAGAGAGAGAGGGAGAGAGAGAGAGAGAAAGTGAGAGCAAACATATATTAGAAAGAAGGTTATGTGATTTTCTTTATCAATGAAATTGCGTATGACATATGACGAGTAATGCCAAAGACTACACATATTTTTATTTTCAAATATTTGCTTATAAACAAACCATTAATATATATTATGAACAAACCATTAATATATATTATGAACAAACCATTAATATATATTATGAACAAACCATTAATATATATTATGAACAAACCATTAATATATATTATGAACAAACCATTAATATATATTATGAACAAACCATTAATATATATTATGAACAAACCATTAATATATATTATGAACAAACCATTAATATATATTATGAACAAACCATCAATATATATTATGAACAAACCATTAATATATATTATGAACAAACCATTAATATATATTATGAACAAACCATTAATATATATTATAAACAAACCATTAATATATATTATGAACAAACCATTAATATATATTATGAACAAACCATTAATATATATTATGAACAAACCATTAATATATATTATAAACAAACCATTAATATATATTATGAACAAACCATTAATATATATTATGAACAAACCATTAATATATATTATAAACAAACCATTAATATATATGTCCTATAACAGGCGTTGTCATTCATTATAAAAGAATGAGTTCAGTGGTTGCAGAGTTCTCTTCATACATAAGAAGAGGGTCGCTGGAAGCCGCTAAAAATTTAGTTTAAAACAAAACCTTTTTTATTCCCACAAATAAAAAATAAAATACAGAATTATATACACGCATATATTTTCCATTGGTATGAATTCAATCTCCGATCGATTCATAGCAAATAGCAAAGACTCAAACAATAGTATTTGATGTCCCACTGCAATGTATATATATATATATATATATATCTTTATATATATATATATATATATATATATATATATATATATATATATATATATCTTTATATATATATCTTTATATATATATCTTTATATATATATATATATATATATATATATATCTTTATATATATATATATATATCTTTATATATATATATATATATATCTTTATATATATATGTATATATATATATATATATAAAGATATATATATATATATATATCTTTATATATATATATATATATATATATCTTTATATATATATATATATATATCTTTATATATATATATATCTTTATATATATATATATATCTTTATATATATATATATCTTTATATATATATATATATCTTTATATATATATATCTTTATATATATATATATATATATCTTTATATATATATATATATCTTTATATATATATATATATATATATCTTTATATATATATATATATATATATATATATATATATATCTTTATATATATATATGTATATATATATATATATATATATATATATATATATCTTTATATCTTTATATCTTTATATATATATATATAGTCTCGGAAGTTTCTCAACCATTAAAACTATATTAGAAAAAAATAAAATAAAAAGACTTTTAGTCCCAAGTTTTTCAGTGGAAAATCACTCATGTAAGTCAATTTATTTTTTACAGTTATTATATTAGTTTGTTTCTAACACTATTTCAAGGGATCATCAGTTGTTAACCATGAAAAACTGTTTCGGAAATTTAAAAACAAGACAGTATTTAATTTCATGGCTTTCCAGCAGATGTGATCAGACCCCACTTCCCTTAAAAGACAAAAACATAAACGTTCCTTATACTAAATCTACGTTTTGTTCCATATAAATGTTTTATATATATATATATATATATATATATATATATATATATATATATATATATATATATAAGCGTTATTGTATAGCACGGAATGTCTTTTTTTAATTAGTCTTTTTTATTTCTTCGATCTTTCGTATAATCCTTTGCGTATTACTGTCGAACTATATATATATACAGGGTGGGCCAAAATAAGGGTCCTATCTTTAAATTTGAATAACTTGAATTTGAATAACTTCCCCAAAATAAAAGTTAAACTCACCAAACTGTATGTGTGTGTAGACTGACCCTTCCGAGATTTTTTGAAATAAACAAAACAAATTTTAGCCGAAAAACACTTCTTAAAACTTACAAAAACTAAAGTATTGTTTTTTACACTGTTTTGAGTTTTTTAAGCAAAAATAATGTTTTCTAAATGAGGGTACGTTCCTTAGGGCTAATACGGCTCATGCTTGCTTCGGAAGGGGTCCTTTACTTATTCTAAAAAATTTTTTTTTTTAAATCAATAAATAAAAAAGTCATGAATTTTTAAAAATAGGACCCTTATTTTTGCCCACCCTGTATATATATATATATATATATATATATATATATATATATATATATATATATATATATATATATATATATGGAGAGAGAGAGAGAGAGAGAGAGAGAGAGAGATACATGTATATTCTGTGCATTTTCTAAGTTATGCAAACATTGTTAAAAATAACAGAATTTGTCTGTTTAATGAAACATTTTCATATTTTCAATTTTTCTGATGGTCTTTTTGTATCAGAATAATACTTTTCAAAACTCTTATCACCTAATATTTGCAATAGAGGAGGTAGTGCACACATGAAATAGTAGATTACAATCTCATAGCTCAATAGTAAGATTAGTATAGCTTGTTCTATGTACAGGTGGGGGATTTTTCATACATGGTTTCCCAAGACGAATGAAACCAGGTAAAGTAAACAACTTTTTAAAGCTCGTTTTTTTAAATACAAACCACAACAACATAAGTGTTGATTTATTATTTTATTTTTTATCACGTGGTGGGTTACAGATTCACTCGTTCAGAGGATAATTCCTATAATTTTTATTTCATTTTCAGTGTAAATTTTTAAAACATGCTTCCAGTTTACAAAACCAAATATACAAGTGAATAAAATGCATAATTATCATATGCTGTTTATGAAATAAATTATTTTTATCAGTAAAAGTTTGAAACTGATATGGAAAGTTTCAAAACTTTAAAGAAAGTTTAACAAAAATACGAACAGCAATCCTTTAATAATAATCAGAAAATCATCCGGCATTAAGATTGAAAATCTCTTTGTAAATAATTTTTTTGTTTCATTTCGATGTGCATACACAAAAGGATTTGTTTTTTGCACCCACACATGATGCTTCTACATAAAGCTGACCATGTGAAAAGCAAGGTTCTTCAAGTTGCAATCCGGCAACTTATATTGATTGACATAGCGAAACAAAGTCGTACAGGAAACTTCCACCGCTTGAAGTGAAAGGGTATATTTGATGGTATAATTGGTATCCTTGAAATAAAAACAGTGTTCCTTTTGCCAATACGTTCTTCGGAAATTAGAATTTAGCGTTTAGTCTCTCTCTCGCTCTCTCGCGCTCTCTCTCTCTCTCGCTCTCTCCCCTCTCTCTCTCTCTATCTCTCTCTCATTTTCAGTTATTAACAAATAAAAGCAATTTAAGATTTAAAATAAACCAATTATAATTATATAAATATATACACGGTGATTCATAAGTCACTTTGCTATTTATTTTTGAAATTCTAAAGTTGAAAAATACGGTAATACAAAACAGAAAGTTTATTCAACAAATTCATGTATGGGAGTTTCAAATTACAGCAAATTTTCAAAATTTCCATCTTTGTTCTGCATGCATAGCTCCATTCTTTTTTGCAAGGAATTTACGACTCTTTGTAGCATATTTGATTGATTATGGTGTTGTGCGAAGGAGACTTTCTGTTCACATCACGTTTCCATTGCCTAACAAATAGCAGTAATTAGAGAGTAAGATAACAATCATCAAAAGTTCATAGTATGTTTGTGCTTCATGTGGTAATCATTTTAAATAGCTAAGTGAAGTGACTTATGAATCACCCTGTAGTATCTGTTACAGACGTAATATATACCAATAATACCAATATATACCAATAATACCAATATATACCAATATATACCAATAATGTTTCAAATGTGTCCAAAGCATAGATTATTGAAGAGTTATTAGTATTATATTTTTTAATGTTTCGAGATACCGGGTCTCTCATCCATGACCGGTTATATGGTTTAGACTGTAGAGTGTTCAGGTGAGATCATCATCATGAAAGCTAGCCAGATATACAGAAATATAAATGAATAATTTCTGTATTGAAAGAAATAATCACGTTGACACACCATTTAAGATAGATTTTCTACGTTAGTGTTAGAGATAAGATAATTAAGGAAGTTTAATTTAAAATTAAAACTTTTAGTAGTTTGCGTAATAGAATACAAAATGTTTAGATGGATGGTGTATTGCGATTTAGTCAACTCAGATCCAAGCGAGCGGTTTTATCGTAGTATAGGGTGGGCCAAAATAAGGGTCCTATCTTTAAATTTGAATAACTTGAATTCGAATAACTTCCACAAAATAAAAGTTAAACTCACCAAACTTTATGTGTGTGTAGACTGACCCTTCCGAGATTTTTTGAAATAAACAAAACAAATTTTAGCCGAAAAACACTTCTTAAAACTTACAAAAACTAAAGTATTGTTTTTTACACTGTTTTGAGTTTTTTAAGCAAAAATAATGTTTTCTAAATGAGGGTACGTTCCTTAGGGCTAATACGGCTCATGCTTGCTTCGGAAGGGGTACTTTACTTATTCTAAAAAAAATTTTTTTTTTAAATCAATAAATAACAAAGTTATGAATTTTTAAAAATATGACCCTTATTTTTGCCCACCCTGTATGTTCTAAGTCAGATTATACATAAGTATTTTTTATATATATTTTAATAAATAGTTAGTAATGCTATTTTAGAACTGATCTTTCCGATAGGATTTGGGGGTAGTATTTCTGATTAATTTTCAGCTATATTTGTTTTATTTGAACTTTCCTTTATGCAAAAATACAGAAATAATTTCCTACCTTCTATTTAACAGAGTGAAGGTAAATCTCATAATAGTTAAGCTCATGGCAATAAAAAGGACTACAAGTTCTAAACCCAGCCCCATCAGAAGTAACTTCTCTAAGGATCGACCATTCTATACGGTGACGCCATTGTCTGCTTTTTCAATCGGAAGTGCTTGTGATACTTCTAGAAAATTCATTAATTCTTTCATTTTGACACAAAACATTTTTTTTAATAAAATTGAAAAATAAAAAGGTATAATCAAACAGAGGTTTATTTTATGTTTAACAATGTTTGGTTACATGAAAGAATGCTGCCTAATTAAAAAGAATATATCTATATATTTATATAGTATATGTATTTTTCCCTAGATGTTAATCCAATGAAACTAAAAAGTGGTCAATAACAAGTAGAGCTGTTTCTTAGTATATATTTTTTTATTTATACAAACATTATTGGGTACGTATGTGCATACATGTTTCCGCTGCGATCTGTCTAGAGAGCCAGCTTCTTCAGGCAATTTTTCTAAAAGTTTGACCCCCCAAGAAAGTAAGACTCAATTTTAGAATCTTAACACGATGCTCTTAAATAATCTTTTTTAAAAATGTTGTTGAATTTTGTTACAATACCTCATGTGAGTTTTTTTTTCATACATTTTTTTATGTATTCTGACTTGCCGTTACATTTGTAAAGAACTCATTGTTAATTTGTTTCTATCGACGTTGTCCTGTATCTTTAAATCGATGTGGTTTTCGGGTAAATAAAGTACAATTTACTTGATAAGCAACAGGTTGAAGACAATATATTCCGCGTGATTTCTGATGCGAAACGCGCGTTGGATAGTATTTCATTTGGAAAAAAATTAACACATTTTTTTTAAATACTATATAAACATAATGGATTTTTTTTAAATACTATATAAACATAATGGAATTTTTTTTAAATACTATATAAACATAATGGAATTTTTGTTTAAATACTATATAAACATAATGGAATTTTTTTTAAATACTATATAAACATAATGGAATTTTTTTTAATACTATATAAACATAATGGAATTTTTGTTTAAATACTATATAAACATAATGGAATTATTTTTAAATACTATATAAACATAATCGATTTTTTTTTAAATACTATATAAACATAATGGAATTTTGTTTTAAAAATACTATATAAACATAATGGATTTTTTTTTAAATACTATATAAACATAATGGAATTTTTTTTTAAAATACTATATAAACATAATGGAATTTTGTTTTAAATACTATATAAACATAATGGAATTTATTTTTTAAATACTATATAAACATAATGGATTTTTTTTAAATACTATATAAACATAATGGATTTTTTTTTAAATACTATATAAACATAATGGAATTTTTTTTAAATACTATATAAACATAATGGAATTTTTTTTAAATACTATATAAACATAATGGAATTTTTTTTAAATACTATATAAACATAATGGAATTTTTTTTTAAATACTATATAAACATAATGGAATTTTTTTTTTAATACTATATAAACATAATGGAATTTTTTTTAAATACTATATAAACATAATGGAATTTTTTTTAAATACTATATAAACATAATGGAATTTTATTTTAAATACTATATAAACATAATGGATTTTTTT
>OY744532.1:21850206-21862706 GCA_963556195.1 Sepiola atlantica | reverse complement strand
GTATGTATATATATATATATATATATATATATATATATATATATATATATATATATATATACAAACGCTACAATCACAAATAAAAGAAATTACATAAAATACAGCATACGATATATATATTTTTTCCCCTCATATCTCATTCGACTTTTAGTTTTTAATTTACCATTCTGACGTTTCCTCTCAGAGGGTCAGACGATAAGGCCTTAAGGTAATTTTAACAATTTTCCGTTTTTTTTTCTACTCGTCTGTTTCATCTTTTCTAATATATAAAGTAGAGACGATTTTTCCCCTGTACATTCTCGGAGTATAGGAAAATAACCACATGCATCACAGACTACCAAACTCACCACTATACTACACTTATTCACTCGAGCGTGTTTTAGTAAATTTGTTATTATTTTTTTCTACCTAACACTAAATATTACATTTGGCCCACCATCAACGTCTCTCCGAAAAACCAACTCCATATAGGTGGTAGCAAAAACTTTTCTCCCTAAAAAGTCTGTACTGTCACTCTACTCATCGACACCGGGAACTAATACACACAGTTTTATTTTCACAAAACACCGGTTGTTATTTATTATTTGCCTGGTATTAATTTAACACGCATACCAATAATCAAGCTTAGGTTAATTGGCCTATTTTCACATGTATTTTTAACCCGGAAGCGTGGCGCGGTCGTTAAGAAATCAGGTTTCATAATCGCCTGTTTTAGCGTTCGATCCCATTCTACTCTACCACTTTTTTTCTTTCTTTTTTTTAAATTTAAAACATTCGCCAACACGGTAGACGGGGGAGAAAAAACAATAGGTTGTTTCTTTTTTTATTCGACGTCATGCAATAGGTAGTACTTTCTCCTGTGCAACGCCGGGCGACGGGTTCCGCTAGTTGATTATAATAATGCTTCCTCTAAAATTAATCCTACGATTCTGTTGTACACGAAATTTACTTACATATATATATATATATATATATATATATATATATATATATATATATATATATATATATATATATATATATATAACGTGTGTCTATAGACTATATGCAAATCATAAAATATCAATTATTTTAGAAATTAATATTTAATTTTTTATAACTGTGTGTATCTCTTCTATATAAGATGTTTAACTGACATGCAAAGTGATTAGAGTAATGCTATTTTTTACTTTAAATTTTTTTTATGTTTTTGATACAATAACAAATTTTACTGCCAATATTTTATTTGCAATTTCAGGTTTCGTACAATAAATCTTACTTATTTTTGATTTTGAAAGAATATATAAAAAAAAATAATATAAATAACAAACTTCACAGTTTTATACAACAAGAATATGACAACATTGAGAGTTCACAAAAAACAAACGGCAAATCAACGGAAGTAAAAAGGAAAGTATTACATCATTTACTGTACTTATGCTCCTTTCTCTTCAATAGATTTTGACAGTTTTTTTTATCGATAGCTGGTGTTAAATTTTCTTAGATATTTCATCAGATAGACCCCAAAAATGTCCTTGTAGATTCGAGTTTTTTTCACATTATTTCTGAATTGATCCAGTTTATTCTTAAAATGATTTACATCAGATTTTCTATTTTCTTTATCTGATTAGGTAATCCGTTCCAAAAGTATATTACCCTATTAGAAAAAAAAATCTAATTGTGTGAGAGATTTAGTTTTTGAAATGAACTTCTGTCTCGAAAAGTATGGATCCGCAATTTCTCTCATACGTTAAGGCTCATTATTACTTAGATGAGTGACCATTTGGGGAATACTTGATGATGTAAGCAAACACTCCATCTGTGGCAACATCGTTTTTGGACGAAGGGGTATCTCTTGGGACCAGCATCAATGTGGCACCATGGCTTTGTACAGCTGGGCAATCTTTTCCGGACTTTTGTGACGACGGGACGATGTGTGACAACATGTGCACATACGTGCAATGTCTCATCTTGTTATGGCCAGTGAGCAATCATCGTCTGACGACAGTCACTGTTGTCTGCTTCTAGAGATTGGAGCGAATTTATGTGTTTTTCTTTTGTGAAACACAAATAAACTTAGCCAAGTTTGTAGAAGAGGTGTAAGTAACTGTAAGTTTTTTGCAGCGATGTTTTCTGCTTTTTAGAGGTCATGCTTGCAGTTTACTCTCAACCATTGGAAATATATCCCTTTTTAATCGTACTCCATTAATTGGATGTGAATCACAGCCAGTGCATGTACGAATGCGCTAAAATCGCTTTTCTTTTTACTATATTTAGAGGAGAACTTTGAAGCGTGACTAGTCACGTTGTCTTTCATAAGCATCAACGTTTTACTATGGTTTGGTTATCGAACCACTAAAAGAGATGTTTCTCTCGGAGGTCACAGTAACGGTTAGAGTTCATTTTCACTCCGTCTTCCACTTTAGAAGGATCCACAAACTAATTGCCAACAATTCCTGCTAATATCATCATCTCACCGGCATCGTGTTGTCGTTAATTTACATCAACGAACTTTCTTCATTGTTTGCATCTTATCTTTTTTGTGTTACCATAGTAGCTGCGGCGGCCTGATATTGAATGAACAACTAGCAAGCAGATTTCTCATAATTTCTCGTCGGATATGTCACAGATCTCGATTTCTTAGAACCCTGAATTCAGCTTAAGACTTCTTTTTTTTTCTAGATTCAATTCCATTCTGCTATACTTCTTAATTGTTCGATGATCCAGTTTTAATCGTTTTCAATTTGAAGCTTTCTTTTTCATCACTTATTAGTTTATTTTGCATGACATTAAGCTTCATTTTATCACTTGCAAATAATCTCTATACACTGAAAAATGCAATAATAAAAGAATTATTAAATTTCTTTGTGAAATGATGAATTAAGGATTATTTGTCACAGTTATAACAAAAGTACATACTAGAAACATATCACACCATTAGATTCAATATATTAAACTGCGTAATATTAAATAAATGCAAAAATCTTTAAATGCACTCGTCAGGCTAAAATGAAGTAAATACTGAACATTGATACGTAAAAGATTATATCTCATTATAACATTTTATGTGGATACATGAAATAATATATATATATATATATATATATATATATATATATATATATATATACATACATACATATATATATATATATATATATATATATATATATATATATATATATATATATGTATAAAACACGATCGGATACGTTATTTTCTTTGAAAGCTTGAATTAGTATCGTCTAAATTATGTGTTAGAGTAAGATATGTGAAATTAAAACGTTTAATATAGTTACAAACAAGGGGAATGAAGTTTTAAATATTAATAATTTAAAATGTAAAAAAAAAATTAATTAAAAATATCGTGAGCCAGTTTTGCTAATGGCTAATTTTATCTGAGGCCTCATTTCCATTGAAGGGTTAAATAAGTTCCGTCTAAATTATTTGTTAAAAATGAATATTAACACACAATTTAGACAAAACTAAATAATAATAATAATAATAATAATAATAATAATAATAATAATAATAATAATAATAATAATAATAATAAATATGCAAAAAAACGGTACAAACACAAACCAGAAACTGTACTAGAAAACGAAAAACACAAAATCCTATGGGATATGAATGTACAAACAGACAAACCAATAACAGCAAGGAGACCGGATATGATAATAATCAACAAGAAAGAAAAATCCTGCAAAATCGTAGACTTTACCGTTCCAGCGGACCACAGAGTGAAGATCAAAGAGACGAAAAAAAGAAGCAAATATGAGAACTGAAAGGAATATGGAACATGAAGAAAGTCAGTATAACACCAACAATCATAGGAGCACTAGGAACAGTCCCCAAAAACATGAAGAAGAGACTAGGAGAAATAGGAGTCAAAGGGATAACTGAGACCATACAAAGGACAGTAATGATCAAAACAGCTACAATCCTGAGAAATGTCATCGAATGCGGAAACCAACCCACATAAGCAACGAATGAAGAACAAGCACATGGAAGCACAAGAGAACAGAACCGAGGAAAATACAACCGCACGAGAGAGGCGCAAGCATAGGCTGACACCACGAAAATTATGGACAGAGGGTCGAGGAGGGAAAGCGCAAACCAGACCTCCACTGGAAGAGCGCGGACAGCTCTGGGACCTTGGGGAGGCTTGTTGCCACCCGGCCCCAGAGGGGACCAATGGCCCTTATCACCGTGAAATCGGTGGTAGGCGGCTGTTGCGATACCGCAAGGTCATCAGCGGTGATGAACGAAAAGAGGTGGAGCATACTGGAAGTCTGAGGAGACTTGTTGTCACTCAGACTTCAGGGAATACCACCGGTTGTTGGTAGTTGGCTATCACTGACGATGACCAGTGTGATAACTGCTAGTGAGCAAAAAGAAAAATAAATAAATAAAATAATAATAATAATAATAATAATAATAATAATAATAATAATAATAATAATAATAATAATAATAATAATAATAGAAAGAAAGAAAGAAAATAAATATAAAATACAGAAATCGACGTAAAGAAAAATACAAGACGGAGAATGGAAATGAAATGTGGAAAGAAATGAATAAAAGAATAGCGAGATAAAGAACTAAAAAAAAGAATGAAAATAAAAGAAATAAAAGAAAGAATTAAAAGAGAGAAAAATAAAGAGGAAAGAAACAAAACTAACAAAAGAAAATGAGGAAATTTCGGTTGTGATATTTCGAAATGGAAAGACGTTAACGCAACAGACGCTGGATGAAATCGTTTTTCCAGGAGACGCCATTGTCTTCTTCTCAATCGGCGTTTTATCGGCGAAGCTGTGGAAAGGGAATATTTTGGCGGGAAAGTAAGTCCCATTGAATTGGCGCTGACCCCCTCCCCCGTTAAACGTCCTGGTCGACCATCAATTGCACGACAGCCGCAGCAGACGAGAAAGGAGAAAACAAGGTATTATAGATTTTTGGCTGGCGCCCACTACCCCCCCCCTTTTCTACCAATCGAACTCACGACCTTTTTTATTCTGATCGATAAATCAATCGGTGAACAAGAAAATTGGATGAATTACTCTGAGAACAACATTAACACTATTGATTTGACAGTACAGAAAAGAAAAATGCACATTATATTATTACTAATATATACATCGACACAACTATTTATATATATATATATATATATATATATATATATATATATATATATATATATATATATATATATATATATACATTTCCTGTTGGTTTAACATTTTCACTACATGTATGCCACTGTGTACTAAATATTTATGGTTTAATATATTGAGTACACTTCCAGGACCTTCGTTAAGTAAGGCCTGCCCATTAAAAAGTGACGTCATGCAAGTAGCAAGCGATATCTGTCGAACAGTTAGACTGTCGATAATGAATGAGAGCATTTTTTTAAGCATTCAAAAATTAAAAAATTGAAACCATTTTTATTATCATAATTAATTGAGTTAGAAAGTTGAATAAAATGTTGTGTTTTTGTGTGTGATAATCTAATTTTACTTTTACTGAATTTCTTTTTTTCTATCTTTTCTCTTCATTTCAGAATTCACAAATAGAATATTTTCAAAGTTATGGTCAAAAAAATTGGAATAGTTACACTTTATGTTAGTGTGGCGATGTCGTTGAAAGAACGAATTACGACGTAAGATTCTAGCGTTAAGATTACGGATAGGGTTAAGACCGGCAGTTCTCCGACCGTCGGGCTAGGATCGAAGTGTAGAAACTGTTATGTCATCGGTTAAAGGAGGCGGGAAGATCCTTCTTGATTGATTCTAATTAGGATTTTTTTTTAGTTTTATCACATCTAGAAGGGGACAGAATACCCACACACATTAAACCGACCTTATTTTATATCAATCTGTCAGGGGAAGTTTTAATATCGGTTCACCACTTACCAAGGCCAAAAACCACTCGAGGATAAGGGTTAGTGAAATTGTAACTTGGATGATGGAAAAGTACTATAAACGGATTGGGAACTATGATTAATTGACAGGACGACTCGACAGATATCTTTTGACATTGGACTTGAAGACGGTCGTTTTTTAGTCTAGAGGGAAACATTCCTACGGTAACGTGTTCCATAGGTGGGAAATTGTGGATAATAAACTTTGTTTATAGAAGTTCTGTTTAATTTTAGTTCATTTATTTATTTTTTATCTCCATCCCACAGCGGTAAGATGTGGGACAAGGTCGGAAAGTGGGATTGAAAAGCCAGCGCCCTATAGGCAGAGCACTTTGGCCTACAAAAAAAATGCCTGGACAGCTCCTTTGGCATTCCCCGACAGGGGTGTCTCAGGTGATTAGCAATAAACTAACTCATTCTCAAAGGGTGAAAAGACAAAACTTTGGAAGGCGGACCCCCTAGAACTACACGGGACAAACCCTAAGACCGGCGGAATCAAGGCTCGAAGGCCAAGACGGTACTGGTTTAAGGAGTGTAGCATCCATCGGAACAGATAATACACTTGTATCTCAATCAAAAGGCACTTTATGTACAGAGGCAGAAAGGAGTTATTTGCAGTGTTGGGAGTAAGGCTAAGTTCTTGCTGAGAAAGTTTTTCGGGGGGGGGGGGGACAAGAGCTTGAAGCTCAGTCGAGCACCTACAATGGAAATACCGATAAAGTAGGGCAAATTCTCTTCTGTACAGAAACGAAAAGAGATCACCTCTTACTAGATTGTGAAATCGATGTTGTACTGTTTCAGTGCAAGAAAGAGTTCTATGCGTGGCACCTCTCCATATGTGGCAAAAGTAAATAAAAAAAATTAGTAAATTGGGATAAAATGATAGTAGCTATTCTGTTTTCTTTCTAGTGTGTGAAACAATTCTTTTTTTTTTCAAATGCAAAGTGCTCTTATGTCAAATATTAACGTTGTTTGGGAAAAAGTAAATAGGGGCATAGCTGTTCATAGCGCGTACGCAGCGAAAGGAAATCTAAACTAAACTGAACAAATAGTACACATCACTTTTCTTGCCAATACTCAAATGTTATTTCGCTAAGAGATGTTCAATATATGTTCCTAATGAGCGGATAACGTTCATAATATGGCTCTGTTGTTCAAGAACATTTGAAAAATAAAACCCTTGTAAACAAGTAGTTTATACTATTTATGTTAATTCAGCTGGCATTCGAAGAGGATATTACTCGATGGGTCGCTTCTAGCCGAAGGCGTCTGGCGAGGAATTCATACGCTCTTTAACACTTTGTCTCAAGCTACTCCTGTCCCAATGACAACCCAAGTGTTTCGAGGAAACGTACCGGTGCCTTCTAGATAATAGAGTCTAATTGTTCGCAGAAAAGCAAGTGACGACTTGAATGGCACTTTGCTGAATATATAATGTCTACAAAAATTGAGACATTTAAAGCATCGACAATAATCGATAAAAGTGCACTAGGAAAGGATTCCCTAGTCATTCTCGCCCTCTGCCTCTCTGAATACTTGTCTGTCTGTATATCTCTTTGCCCATTTCGCTATCTCGCCCCCTCTTTCTCTCTCTCTCTGTTTTTTATACACAAACACACACGCACATACACACATATATATATATATGTGTGTGTGTGTGTATATTTTAAATTGTGTAACACTAAGTACTTATAATAGCTCAATAGTTTATAGCTAGAGATATTCTATATTTAGTGTATATATGTAATTCAATAACACATCATTATCACAGAGGACAGATTCACGTCGTTTTTTACAACTTATTTTTTTATTTCGCAGAAAATTGTCTGCGAAATAAAACAAATAAGTTTGAAAAAATGACGTGAATCTGTCCTCTGTGATAATGATGTGGCATTGAACGATGTATATATATATATTCCCGAAACAGTTTTTCATGGTAAACAACTGATGATCCCTTAAAATAGTGTTAGAAACAAACTAATATAATAACTGTAAAAAATAAATTGACTTACATGAGTGATTTTCCACTGAAAGACTTGGGACTATAAGTTTGTTTTTTTTTGTTTGTTTTTTAATATAGTTTTAATGGTTGAGAAACTTCCGAGACTATATATATATATATATATATATATATATATATATATATATTTATATATATATATATGTGTGTGTGTGTGTGTGTGTGTGTGTATTAAATATTAAAAGATAATTTAATATTATTATAAGCCCTTTGTCAAGTAAACTTGAAAGTCGAGCACTGTCAGAAAGATTAAAAATAAACATTCACCCAATAGCCTCAACGCAATGCTGTGACTGTCGTTGGGTACTATAGAATGTTTAGATATTTATGCTCGCCGCTTTCAGTGTAAATATAGCTTAATTTCCCAGTTATCACGTGACAATCCCTCTTGGGCTAATGGGACTAGGTGAACGCTTACATATTCAAGTTGTCTCTGTGAACCGGCTTCGCGCCTTATGACCGTCTCAGATTGTTACTTCCCTGCTCTGATGAGAGCCACAAGTACGTAGGTAAAATATTAAAAAATATGTGAATATTATATATATATATATATATATATATATATATATATATATATATATTTAGTAAGCTATGAAACGCGGGAGCCTCTGTGTAGTTTAATTGCCATAAATATATTTTCATAGCTTACTACCTAGCTCTAGCACTGTTGAAGTACATACTGAAAATAACACTCTCGACTAGTCTTCTATCTGTGCCCGCTTCTAGGTACATATAAATCTTAATTTCCCTTAATTACGTGACAGTTTCTGTTGGCCGAGTGGATATGGCGACTATGTATCAGATTCTAGACTGACTCTGTGAACCAGGTTCGCGCCTCCCGACCATCTGATAGTGTTACTTTCCTGCACTGATGAGAGCAATTAGCTTGAAACGCTGTAGGTATTAATAATTTAATATTTATTTATAAATATTATACTAAGCCCCTTTCAGAAATTAAAGTTGATCACTCTCGGGGATGTTAAAAATAGACTGTCAAAAAGCTCTCGACTAGTCTTCTATCTGTGCCCGCTTGTAGGTACATATATATCTTAATTTCCCTTAATTACGTGACAGTTTATGTTGGCCGAGTGGATATGGCGACTGCTTGCAGACTCTAGGCTGACTCTGTGAACCGACTATCTGAAATTGTTACTTTCCTGCACTGATGAGAGCGTCTGTAGGTATTAATAATTGAATATTCATATATATATATATATATATATATATATATATATATATAGTCATCCACATACAGACTGTTTCGCTGTTTCACAGCTCATCAGTGCGGCTAGACCAGTTAGTGTCTCAAGCCGGGATCGATACGCAACCGTCGAGCTGACAGTCGGCGATGTTAACCCCTACGCCATCATGCGACACTGACTGAAAGTAAGAGATATCTCAATGTAACGAAATGTAAACATTGCAAATGCCTGAGCTCGAAATTAGTTTTACGTAATGAGCATTGCCTTAAAGCTATCGTTGACGATACCCTTACAAAAATAAGCTCTACCCGGGGGAGCTTTTTATAGTCATCCACATACAGACTGTTTCGCTGTTTCATCAGTGCGGCTATATATATATATATATATATATATATATATTAGCAGAAAAACCCGACGTTGCTCTGGATTCAATGACAATGTCTACTATGTACTTTTCACTATTCTCATTATACTATATTACTTTCTTTATTTTTTACTGTCTCTCTCCTCCCGTTTGGCCCCTTAATATTGTTCGAAGAAGCTGAATGGTATGAAAACTTCTTGAATTAGTGTCTCATATACAGGGTGGGCAAAAATAAGGGTCCTATTTTAAAAAATTCATAACTTTTTTATTTATTGATTTTTTTTTTTTTTTTTTAGAATAAGTAAAGGACCCCTTCCGAAGCAAGCATGAGCCGTATTAGCCCTAAGGAACGTACCCTCATTTAGAAAACATTATTTTTGCTTAAAAAACTCAAAACAGTGTAAAAAACAATACTTTAGTTTTTGTAAGTTTTAAGAAGTGTTTTTCGGCTAAAATTTGTATTGTTTATTTCAAAAAATCTCAGAAGGGTCAGTCTACACACACATAAAGTTTGGTGAGTTTAACTTTTATTTTGTGGAAGTTATTCAAATTCAAGTTATTCAAATTTAAAGATAGGACCCTTATTTTGGCCCACCCTGTATATATATATTGTTTAAAGTTCATTAAAATCGGATATACGTATTTGAAGTTGTACGGGCGTTCTGACTCCATGCGTTATTTAGAGGTGAAGGTACGTAAATATTCGTCACATAGAAGGTAAGATAGAAGTGCAGGACCACTTCCATTGTTTTCATCTGAGAACTTTTTACGTATGATATAACTTTCATCAAAATAGGATATATTTGAACTTTAGAAGAAGGTTCGGTCGCCATAGCTCATTTGGGAAAGGAAGGAGCTTTCTTCCATTGTCCTATCCAGAAAATGTAATACATATTATTAAAAGTAAATTAAAATATGATATATTTGAAATGGAGCTGTCTCAACGATACCCTTAGAAATTCTGTTATAAATATCAACACGTTTTTGGATAGACGGAAAGAATATCGAAAAGACAGAGTTACTGCCACAGAAAGAAAGAAAGAAAGAAAGAAAGAAAGAAAAGGAGTAAAAAGAGAGGGAAATAAAGAGATGAATACACAGAGAATAACGTTGAAAAAGACAGAAAGAGAGAAAGAAAAAAAAACAATCTAAGACGCAGAAAGAAAGAGAAAGAAAAACGATGTAACAGAAAGGGAAAGAAAATGAGAAAAAGTGCAAGTGAACGTAAAGAAACAAAGAAACACATGTGAAGGAAAGGTTGAAAGAATGAGTAGCAGGGTGACAGAATAAAAAACAAAGATGAAAGAATAGAAGAAAAGAAAGAAAGAGTAAAAAAAGGAAGAATAAAAGAAGGGGCACATGTACCTGGAAGTGTTATGTCGTCACTTCCGTCGATATGTAAATTAAGGATATTAGTATTTTAGGAATTTATATATATATATATATATATATATATATATATATATATATATATGTAAAGGAGTAAGGCTACCAACATTTGTAGAATGTTTTTTTCAACATTTATTTATTATTTTGTTGTTTTTTCAACATTTATTTATTATTTTGTTGTTTTACCATTTTATAATTTTATATAACGCGTTTCAAGCGGTGGTCCGCTTTCATCAGACATGAAAATCTGGAATGTTTGAAAGAAACATTCTACAAATGTTGGTAGCCTTACTCCTTTACATATATACTTTTCTCTCGTTGGAACTGCACTAATACTGCACTACCCTCTTTTCTATATATATATATATCAACCTCTTGGATATCTTTCCTGAATATGTTTTAATTTGTATTACTTAGATGGATTTTGTAACTTTAACAAATAAGTATGTTTTTGGCTTGATATATTTGATGTGTTCTGTACTTTTATGTATTTTTGTATATATTTTTAGATATTTTCAAATTTTATCACCTGCAGTAACGTCACTGCGGTAATGGTCCTTTGAGGAGAAGAATTATCTTTGAAAACTCATGAGTTAAAGACGTTGAAATACTTTGCCTGAATTTTGAATTCTAATAAAATTTGATTCGCACCTTATTTTTTTATGTCATTTTATATTATGCTATTAATGCTCTATCCAGTATATTGAGCTTCAGTTTTATCCGGATGTTCACTAATTAACGATATTAGTTGCCTCTTATATCTTTTGTTGGATTAACTCATATATATATATATATATACGATCATTTATGTGCATAGTCGGCGACACTGGCATGTTGATGTTATCGATCAACAGCGGTTTGAAACTGAGATCGAATCAGGAAGAATAAAAAGCTGCTCGTTCCCTTAGGTCATATACCGAAATAATAAAATTGGAAAGATCAGAACAGAAAACGAAATTTAAAATTCATGGTTAGAAGTCACGTGGTCGAATCTGAAACCGTCGAAAATTAAATATATAAACTCAGGTATTGGGTGGGAGAAAACGGGGTCAAATATCAGTGGCACATTTTAACGGCAAAATAATGTTTAGATATGAATCGAGAGTTGTTTTAGTGGGTCAAATATTATTCGCGATATGAGAGTGGGGAGGAAGATGCAGTTTTTAGTCTAGTCTTGGTTCTGGATGAAGTGGTGGGGGATGTTAAGTCATTTAGATCTAATCGTGTTGATTTTGGCTTTTTGTCTTTGTTCCAGTTTTTACTTTTTTATATTTGTTCATAATTCTTCATTCTATTTTTAATTTTATATTTTATTATTAATTTTACCGCAATAAAGTAATAATGATGGCAATCGTAGGAAAATAAAATAAAATTAACAAAAATTAACTGAACATTTACTAAAGTTAACTCATATAATGTAAAGGTACTAATAGCGACAACAATACTAATACTACTACTACTACTACTACTACTACTACTACTACTAATAATAATAATAATAATAATAATGGCAATAATAATAATAATAATATTATTAATCATAATGGTAATAATCGTAATGTTAATAATCGTAGTATTTGTAGTCACAATAAAGGAATGAGTGATAGTGGAATAAAGGTA
>OY744532.1:21832706-21845206 GCA_963556195.1 Sepiola atlantica | reverse complement strand
ATATATATGATAAAGTAAACTCGATTTTACCCCTGTAACCCAAGTCATGATAGGAAAATAACCGAGTACTTTGTATGCTACACATTTCAGCTAATCACCAACAGCAATTCTTAATGCGTGTTTCAGGAAAATATTTTTACAGTGGTTATACATACAAATATTATTACATTTATTGTGAGGTATCTGCTTCTTCCAAATACGTCTTCCAGAAAAATAGTAGCAACCAGTTTCTCTCCAGAAAAATGTTCTACTCCCACCGAACTATTCTACACTGTGTCTTTTTTATACTACAAAAAAATTACTTTGCAACACAAAAATTATTTATTTTCGACGTCCTTTAAATCTTCTACATGATATACAGGCCTCCAAATCAAAATTATAATCGCGCCTTCAATAAGAATAAAGGAATATCGGAATTCAGACTCGTGCCTGTTTCTTATAGTTAGTGAAACCCTTTCTAATCATTTCACGAACTTGCATCGCTTGCAAATGTCACTAGCAAAGTGATTTCTACACACGTAAGTAATTTTCGTCCGTTCGAACAATCATTTATTCTTTGATAGATACATAGTTTATTACAAAACAGTCAAATTGGTGTAAAATCATCTGTTTTTCAACATCATCATTTAAAACATACATTTATTTAAATATACTTTAGCGACTTTATTGCAGGACGAACAAGTCAATGAACATATTTTATTAAAAATGTGTTCAATTTACATTGTTAGTATTTTATGCTTTAATTTATATGCATTTTTTACAACTGAGCTAATTATTAATCGCACGTAATCGTTAACATTCCATTCTCCGAAATGACATTTTCAAATTCGAGCGAAAGTTTGTTTGGTTTTTTGTTAAGCGAACACATACTCCCGCTTTTTTTCATGATTTAATTTATTATAATTTGTTTCAAATTTAATGAATTTTTTTTTCGCACGTAAACAATATCATTTTTCATTTTATTATCTCAAAATATTTGAACGACTTTTAGTCAAACATTATAACAACAAACTAACAACACAAAGCCCGCCAGCAATTAAAACAATGATTTAACATTCGATTTTCGCGGAATTGTCAAGTAAAGTTTCTTTTTTATTACAATACATACTATATAAGTCGGGTCATTAAATTGTAAGATGTCAATATTTAAGAATTGAACGACTTATTTATCGCACGCAAACCTCAACATCTGTTTTATTAACTGAGATCGTCGAGAACATAACACAGACGTATTAACGCAAATATGGCAAAAACAGCATGAAAACATATTCGCTACATTTCAGATTTTAGACTGTGGATCACTTTTAAAATATGACTTGCTTTTAATATGACGTAGTTTAATGAACGCTGCTTCAGTCTACACGGATTTCTTTTTAGGCAAATTATAAATTTCTTCGTTGCTACCACATTCACTATCAATATTTTACAATTCCATTTTATACAAACAATGTTTTGTTTTTGTTAAGCGAACACATCCCCAGCCTTTTTTATAATTTTATTTATTCGATTTGATTTAGAACAAACGTGACCCGTGTCCAAGCGATGCTCGGGTGAAATATAAAAAAAAATGATTTAACTTTTAAAAAATAACTATTTGAGTATCACTTCTAAATATAAATCAGAAAAGGAATCCATTATCATACCTGGCGCAGTTTACCCTATCAAAAAATTGAAATTAGAGGGGTTTTGCGATTACATGTAAACATCCTGAAAAAATATCCGTAAAAAAAAATTTTTAAAAAAGGAAATATTTTAGATTTTAAGATGGGGGATCACTTTTCGTATATAAATTTGACGTAAAATGAGAACTGACTTTCTAACCAGTTAGCGGTAAACCGACATGTATAACCGAATGGTTTCTCAATGTTGGTACGGGAAAATTTAGGTGGGGCATTTTCTTTTCATGCATCAAAATTATTGTTTTCTATTTTAAATATACATGAGGCTGAATTTTACGATTAAAATATTTTACATTACTTACATTTTTTGTAGGAGGGGGGGGGGCTTTTTTAATTCTGAAAGTAGCGACCACTTGAAAAAACGTCGCCATGGAAAATATCCGTGTTTAGCTAAGTAAAAGTGATGATAACTAACTTTAATTACTTCACTTAAAAATCTACACAATAAGAACCAAACAGTTCATTTTTATTTTTATATCAAACCTACCCTAAACTAACCTAAACTAACCCTAAAATAACCCTAAAAAAGTTTTAGTTTTTGTTTGCAAAGTCGGTTTGGTTAGGTTCAGATTGTGTATAACCATAAAAACTTGATTCGGCTTTCTTCGGAAAGCCGGAACTGCTTACGTCACGACTGCAAATCTCTGCATACGTATTAAAAAAAACACCAAGCTTTAAGTCTCCTCTTATCTACACAGAAAAAAAAGCTTGAGAAAGGCCACAAAAATGCATAATAGAACATTAAATATTGTTTCCGCACTTCACTTTACAAAATACAAAAACAATCATATGAAAATATAATCTTAGTTAACATACACATACCTCCATCTAGCACAAAGTTTTATTTTCCTAAAATATTGAAAAAAAATTGGTCCTACGTCTCCATATTACCGCTTAGTGGTCCGGAAGTTGGTGGTCATTGTGCGTTAAAGTAACATAGAAAAAGGATCCCCCACTCTAAAAAGTAAAATATTAAAAAAGAAATTTAATTCCTTTATTACAGATAATTTTTTATAGTTAAATCATTCTGTTAGATTTCCCCCAGGAAACGCCGGGACACGAGTACTGCTAGTATATATAAAGTAAAGACGCGGATCTCCCTCTATCGTTGACCGGAATAGCTTTAATAACGAAACTAGATACACAATTATGTGATTCGCCAGTAAATTCGGCAAATTGTTGTTTCTTTCTTAAAAAGAAATTATTTTAAATCTATTTATTCGCTTTAAATATTCAGTCCTCAATATTTAATTTTTTGTTAGTCATAAGTAAAACTAAACAAAAGTGTTATTTCTTTTATTTCTATTTACCCACGGTACTTATTTAACCGGTAGTGAGTATGTAGTAAGAGACAGTTTTCCATTACACCGCTCTCAAAAATAATATTACTAAAATAAAAGATTAATTCAAGTAAAACTATTTATTTAGTTTTCTGGTTTTTCAAATATTATTTTGAATTGGGAACAGAATATAATTTACCTTTTATAGTCTTTTCGTTTGTAATATTTATCTTGCATATAACTCTAATACAAGCGGCCTCAGTTCACTTGCGTTCGTCCAAATATTTTTTATCTATAATTCTAGTTTCATTTTCTAAATGCTATGTTATTTTAACCTACTCGAGGTTTGTTAGTGTTCCCTTGATTTGTAAGTTGTTTTCTGCACTCTATGACCTTTCTTAATATTTCAGTTGTTTCTATCAGTCTCATGTTTTATTGAATGTTAATCCTTTATTAAATTTCTCCTTGTTTTTTCTAGGTCTTTCGGAACTGTTTCAAGTGTTCGTACGATTATTGGTATTACTATAGTGTTTGTCATGTTCCATACCCATTTCAGCTCTTTGGCAAGTTCCATGTATTTATTGACAGACTTTTCCTTCTTGTTGATAGTTCGTACCAACGACATGTATGCTTCATTTTTAGAATAATGTCTATGATTTGTGTTTCTACCATTTATATACATTACAAAGTGAAATTATTTGCACAGTCCCCTCCTTTTAAATTCCTCTTTGGCTCGATTGCTACATTCAGTTATGATGTAATTTACTTTTCCGTCTCTTTGTTTACCGAATCGGTATTTGCTTGCCGTTTTCCTAGTTTCTGTCTTTCTTGGTCGTTATATATTTTTTTCTGTTCGCGTTGTTTTGTGTAGCTCTCCGTCGCGATTTTGTTTTTTTCTTCAAGTTTTTTCTCTCTAGCAATTTCCATGTTTTGCATTTGTTTTTCTCAGTGTTAGATATAGTCTATGTAGTTGCTTCTTTTCAAATTTTTACCCAGTATTATTCATATTCGTCCCGCTTTTGATGGCGGTAATCAGCTTATTTGTATTTAGTATTATGTATTTCTCTGGTACATTTATCGCATCGTGTACGCAATACGTACGACTATTCCTTCAAGCTATCCGTTCTAATAGGATTTAATGTTTAAAGAATTGTTATGTATCCATCCATGTTTTCGATCCAGGCAATGGCTATCTTCATTTCTGACTTTTACAGGATTGCAGTATTCTGTTCTTTTCAATTAAGGATATTGTTGGTGTACTTCCTCCGCATTTCTTCAATCCTCTCTAACTATTCATAAACAAGGCGATTAATTGCTTAATAAATATTTACATGGGTAGTTTCAGTTCTATTGGTTTCGTGTAATGTTTACATTTGTATCTACGCAACCTTATTCTATTTTAGTTTATGTTATTTGTCGGTGTCATCCGGTTATATGTGTTAGTTTCCTCTCTTATTATAATTATCATTAAGTAGTCGTAGTCGTAGTAGTAAAAATCGTCGTCGTCGTCGTCGTAGTAGTAGTATTAGTAGTAGTAGTAGTAGTAGTAGTAGTAGTAGTAGTAGTAGTAGCAGCAATAACTGTGCAAGTAACAGTACAATCATCTTTTTATGACATGTTGCGACTAAAGCTGAGGACACATTTGAAAATTCGCACCGCAATTCCAAATAAATATGGCAGTTAATATTTCAAAACTTCTCCCTGAATACTTGAAAGCACATATTTTTATATTAGTATAACTAGAAGAATACCCCTCTCAGATTGGGTAAAATGAATTCCTCGACCCCCCCCCCACATTCAGAGATAATAGGTTAATACATAGAACCTTCATATGCTAATCTGTTCTGCAATCCAATTAGCCATCATGCTTGTTTCCAGAAATTATTCATTCATTTCTTCTTCTTTCAATAGTTATTATATTTTCTCCGGAGTACCTGCCTCTCACAAATAAATCTTTCAATGAGGAGTTGGCTGGCATTTTTACTCACATCTTAGTATCTACTCCTCCCGCCACCAGATTCACCGTGTGCTAATTTTTCATTGCATAAATATGAAACTAGCATCGAATTTTCCAGAATACTTAACGAACGCTTCATATTCGCATACCTGAAAAACAACGCTAAGAATTTTTACGTCTGTGTCGGCAAGATTTTCCGATTATTTGTTTATTACAGTTATTTCTGTTTTTTCCTCAGAATTGATATTTATTTATTTTATATCAAATCAATATTTTTTATTTTCCGCGCACAACGCTGGGAGACGTTCTGACTATTTGCAGAATAAAGGAATATTAGACTGGATGTCAAATACAGGAACATCATGAAACTGTATGATTATACGCGAAATATAGAAATATCGGATTGGATGTCAAATACACGGACCGTAAGTCCGAGTGAGCACGACAATTCTTCCATTGTAAATTGTAAACAGTTTAAACGGATTTACAAAGGGACACACGTGGCAAAGAGCAGTTGTTAGATTACAAGTAAGGAAACTACACTTCAAGGAAAAAGATTATTTTAAACAATTAGAAATAAAATACTAATCCTATGGAGAATTATGCAAATATATGAAAATATACAGTGAAAAGGTAGGTATACTAATCACATGCTTATAATATAAATGTCAAATACAGGGACATCAGGAAACTTTATGATTATATGCGAAATATAGAAATATCGGATTGGATGTCAAATACACGGATCGTAAGTCCGAGTGAGCACGACAATTCTTCCACTGTAAATGTATTCTTCCAGCATTTTCCAACATTTTTTAATAACTTTTCTTACAAACCTTTTTCTTTACACATTTCATCAGTCGAGAAGGATGTTTCCTTCCCTTACCGAGAACAAAACAGATGAGTATACTATCGGAATATATTTGATATGTTTTATTTACGCAAATATATCACAGTTGTTTTTCATGTCGACAAAGTTAACGTGACTAAACCAGGAAATAACACTGTCGTCATGTATCAAATGTGCAGTTAAAAGTCTATTGGTGAGTTATACAAATATGTTATTTATTTTAATGAAAATATTCATAAAATTATTTGTTTCGCAAAAATCGATACTCATATTTCTGGAATATTAAAATGGTAAAGAATTATGAAACTTTATTTAAGATATTAAAATATTTTCAGTGTTTCTAAATAAAATAATGTTGGGAAAACACAATAATTATGCTTTTAAATCACTTCTTCTATTAATACATATTTTTATTTAAATTATTTTTATACAAATCACTAACAGACTTGACTTATTTTCATCGAACATGATCCAATGAATTATCGTCATATAGGAAATAAGCCGATAACGCGAGCATATTTACTCATTTAAAAGTGTTTTACTTCAGATATCATACGGAATACTTAATTAATTTTAAGCTGCAGCACTATTTATGCAAGCTACTTTCCGCCGCTAATGTGTACTTCGATTTTAATATTTGCTTATTTTACAATATTTTTTCTTTTTCGTCTTTTTCGTCTTTTTTACTTTTAAAAATAGAATTACCGTTAAAGTGTATGTAGTATAAAATACTTTATATGTTCTGTCTTTAGTCAGTGAAGAAGAAATCCTTCTAGACTGAAATTTTTTTTTCATATAACACAATGTATATATATATATATTTATATATATATATATATATATATATATATATATATATATATATATTGGATGTTTTTATGAAATCAAAATATAAATGGAAAAAAAACAAGTTAGCTTGATATTCTACTATTTATTTATTTTTAAGTTAAATCATTCTTTTCTATTTTTCCCGGGCAACGCCAGGATGCTGGTTCTGCTAGTAAGACATAAAAGGTCACTCCAACGTTTAAGCATGGCCGACGATCTTGTACTGCGGGCATTGGACGCTCTCCAATGTAATTAAAACAAAAGGTTTGTTATATTGTGTAACTAAACTATGTTTATGATTTTTTTTTAGATCAGGATTGATAATTTGTATAATTTTGATAATTCGGACTACTGTTCTCATCTTGAGTCTTATTTTCACAACGTTCCGGCCGCAGTAACTGCCGGCCTTCTTCAAGTGTATCTTTTCGAACTCGGGAATATTTCTGTCGAACTCGGGAATCTGGACGGAATTTCGAACGTCAGCCATGATGTAGAGAAGTCTTGAGTAATTCGCAATTCTTCGTATTGCCCGCACCGAGAATTGAACCTTCAACCTTCAACCTTCAGATGACTATCACTTAGAACTGAATTTTACTGAGTACTATATCCACTGCGCCACGGGTCCTTGCGGACAACTCGGAGAATATTTCTGTCGAACTCAGGAATGTGGAAGGAACTTCGAACGGAACCCTTTATTTAATCGACGAGGGTTGCAATTATATAAACACTATTTGTCTTCAAAACTATGTGTTTCTAGTAAATTAATGTTCAAAATACACGTCCAAATGTACCAAGTCATGATGCTACGTTCTTGTTTTGTTACTGTATTGGTCCGTTTAATGTGGGTGCACGGAGTCTGGATGTACTGCTTCTCTGTGGGGAGGGGGGAATACATGACAAGAGAAGACTCAGATTGTGCAATACTTATGTTCACTTATGTCATGAACTGTAGGAGTCGATTTTGATAGCCGATCTCTGACATATTTAGTGATGCCTCGTTTTGCCTGGCCTCAATCGTTCACATGCAACAGGAAATAACGTATCCCTTTCTCTACCTGTTACGCGTGTTTCCACAAAGCCTCGTTCGCGCTCTATTACAACACGATGGCGTGAAAAAAATAAGCAGTTTTAAACTAACCATAAAACAACGTTATCCATTGAATAAGCTTAAATCTTCGTTTGCGGGAATGAATACTGTCAAACAGCTTGAACAAAATGCAATACGTGACAGAGAAAACAAGGCTTAGATGTGCAACACGTTTCTAAAATAGTGCAACAACTAAATATTAAGAGAAATGCATAGATTATTGTGCACGTCATTTATTCTCTATCTAATTATAAAATACAAGTGGAAACGATTTTTATTAAACAAATGTTTCTTAGACAATTTTTTTTATAACAAACCAACTCGTTTCAGATTTTTTTGGCTTATTTGTATTCTTTAGATTATTCGGATTATGTTCTCATCTTGGATGTAATTCTTAAAATATATCGGCCGATGTAACTTCCGACCTTCTTTAGGTGCGTCTTGTCAAATCTGGAACTCTTTATGTCACACTTGGGAATCCGAACTAAGTGCTAAGTAATAATCCGTTGTAAGTGACAGTCTTCAGAAGGTTTAAGGTTTGTTACGGGACCGAGAGGGTGATGTTCCCGGACTATAAGCGTGTATGTTTTATCAAGCAATGTTGCATGCAAAGACAGAGTAATAATTAATAAACAAAATGAAGTAGTTCAAATAAAGTTTATTGAACGTGTGTGTACGTGGAATGGTGAAGTGTGTGATGTATGCATGTGTGTCGATGGAAAAACAGTTCTTGAAAAGGTATAAGAAGAAATGAATCCGGCGTAGGAAAAGTCTTTGAAAGCCGTACACAAAGAAAATGAGATGAGAACTCTTACCGTTGTTTGACCACGTGTGTTGGTAGTTGTTATACTGAGACCAGTTCAAGAGAAAAGCGTGAGACGAAGCGCTAGTGTATTAGCGTCGTTCTGCCGAGGCCAATCGACCAGAAGAGAAAAGTGAAACGGAACGCTAGTGTCAGCGTACTTCTGTCGAGGCTGGTGAAGAAGAGATGGATTTTCCGTTTGCAACGGTTTTTATAGTCAGAAGGGCAGATAACTCTGGTGTCGCTTTACAGTGCCACCTGTCGGTGAAAAAGCGACACCTACCGGCAAACCGGTGTAGTTATGTTTTGAAAGGAGGAGGTAACTGCTACAGGTTCAATCCACAGTACAGGGTGATGCCAAGAATACAATTAAGAATTACTTAAGACTTCTACTCTGTTATTACTGACGGAACGAGAACAAGCTACCCCCAAGGATTAAATAAAAGGCTCTGTTCAAAATTTCGTAGAGATTCCCGAGTTCGGCATAAAGATGTGCGAGTTCGACAAGACGCACGTGACGAACGTTAGAGGTTACGTCGGTCAAAACGTTGTAAGAACAACTTCCAAATAATACAAATAAACTTTATTTCTGGTAGTTAATGCCGCACTGCCCGGTGAGGTTTCTAGTTTACCCATTCATGGGGCTGAATTATCAAGTCCGTACATTTATTTACGTTGATCATGTATAATTTATCAAGATATTTCTGATAGGAATAATGGTATAAAATCAACCAATCAAAATGACTGATTTTGATGATGAAAATACATATTTTTCAAAGATATCACAAATTCTGTTTAACATTTTGAAAACTATGTATTATTTTGAGAATTCTATTTTAGAAATATTTCCTAATAATTGTTTTCCAAGTTAATTTAAGTTAACCTCTGTTTATTTTAAAATCATTAAAATGGAATTTAAAGTGAAGTAAAAAGAACATTTACGATACCTATGTATTTTTACTTTTATTTTCTTATTTCTACTAACGAGATGTTAAATATTTTGTTGAATTTTGGAAGGAATTTTATAAACATTTTTCATTAATTAGATGTTATTTTTTATTAAACCTTTTAAATTTCAATTAATTGTCAACCCAATAGATTTTTCGTCATCTTTTTCTCTGTCAACTCCACGTGACAATTTGTTTTCATCGTTTTGAGGGGTGCCGCCAACGCCGCCAACCATCCAAAAAAGAAAATGAATAAAAAGTTGCCTGTGATGGCAAGATCGCACAAAGGATGTCGGACATTAATAAAAAAAAAAAAATAATTAAAAAAAAAAAAAAAAAAAAAAAGACGTACAGAATCGAGATGTAATTATGCAATATTATGGTCTAGTCTATTTTTGCGGCTTAGCCCGAACGGGAAACAAGAGACCGAACGGGAAACAAACACACAAAGAAGGTGAACTTTAGCGGCCATTTTCCGCTTAATTAGCAATGTTTAATTCATTAGCATTCACTTAATTAGCATTCATTTCGGTCACTTTCAAAATTATTCGAACTATTGAACTCGTTCGTTTGTCTTGATTTCTTTAGCGATTTGATATTTTGACCGACCGATAGATCAGAAACGAAGGAGATAATTCAATAAGGTTAAATAACAAAACAATAAAAATATCACATATAAAGATTCCTGTGAAAAATATTACGGGAAAACAAATTCCCATTCAGTTGTGTAAAAAATAAACATTACCTTTGACCTCTGTAATTTACGACTTATAGATACCCTAAAAATATTTATTTATGAGACTTTAAGTTATATTGCTGCGATAGAAGATTTGAATGATATATTATGTTACTGGTAATATTATAATAGTTCAAATAGATGTTGAATTGAACGACAAAGTATGTGTGCGGTTACCTTGCATACCGATACAATTAATCGGGGTGAAGGCCAAATAAACTCACTAACCCTAACGATTAAATGCATTAATACAGCCTTAACCCTAACACTAACCCTAACGATTAATACATTAATACAGCCCTAACCCTAACACTAACCCTAACGATTAATACATTAATACAGCCCTAACCCTAACACTAACCCTAACGATTAATACATTAATACAGCCCTAACCCTAACACTAACCCTAACGAGTAAATGCATTAATACAGCCCTAACCCTAACACTAACCCTAACGATTAATACATTAATACAGCCCTAACCCTAACACTAACCCTAACGATCAATATATTAATACAGCCCTAACCCTAACACTAACCCTAACGATTAATACATTAATACAGCCCTAACCCTAACACTAACCCTAACGATTAATACATTAATACAGCCCTAACCCTAACACTAACCCTAACGAGTAAATGCATTAATACAGCCCTAACCCTAACACTAACCCTAACGATTAATACATTAATACAGCCCTAACCCTAACACTAACCCTAACGATCAATACATTAATACAGCCCTAACCCTAACACTAACCCTAACGAATTATACATTAATACAGCCCTAACCCTAACACTAACCCTAACGATTAATACATTAATACAGCCCTAACCCTAACACTAACCCTAACGATTAAATGCATTAATACAGCCCTAACCCTAACACTAACCCTAACGATTAATACATTAATACAGCCCTAACCCTAACACTAACCCTAACGATTAATACATTAATACAGCCCTAACCCTAACACTAACCCTAACGATTAAATGCATTAATACAGCCCTAACCCTAACACTAACCCTAACGATTAATACATTAATACAGCCCTAACCCTAACACTAACCCTAACGATTAATGCATTAATATAGCCCTAACCCTAACACTAACCCTAACGATTAATACATTAATACAGCCCTAACCCTAACACTAACCCTAACGATTAATACATTAATACAGCCCTAACCCTAACACTAACCCTAACGATTAATACATTAATACAGCCCTAACCCTAACACTAACCCTAACGATTAATACATTGATACAGCCCTAACCCTAACACTAACCCTAACGATTAATACATTAATACAGCCCTAACCCTAACACTAACCCTAACGAGTAAATGCATTAATACAGCCCTAACCCTAACACTAACCCTAACGATTAATACATTAATACAGCCCTAACCCTAACACTAACCCTAACGATTAATACATTAATACAGCCCTAACTCTAACACTAACCCTAACGATTAAATGCATTAATACAGCCCTAACCCTAACACTAACCCTAACGATTAATACATTAATACAGCCCTAACCCTAACACTAACCCTAACGATTAAATGCATTAATATAGCCCTAACCCTAACACTAACCCTAACGATTAATACATTAATACAGCCCTAACCCTAACACTAACCCTAACGATTAATACATTAATACAGCCCTAACCCTAACACTAACCCTAACGATTAATACATTAATACAGCCCTAACCCTAACACTAACCCTAACGATTAATACATTAATACAGCCCTAACCCTAACACTAACCCTAACGATTAAATGCATTAATACAGCCTTAACCCTAACACTAACCCTAACGATTAATACATTAATACAGCCCTAACCCTAACACTAACCCTAACGATTAAATGTATTAATACAGCCCTAACCCTAACACTAACCCTAACGATTAATACATTAATACAGCCCTAACCCTAACACTAACCCTAACGATTAAATGCATTAATACAGCCCTAACCCTAACACTAACCCTAACGATTAATACATTAATACAGCCCTAACCCTAACACTAACCCTAACGATTAAATGCATTAATACAGCTCTAACCCTAACACTAACCCTAACGATTAAATGCATTAATACAGCCTTAACCCTAACACTAACCTTAACGATTAAATGCATAAATACAGCCCTAACCCTAACACTAACCCTAACGATTAAATGCATTAATACAACCTTAACCCTAACACTAACCTTAACGATTAAATGCATTAATACAGCCCTAACCTTAACACTAACCCTAACCATGAACTTAATTCTAGCGTTTACCCTGCAAGTTGCATACACATTTTGATAGAATAATTA
>OY744532.1:21800206-21830206 GCA_963556195.1 Sepiola atlantica | reverse complement strand
TGGTTTTTTTTAATATAGTTTTAATGGTTGAGAAACTTCCGAGACTATATATATATATATATATATATATATATATATATATATATATATATATATATATATATATATATATATATATATATATATATATATATAAACAATATTTATAAATAAATATTAAATTATCAGGTAATATGTGTTGCATACCTACTGAAGTTAAACGTCACGAGAGCAAAGGGGGGGGGGAGAGATTATTTATTACTACATGCAGAAATCCTTCCGACTGAGGCAGTTCTCCAAAACCACCTCACAGTTCGCTATCACATCCTCTCCGGCCGAAAACAACGCGAAATGTTCACGAGAGGATTAATAGTGATTCAATCTTTTTTCTTAATACTTCCGATGATACAATTTTCATAGACATTTTCATAGTCATTCTTTAAGCAAACATGTTTCTCAGTAACCTTAACACATTTTGGAAAGTCATTTTTCAACAGGGACCCCAAACACACTTTTCTTAAGAGTCATTTAAACAGATTTCTAAACACATTTTTCAAGAGTCCAAAAGTTACTTTGAAACACAGTTTCCAGATATTTTACATTATAAGAAAGTTACCTTTGTAGTCTTCGTCCGTCGCTGGCCCTCATCTTGTTACTGGCCGTGATCGCCGCGCGGCACCTGTTTTTGTGGGCAAACTCTATCTTTAAGCGGAGGACAAAGACACTCGAAGTCGGATTTTCTGAGAGATTTCTTTTGTTCTTTTTATTTCATGCTTTCATTCGAGTGGAGGGGTTTCCATTATTGGTTCTTCATTCACATCTTCCTAGGTTCGTACTGTGTGGGACGTTAGACGCTGTTAGTTTTTCTTAGTAGCTTTGGCCCATATCTCTTCGATTCACACCTCAACTCTTGCATTCGAGAGCTACCTCATGCGCTCGCCACAAGCTTCCATGGTGATCTCCTTTGGATACAGCCCTTATCGCGAGCGATTACATTCTTGGGAAAAACTTCGCTCGCTTTTCCGAAACGACGTTGTCGTTTCGAGCGCCCATGGCGAACTGATCCTAAAAAGCTAAGTTCTTGTTCTCCGTGGTGACGTAATCATCATTCCCACGCACGAGATGGGGACAAAAACGACTCACTCTGATCTCTGACTCAAAGGTCACGTCAGGTGTCTAAATTTATTATGACTATTCTTGGATCAAACACTTCTCTGAACTCACTTCTGAGTCCAGAAACAAAACCTATTTTTCAATAACAAAATTAGCTATTTGATACTAGTTAACCTACTGTGCCTTGCATAATGGGGCCCTACAGTACTGTAACACTCCTTCCTTCCCTATAAACAAAAAAAACAAAAAATCCCAAGATTTTCTCTTTTTTTTTAAAAAACAACCCCTCCCTGGGACTGGTAAAAATCCGAGCCTGAGCACTCCTGGGGTTACCATCATTTCACCCCTGCCGGAATTTCCTTCGGCACCACATGACAATGTTTCCGGGATGTGGGAGAGTTTGCTCCCTACGGTCGTTACCGGCTAAAAAAAGCCATCCCCTGTCATAAATCAACATCAGGCGTTTCTCGCCTATATCTCCTGCAAAATCTACCACATAAAATCGCTCTTGCTCACACACGTTCTCCGTGCTCGAACACGTCCCAAAAATTCCCGGTATGTTACACTTTCGGGCCACCATCACTTTCTTAGATAACTTCAACAAACGGTCAGCACACAACCGATTAAAACTAACTGCGCGTTTTATTCTCGCGAAATAGGGGAACAAAAAACAGAAAAGAACCCCTTCATTAACCTATTCTCTAATGGTCAGCCTCGAAGCTTACTGAAGGTACCGACGCTATGCTGCTTGCTATATATGGACCATACATTTCTGACACGCCCGTGCTCCCGTCGCGAATGACAGCGAACAAACACCCAGTTTTTAACTCCCAACCCTGTTCATTAAACGTCGAGGACCCCATCCCATGGATCTATCTAGTCGATACGGTATTGGGCGAAATGTCACATCGAATCATCTCTGCTCCCGGCACACGCCGAATGACCACAAACTAGGCCTAACCTATAATCTTATAATTAAATCCAATTAACACCCGGTACCTCCTTTTTTAAAAAATCGATCCCCATGGTTCTATCCGCCCCGACGCGCGCACCCGAGTCACACCACACCCCAGCTTAACTCCATCCCCACTGGTGTTGAGCAGACACCAATTCCATGCGTTCCCTTCCCGTGTCCCTATCTATGCGGTGGGGTGGGTGGGGTATCTTCGCAGCACACTCGTTGGCAAACATCCAAAATCCACAAAAAAAAATGGGACCACAATTTCAAAGCTTAACATTTTACACAACTTTCACACACTCTATCGGCGCAGTTGGGCACACCTGGGTCACAAAAACAACAATCTCCATAACTGACCACCGTCCTTTTCTCGTGGTCCCACAGAATGACCATATCACCGTCATTCTCCCGTTCGCAATTTTAACGTATGCAGGCTTTACCACAAGCCTCGCCACTAACCCATGGGTACTCTATAAAAGAGAGCATACGAGCAAACGCCGGGAATCCCTCATTGACTTTCCAAGCCTGTACATACTCTGTACACGGGGATTCTTCCCGATAAAATCAACCCTGTCCAAGGGTTTCCGCGATCCGACCCAAACCAACTCTAGCTGCCGCCAGCTGCCCGAACCTAATCAACTCAAATCGCCCGGCTGACCCAAACTTATACCCATTAAATTATCTGCCTTTTTTTAAAAAAATCTTTTACGTAACTGGTATAGCATTCTCACTTAACCGACTAAACTTCTCCAAAATTCATTCAAAAACAACAATAATAAAAAAAAATAAAAGTCGAACCAATGAATTAATGGCAAACCCTCTCCACAATACAATTACAAATTATGCAGTACAATATTATATTTTAAAAAAACAATTTCATGCAATACAATTCAATTGAACAAAAAAAACAAAGACAATTATCCCGGGGCGACATCAGGCGACCCCGCCAGCTGTTCGCACGCAGTCCTTTCCCTCTCTCTCTTAAAGTTCCGTTACCTCAAAGTCCAACCACAGCCTTGCGTCACTCATGTCCGTCCTGAAACAAAACAGGATTCGTAGACAAAACACTATGGGGCACCAGTCAGCACATGTGCCTCTCACTCACTCTTTTTTTTTCACATTCCTTCTCCCTTTCTCTCACTTTTTTTTCTCTTTCCATCTCATACTTTTTTCCTCTTTCTTTTACACTGTCTCTCTCTCTACCAACATATAACTCATCACTCTCACTTTTATCCTCTCTCTCATTTTTTTCTGCATCAAACGCCACCCACAACATATATGTAAAATAAAAAAATACATTTAAACACATGAATGAAAACCACAACCTATTCTTCCTTAAGGTTTTGTTACCTTAAAAATCCAATCGTGTTTTTTTTTTTTTTTTTTACTAAATCAATTTGAACGGCATATCACTTTTTCTCTGTCTCCGACTCTGTCCGTCTCTGCCTCTCTCTCTCTTTCTTTTTCCCTTTATTTTATCGGACCGAACGTGTTTTTTTTTCTTTTTTTCTTTTAATATTTAATTTTTTATTTTAGACCGCAAACGTTGTTAGTACCCATGGTTCGAATTCAATCTGTTCCATGTCGAAACAGCTGGTCACTAAGCACCAAAAAGAAATATGTGTTGGATAACCACTGACATTAAACGTCACGAGAGCAAAGGGGGGGGAGAGATTATTTATTACTACATGCAGAAATCCTTCCGACTGAGGCAGTTCTCCAAAACCACCTCACAGTTCGCTATCACATCCTCTCCGGCCGAAAACAACGCGAAATGTTCACGAGAGGATTAATAGTGATTCAATCTTTTTTCTTAATACTTCCGATGATACAATTTTCATAGACATTTTCATAGTCATTCTTTAAGCAAACATGTTTCTCAGTAACCTTAACACATTTTGGAAAGTCATTTTTCAACAGGGACCTCAAACACACTTTTCTTAAGAGTCATTTAAACAGATTTCTAAACACATTTTTCAAGAGTCCAAAAGTCACTTTGAAACACAGTTTCCAGATATTTTACATTATAAGAAAGTTACCTTTGTAGTCTTCGTCCGTCGCTGGCCCTCATCTTGTTACTGGCCGTTATCGCCGCGCGGCACCTGTTTTTGTGGGCAAACTCTATCTTTAAGCGGAGGACAAAGACACTCGAAGTCGGATTTTCTGAGAGATTTCTTTTGTTCTTTTTATTTCATGCTTTCATTCGAGTGGAGGGGTTTCCATTATTGGTTCTTCATTCACATCTTCCTAGGTTCGTACTGTGTGGGACGTTAGACGCTGTTAGTTTTTCTTAGTAGCTTTGGCCCATATCTCTTCGATTCACACCTCAACTCTTGCATTCGAGAGCTACCTCATGCGCTCGCCACAAGCTTCCATGGTGATCTCCTTTGGATACAGCCCTTATCGCGAGCGATTACATTCTTGGGAAAAACTTCGCTCGCTTTTCCGAAACGACGTTGTCGTTTCGAGCGCCCATGGCGAACTGATCCTAAAAAGCTAAGTTCTTGTTCTCCGTGGTGACGTAATCATCATTCCCACGCACGAGATGGGGACAAAAACGACTCACTCTGATCTCTGACTCAAAGGTCACGTCAGGTGTCTAAATTTATTATGACTATTCTTGGATCAAACACTTCTCTGAACTCACTTCTGAGTCCAGAAACAAAACCTATTTTTCAATAACAAAATTAGCTATTTGATACTAGTTAACCTACTGTGCCTTGCATAATGGGGCCCTACAGTACTGTAACAGATACAGTAGTAATTAAGTTCTATTGGTGCCTAAATACAGCGGGCAGTAAACAGCAGGGAATCTAGAGGGTTCAACGAACGTTATCGGAACCTTGCTTATAGCTAATTGACAGTCTGTTATTAATATCTTCGAACAGTGCTCAACTTTAACTTCTTAAACGGGCTTTAACTTAACGTTGATATTTAATTTAAAAATACCACATAGTTGTTTGGCTTCTAAATTCATAATGATTTAAAATACGCGGTGCTTCAATAAAGAGGGACTATATGTCAATGTCCAATAGCAAAGCTAGCGTGCATCGTTAAACACGGATTCTGTGTTTCGACCCCATAACACAGAGGTCTTCAAAGTGGGGGTCGCGACCCCCAGGGGAGTCGCGTAACCATAGAAAGGGGGTCGCCAAAATTATAACTATGGAATAAACTTCTGGAAGGAATAAACTTTTTCACTCCATTAACTTATTTTTTATTTATAAAAAATTTTGGTGGGTCACGAAAAAAAAAATTTTCCAAAAAGGGGTCGCGACAAAAAAATTTTGAAGAGCACTGTATGGCATAACATCATGGTGATAATCTTACTGAAGACAAAATGCCTTCGACAATAAGAAGATAAGAAAGAAAAATAGAACATTCTATCAGAAAGGCGTTAACGCCGAACACGAAGAACTTAAACTAAATATTTTAATTATTTAAAAACGACATCGTTCTTTGGCTTTTAAATTTATAATAATTTCAAATTCACGGTGTTTCAAAACAGAAGGACTCTCTCCCAACATGCGAGGCAATCAACCATTTGTAAAAACTCAATGTAAAGCTAGCACAAATTCGCATAAATTTTGCCGGTAATCATTATTCTATTATAATTCTGTAGAATTAGGTATATGATAGTCGTTGTTTATCTATGAAATACTTAAATTAACTCGAGGATAATTCTTACTACACAATTTACGTCGTTAATATTGTGAGTATTTATTTAATTCCTGTGAATACGAAACTAAGCGTTGAGTAAATAAAAATATGTATCTGATTTAGCTGGGATTTTTCCTTATATATATATATATATATATATATATATATATATATATATATATATATATATATATATATATATATATATATAATAATCCAGGTGAAAAATATCCACAGGGTGGTAATCCAGAGAATTTTAACCGGGTTTATAAAAAGTGCTCAATATCAAAATAGAGCTTTATGTATGATAATTTTATTTACACAGACATGTACAAAATCTGCGACACTGGCATGTCGATGTTATCGATCAACAGTTACTATAAACTGAGATCTCATCAGGCAGAGTTAGAATCCGATCTTATTATCATATTTGAGGTTAAGATCATATTTGAGGTTAAGATCGGATTCTAACTCTGCCTGATGAGATCTCAGTTTATAGTAACTGTTGATCGATAACATCGACATGCCAGTGTCGCAGATTTTGTACATGTCTGTGTAAATAAAATTATCATATATATATATATATATATATATATATATATATATATATATATATATTAATAATGTGATAATAGAATGCACTTAGCTTAACATTTTACTGAGGTCTCACGGCATTATCAATAATTAGAAGTGTATATGACCGGTCTCTAACATGTGGCATGAATGGAAAAAAACAATTTAAGCATACAAAATAATTTAAAATAATTTTCATTCGAAATATAAACCTCAATTATTGATTGTAATAATTGTTTTTAAACAAATGCGACGTTGTGCATCACAACGTAAGTGTTTAACTCAACATAACAATTTAATATAATGTAATGTTAATATTTGATCGTAGGCGCAATCGGGAATTTCATGCATTTCACCGTCATTCGCCCAATCGCAAATGACAATATCAGAAATGATTGGTCTTTTAAACATCCTCTATTTTTAAAACGCTACAAGGCACTGGTGTTACTATCAGGGCTAGTCGGCGTTGCCCGGATTCATATAAACCAAAATAGAAGAGATTAAATAGTGTGTTTAAATCTTTATAACAAAACTTCTCTTTTTCTTTCTCTCTTTCCCTAGTTGTCTCTTTATCTTTCTTTCTTTCTCTCTCCCCTATTTTTCTATCTCTCTCTCTCCAACCCTCTCTTTCTCCTTTGCTCAGCCCATTCCTTTCTCTTATTTTACTATCCTACTCGGACACTTTCCCATATCACCTAACTCGGACTCTTTCCCATACCATCCGACGCGAACTTCTTCCAATACCATCCGACTGACTCCTTTAACTACATTCGGTTCGGACTTCTTCCCATACCATTCGATTCCTTCCTATACATAATGACTCATTACCAGACCATCCGTCTCTAACTCCTTCACAAACATTCTAACTCCGACTTGTTTCCATACCATGCGACTCCACATCGTTCGCATACCATTATTCATCATGAACAAATTTAAACAACACTATTTTACACCTGCTTGATGTTCCCAGAAAGCAAATCAAATTATTTCAATGATTTATATACGAAAGATATATTATTAAATTTTCAACTGTTATTAGAATCAATGACAATATTTTTTTGCACGTCTTCAGATTTCTCTTTTAATTAGTATTAGGAGTCATCTAATGGAATTCTTCGGTCGATATGGGTAGGGTAGTGCGTTTGACGGATGATACTAGAGATTCTGATTGGCTCTTGCAAAGAGTTTCGCTCGCATGCAAATTGCGACGCAGTTACCACAGCTAGAATATAATTTACGTTTAAATGAATACATGCAATGTTTAAATGAACCTGTTTACAATTAAAATAACTGTTAACTGTCTGTCGAATAAAAAGACATTAAAATCTTATATTCGACCTTGTGCCATACTTGCACAGAATTATTCTTTAAGCAACTGAGATTTGCTTGTGTAAAATCAAAACAGAACTGGTACAAAGAGCGCCATGTCACATGTTGACTTGAAGCAATTAGTAACTACGCTAAAGAAAGTCTGAGTTGCATAGACGTACCAATGGAGACGTGCATGCGTGGAACATTATTTCAAAATGATCTAATTAAAAGTTCAAAGCAAATCGGAAGTGGTGTTCGCGCATGAGCGTCGTCTGCCCAAGGCGACGTAGAAAGAAGAATGAACGAAAAAGAAAAGCACTTCCGCTTGTGTTCGTTGCATTTCTCAGGGCGAAATAGTTCTCGAGTTTCGCTCGCAAAAATGTCGGCAGTTAATGCGCATCTTTCTTGCGCAGATCGTAGCAAGGTTCGAAAAGACGAAAGCTGTAGTTTCCACGAATCGATAAATTTCAGCGAACTAACTAATAGTTATGCTGACGTGTGAATTAATACCTGAATTGAAGAGTTCAACGAATTTCTCCTATTTATCTACGTCCCACAAAGTAGAATGTGACACAAGGTCGGAAGGTGGGAATTTTCACTCTAGAGGAAGAGTGAGGTGAATCTCAAAAAATTGCCTAGGCAGGGCGCCTCAGACAGTAACCAATAAACTTACTCCTCCCCAAAGAGGGGAGACAAGGCATGGGAGGGGGTTAACCTCCCATAACTGCACAGGACAGTCAGAACAGATACTACACTTTGATCTTAGCCAAAAGACCAAGTAAAGCATCCGAACGAGTTCAACGAATTGCTAAAATCTGCCATCAGCAACACTTACTTTTATCAAATCTAATGACGTCATATTTGTTTGTGATATAATTCGTTCAGGATAACCAGTAGGATTACTTGGTGCCAGATTTGGTCGCAGACGCACATGTATGTAGATGTGGATCAAAATATTAAGAACTCCCGACAAGTGATAGAGGTGTGATTGACACGTGCACGCACATGTCGGGTGTTTTCTTGAGGAAACCTGTTGTTATTGATTTATGCAAGCAGATGGACAGGAAGATTTTTAATTTAATATACCGAAGAGTCGATATCTGATGAGACGATCTCATGCAGCACTTGATCGTAGGATCAGCGTGAGGATCAGCGAGTCTCACTTATTGTTCTATTCCTCACTACATTGCATGGGGCTTGGGTGACGAATGCGCATAGCCCGCCCCGGACCGCTGATCACTTTGTGATATTTGGAAGATATCACCCTCAACTTTTGACCCAAAGCTGAAGAGACATTGCTCAAAATGACGAGATTCTTAGAAAAGGCTGATTGGGAATCCATCGGAGATCACATCAGAGACGCCCCATGAAGTAAAATCATTTCTCTCCCTGCTGAACAGTGCGCAAATGAAGCAACTGAATGGGTCAAAGAATGCATATTCGCACACGGAAATTAGATAGCAAACACCACTATCCCGAATGGTTCACTTCAACCTGTGTAGCTGCCATTGCGCAAAAGCAGGAAGCGTTCAGCCGATTCAGCCGTTATAAGTCAGAAACAAATAGGCCCACATTTATAAAAGCTAGACATTTTTGTACAAGTAAGATAGCCGCATCCAAAAGAAGGTACACTGAAATGACCAGAAAACACATTAAAGTAAAGTACTCGCTATTTCTGAAAAATGTATAATAGTGTGGTGAATAATGGTCAATCAACTATTCCCCCATTATCTAACAACCATGATGTCTCTTGCACGGCAACTAAGAAAGCTAATATGCTTTCCAGCCGGTTCGGCTCCAGTCCACATGAAACCACACAAATAACTCCCTCAAAAATTTCTGTTGTCAGACAGAAGCCACACTCGATGATCTGGTCATGACCCTTTCCTATGTCTGTGATATCATAACAAACCTAGACACCTACCAGAGTTCCCCAGCGATGGCTCAATGATGTGAAGAGAGAGATTGAACTCACACAGGCAGTGTGTGCTCTTGCCACCAGGGTTAGGGTTAGGGTTTAGGGTTTAGGGTTTAGGGTTAGGATTAGGGTTTAGGGTTAGGGTTTAGGTTTAGGGTGTTAGGTTAGGGTTAGGGTTTAGGGTTTAGGGTTTAGGTTTTAGGGTTTAGGGTTAGGGTTTAGGGTTGGGTTTAGGGTAAGGGTTAGGGTTACGGTTTAGGGTTAGGGTTTAGGTTTAGGGTGTTAGGTTAGGGTTTAGGGTTAGGGTTAGGGTTGAGGTTTAGGGTTAGGGTTTAGGGTTTAGGGTTTAGGGTTTAGGGTTAGGGTTTAGGGTTGGGTTTAGGGTTAGGGTTTAGGGTTAGGGTTAGGGTTTTGGGTTAGGGTTTAGGTTTAGGGTGTTAGGTTAGGGTTTAGGGTTAGGGTTAAGGTTTAGGGTTAGGGTTAGGGTTTAGGGTAAGTGTTAGGGTTTAGGGTTACGGTTAGAGTTAGGGTTGGTACAATGTTATCTCTCATGGATTATGTGTCCGACTAGTCAGCACCCGTCAATTTGTTGCACTCATACGAGATCAAAGTGAAAAAGGTCAATGTTGTGTCCCATCGGGATCACAAAAGCATTTCTACACATTATAAAAAGGACGGCACAGTTTGGGTGAAAAATCCACAAGGAAGTTACACGTCGAAATTCAGACCACGCCGTAACACCGGACTTATAAGTCCACAGTCGGTAGTTATCAATGCGACGCCTCGGTACGTGAGAGACGTGCGCCCACGTCTCAGTTCAGTGCTGATGGTGGATAACAGCGGTGATATATTATCAGAGAGTGATGAAGTTTATTTACTCCTCGCGGAGTTAGGCACAAGGCCAGTTTTATCTTACTCCCACAAGTAAGATGTGACCCAAGATCGGGTCGAGCAAGTGGGGTTAAAAGCCAGCGCTCAAGAGGTGAGCACTCTGGCCATTTAAAAATTGCCTGGGCAGCCCCGTCGGCATTCCCCGGTAGGGGCGCCTCAGACAGTAAGCAATAAACTTACTCCTCCCCAAAGAGGGGAGGCGAAGCCTGGGAGGGTGGACCTCCTAGAACTGCACAGAACAGGCGTGCAGTATCCATCGGAACAGATACTACACTTTGATCTTAGCCAAAAGGCCGAGACCACTAGGAAGAGGGCCAGATATCGATGCAATTAGTAGTAGTTCCACCTCTGAGGGTGAGTGAGATGCCGGACCGACTGTGGCTGAGCTGCCTTATTGCACTGCCAATTTAGATCCTGGTATATCTGAAGCTTCGGTCAGAGAGAAAATATAACTGTCCCACTACGGAGGTGTTCAAGGGTAAAACGATTTGTCACACAGTCATTTTGTGATCATAAGATATGGGGAGAGTGTAACGAAGCATTAAAATAACACTAAAGAGGTTGGTTTGCCGCTAAACAGATAAACCGAACGTAACGAAACAAAAAAGAAATACCATTGGAAACTATTCTCGCTAAATGACGGTGGAATTTCCACGGTTCTCTCTTTTTTTGTGATTATCGTGTAAAACAATTCGCACGATTTAATGTTGGCCATCCCGGGGCGAGCAAACACTGTCATGATTTATGCTTTTCTTGTAGCGGCAGTAAAAACGTGTCGTTCGCGTGGGCAAACGGTATTATGCACATTGGTGTGTTTCAATGTTACAACAGGTGCTCATGTTTTAGGTTGAATTAAAATAAACGAAGTTCGTCAATTAACGCTTCAAGGTATATCGAAGAAAGAGAAAAGAAGAGAGAAACAGATTTCGATTCATTTATTTTATGTGTAACGCAGTAAAATCGAAATTGTTTATAACTAGCAAGGATATCTGTCTTGTGTGTTTTATTACGAGCTAAGATGCATATCTATGCGAGACGTGTATCTATATAAGTATTATTATTGTTATTATTATTATTATTATTAGTAGTAGTAGTAGTAGTAGTAGTAGTAGTAGTAGTATTATTATAGTGTGGGCCTATCTCTTATTGTAACATGTTATTAGTGTAGAGCGCTTAGGTGTTGTCATTGTTTGACAATACACGCTTTAGGGTATATTAGGGTATATTGGTGAGTTTAAATTACCTACGGGAGAGTTTGAATTACCGACCGGAGAGTTTGAATTACCTACGGGGGAGTGTGAATTATCGATGGGAGAGTTTGAATTACCTACTCGACACCAGCCTCGAGTGTCTTCGGTTTTTCTGTAAAAGGGTTTGTCACGACAACCATACATGAAAATACTTCACCCTACAAGTAAACCCGGACCAAGTATTCGAAGCACAAATAAGATCTCCTCGACACGGCTATACACTGGCTCATACGAGGAATAGAGAACCGTTTCCAAGTAAGGTTACCTGAAGTAACAGCACTTAGCTGGATACTCGACCAAACTAGATGAATTCTTGTCCTGGAATCCGGTAGACCATGAGACCTTAAGAAAAATATACTATAACAAAGTTTACTGGTTAATTAGAAAGAGGAAAATTAATGTTCTTAATTTTTTTTACTAACCCTACGTTTGACAAGTAAAGGAGGACTTTTATGGAATATTCGAGTATATGTGTATCTCATACAGAGATCAAGTGTAAGGCCAGGGAATGGGTCTCTTGATTTCTGAGAACTTCGACTGAAGTAAAATTAATCAAAAAGGGTGAACATTAGAGCTGAGAGGGGGAAGAAAACAAAATACCAAAGGCCATATGTACGACATGAAAGAAACTAGAAATTTAGGAAGATTCCATTAATTTGAGTAATCATAAGAGTTACTGGGCTCGTGAAAAAAACTTAAACCCGGTGAACTAAGTGCAAGATGGATCTAAACAATTACACTTAATGGAATGGTTAGAATCCTAAACTATCTATTGGTTGGAGTGTCTGAAATAGCAGGTGAATATCTGGCATCCGGTCTGATGCCCCATCTCCACCAAAAACAAAGTGAAAATGAAATTGAAAAAAGGGGTAAAAAATATAAACATGTCTATTTCTTTATACGTAAGAGCTTCGACTCAACAAAAGACAGATGGTTTTAAACTTGCTAACATAGTTTTACGGTGTTTTATATTAATTGAGATGCCAATCTATGTCAATAGGGAATTTGTTTTATTTTATTGTAGAGTTGATGTTTGACACAGGATATTAGTGGAGAGGTCTTCCAATAACTGGACTGATGCGGAATAGTAACGCTTGGGTGTTAAAGTGTGACAGTGAATTATTTTAATAGTTAAACAATAGACGCTTCAGCTTGAATGCTTATAAGAGAACATTCGAATTACCACTTAAGAGAGTTTGAATGCTTATATGAGAACATTCGAATTACCTCTTAAGAGAGTTTGAATGCTTATATGAGAACATTCGAATTACCACTTAAGAGAGTTTGAATGCTTATATGAGAACATTCGAATTACCACTTAAGAGAGTTTGAATGCTTATATGAGAACATTCGAATTACCACTTAAGAGAGTTTGAATGCTTATATGAGAACATTCGAATTACCTCTTAAGAGAGTTTGAATGCTTATATGAGAACATTCGAATTACCACTTAAGAGAGTTTGAATGCTTATATGAGAACATTCGAATTACCACTTAAGAGAGTTTGAATGCTTATATGAGAACATTCGAATTACCACTTAAGAGAGTTTGAATGCTTATATGAGAACATTCGAATTACCACTTAAGAGAGTTTGAATGCTTATATGAGAACATTCGAATTACCACTTAAGAGAGTTTGAATGCTTATATGAGAACATTCGAATTACCACTTAAGAGAGTTTGAATGCTTATATGAGAACATTCGAATTACCACTTAAGAGAGTTTGAATGCTTATATGAGAACATTCGAATTACCACTTAAGAGAGTTTGAATGCTTATATGAGAACATTCGAATTACCACTTAAAAGAGTTTGAATGCTTATATGAGAACATTCGAATTACCACTTAAGAGAGTTTGAATGCTTATATGAGAACATTCGAATTACCACTTAAGAGAGTTTGAATGCTTATATGAGAACATTCGAATTACCACTTAAGAGAGTTTTAATGCTTATATGAGAACATTCGAATTACCACTTAAGAGAGTTTGAATGCTTATATGAGAACATTCGAATTACCACTTAAGAGAGTTTGAATGCTTATATGAGAACATTCAAATTACCACTTAAGAGAGTTTGAATGCTTATATGAGAACATTCGAATTACCACTTAAGAGAGTTTGAATGCTTATATGAGAACATTCGAATTACCACTTAAGAGAGTTTGAATGCTTATATGAGAACATTCGAATTACCACTTAAGAGAGTTTGAATGCTTATATGAGAACATTCGAATTACAACTTAAGAGATTTTGAATGCTTATATGAGAACATTCGAATTACCACTTAAGAGAGTTTGAATGCTTATATGAGAACATTCGAATTACCACTTAAGAGAGTTTGAATGCTTATATGAGAACATTCGAATTACCACTTAAGAGAGTTTGAATGCTTATATGAGAACATTCGAATTACCACTTAAGAGAGTGTGAATGCTTATATGAGACATTCGAATTACCACTTAAGAGAGCTTGAATGCTTATATGAGAACATTCGAATTACCACTTAAGAGAGCTTGAATGCTTATCTGAGAACATTCGAATTACCACTTAAGAGAGCTTGAATGCTTATATGAGAACATTCGAATTACCACTTAAGAGAGTTTGAATGCTTATATGAGAACATTCGAATTACCACTTAAGAGAGTTTGAATGCTTATAGGAGAACATTCGAATTACCACTTAAGAGAGTTTGAATGCTTATATGAGAACATTCGAATTACCACTTAAGAGAGTTTGAATGCTTATATGAGAACATTTGAATTCTTACTGAAGAGAGTTTGAATGCTTACCAGACCCCATCCTCGAGTTTCCCCGGTCTCTCTGTACAGGGGTTTGTCAGGAGAACCTTATATGAGGGTACTTCCCCCTTTTAAGTAAACCGACAACAAATATTTAAATAGGAATAAAAATTAATAGGCATTTAACACTTAGAAACTGGCAGAATATTCCAAATAAAATGATCCCCTCAACATGTATGCGCACTGGGTAATGTGAGGTAAATAACGGTGCACCTTCTCCTAGTGATGTTACCACAAGGAATGACACTTCAAAAGACCAACCTAGTGATGTTACCACAAGGAATGACACTTCAAAAGACCAACCTAGTGATGTTACCACAAGGAATGACACTTCAAAAGACCAACCTAGTGATGTTACCACAAGGAATGACACTTCAAAAGACCAACCTAGTGATGTTACCACAAGGAATGACACTTCAAAAGACCAACCTAGTGATGTTACCACAAGGAATGACACTTCAAAAGACCAACCTAGTGATGTTACCACAAGGAATGACACTTCAAAAGACCAACCTAGTGATGTTACCACAAGGAATGACACTTCAAAAGACCAACCTAGTGATGTTACCACAAGGAATGACACTTCAAAAGACCAACCTAGTGATGTTACCACAAGGAATGACACTTCAAAAGACCAACCTAGTGATGTTACCACAAGGAATGACACTTCAAAAGACCAACCTAGTGATGTTACCACAAGGAATGACACTTCAAAAGACCAACCTAGTGATGTTACCACAAGGAATGACACTTCAAAAGACCAACCTAGTGATGTTACCACAAGGAATGACACTTCAAAAGACCAACCTAGTGATGTTACCACAAGGAATGACACTTCAAAAGACCAACCTAGTGATGTTACCACAAGGAATGACACTTCAAAAGACCAACCTAGTGATGTTACCACAAGGAATGACACTTCAAAAGACCAACCTAGTGATGTTACCACAAGGAATGACACTTCAAAAGACCAACCTAGTGATGTTACCACAAGGAATGACACTTCAAAAGACCAACCTAGTGATGTTACCACAAGGAATGACACTTCAAAAGACCAACCTAGTGATGTTACCACAAGGAATGACACTTCAAAAGACCAACCTAGTGATGTTACCACAAGGAATGACACTTCAAAAGACCAACCTAGTGATGTTACCACAAGGAATGACACTTCAAAAGACCAACCTAGTGATGTTACCACAAGGAATGACACTTCAAAAGACCAACCTAGTGATGTTACCACAAGGAATGACACTTCAAAAGACCAACCTAGTGATGTTACCACAAGGAATGACACTTCAAAAGACCAACCTAGTGATGTTACCACAAGGAATGACACTTCAAAAGACCAACCTAGTGATGTTACCACAAGGAATGACACTTCAAAAGACCAACCTAGTGATGTTACCACAAGGAATGACACTTCAAAAGACCAACCTAGTGATGTTACCACAAGGAATGACACTTCAAAAGACCAACCTAGTGATGTTACCACAAGGAATGACACTTCAAAAGACCAACCTAGTGATGTTACCACAAGGAATGACACTTCAAAAGACCAACCTAGTGATGTTACCACAAGGAATGACACTTCAAAAGACCAACCTAGTGATGTTACCACAAGGAATGACACTTCAAAAGACCAACCTAGTGATGTTACCACAAGGAATGACACTTCAAAAGACCAACCTAGTGATGTTACCACAAGGAATGACACTTCAAAAGACCAACCTAGTGATGTTACCACAAGGAATGACACTTCAAAAGACCAACCTAGTGATGTTACCACAAGGAATGACACTTCAAAAGACCAACCTAGTGATGTTACCACAAGGAATGACACTTCAAAAGACCAACCTAGTGATGTTACCACAAGGAATGACACTTCAAAAGACCAACCTAGTGATGTTACCACAAGGAATGACACTTCAAAAGACCAACCTAGTGATGTTACCACAAGGAATGACACTTCAAAAGGCCAACCTAGTGATGTTACCACAAGGAATGACACTTCAAAAGACCAACCTAGTGATGTTACCACAAGGAATGACACTTCAAAAGACCAACCTAGTGATGTTACCACAAGGGATGACACTTCAAAAGACCAACCCAAATCAATCCTGTCATCCGGTAAAACCAAGCAAATACCATAAGAAAAATAAAATACTCATTAGTTAAGTCGTCTATTGAAGAGATAGACAATTTTTTTACCATTGTCTTGCTTACTCAAGGTATGATATATGGGGAAGAAAGACAAAATTGTATCAAATTTGTTGGAAAAAAGTTTACTATATAATACATATCTGGTGACAAACATATTGTCTTACTAAATACGGTGTCATCCGAGAAAAATATACCACTTAACAAAATTCCAGTTGCGATCGCGTTGTTTGCATCTACAGAGACCATCTTTCTTTCCTTTAACCACGCAGACGTGTTGCACATGCAAAGAAGTTGTGCAAATAAATGCAAACAGACCAATGAACAACAATTCTCAGGTCATGGTTGTTTTTTCCCATTTTTTTAGTTGGATTTCACGAGGATCTAGAGTCTAATCTATCCGACTATCCCAGAAAATCTAGACGACGGACAGTTTAATTCATACATTTGCTAGGGGTAATAATGAAAATGATACACTAGTTCGACCGGTATTTGAACATGGCGAGCTGAGCACCTGATGCGCGATCTGAATAATATCTTCAAATTCGGGTTCGAGGATTACCATTGCTTGACAATGTAATGTAAGATTCCAAGGAATGCCTGCATGTAAAGCTTTGTTCTTAGTCAGAAAAGGTTTTGCACCTAAGAAATCACACTCGTAAGCGACTGTCAACCTGATTTGCGAGTTTTACATCATTGGACGATAACAGTTGCCGCAGGTTTTATTTCAGCCTCTCTTTCACTTAAATGCATAATTTAGCAACGGTTGAAGAGGACATCTCTTCAGCTGATGTTTTCGACAAAAAGTTTTGTCCATCGGTCACAGTTTTTTTAACGTAATAAATTCATTGCGGAATTCGTCTCATTTCAAAATATCAGAGATCTTGACTACTTTTAGAAATGGGAAATATTGCCTTAATAGTAAATATTAAATTCCAAACAAATAAAGCAGATACGATGACCGGTAATCGAAACCGAAACATTGAGATCTTCAGTCTGAGGTTCCACCAACTGACCTATTTTGACTTTCTTATAACTAGAGCTTAAAACATTACAATAACTAAATAATTATAGCTTTTATGTGACGTAATAGATTTATGAGTTTCGTCACGTTTCAAAACATGAATTCAAACATAAGCGATAATAAAAAATAAATAAATTCATGAGTAAATATTATCAATCGCATTGAATATTATTTTAATTGTCCCAAACAATTTATTTTGATTAAACTACCTATTGTATGTAGTTCTGTCACAATTATATAACTCTCGCAGCCTATCAAAAATCTGCGACCGGAAGGAGCTTATATTTTCTTTTTTCTTTTAAACAGCAGAAAAAGAAATCATTTTATGTAAACATATGAAATTATTTTACAAGACAAAACAATTGTATTTTACAATGAAGCTTTTTGCTATAACTCGTCTTTCTAAGAGAACAGGTTTAAAGGCACAATTGCATGCGTAGCAGACTCGCACCAACAACTAATAGATGGTAAGCATGGATGGGGTTTATTGTCTGACATCTGAGGTTGCCACATTAATGGAAGAGTGCCGAAGGAACTACATATTTGGTTTTGTTCCATTCCAGTGTATCGAATTTCTGAGTGTTGGTTGTTTTCGTGGGAAGGCAAATGAATGCAGACAGTATCGATCACGCACGACTGCGAAGAAAACGAACGCAAAAAATAACTTTGATTTATAATTGACTCGCAATCACGTCAACTGGCTGTTTCTTTGTCCTTAATAATAATTTGCAAAATATATGACATAAACCGTGATTTGTTTTTCTTTTATTAGGACCGGAAGGAGCATATATTTTCTAGACAACCGACTTAGGAGTATCGTTTTTTTATTTTGTGTACTACATCATTTTTTTTTTGTTCGTAAAAGGTGCATTTTTTTTTAAATAAAGTAAAGTGAAAGTTGTTTCAATTACCAATTAAGATTAATCCACGGATTTAACCATCAAAAGTTACGTAATAAAATTATTTCATTACTTTTTACTGCTCATGTCTTTCTAAAAGAATATTATTATGCTATCAAACGTGTTTTTTTTTCGTTTGAAAAAATGACGTCATAAATTATGTGCGGCAACAAACAATAAATTATCAAGACATTTTAGTCCTAGATAGATGACACATATTATGCTTTTGAAATTTGAAACCTACAAGATTAATATATATATATATGACTGCTTAATTAAATTAGGAATGAATCATGTACATACAAATATATAAGCATACACACATAACTAACTTTATATATATATATATATATATATATATATTTGTATGTACAGGATTCATTCCTAAATTAATTAAGGGGTCATTATGAATTTTGGAACACAGCTGATACGTGTAAGGGGTCGTAATGTAAGTTATATTTTGTTTGATTAAGTTTAAGGCAAATGACGTAAAATGGAGGTTTAGACGCGTCCTGAATATCTGGATCCCTTTGTGGAAGTAGAATAGGTAGTAGATATAAATTAATAAATATTCCGCAAATTTCAGTTTGGTTGATGTATTTTACAGGGTGTTAAGGGGAAAAATATGGGTACAACATACTACTTGAAAAATATGGGTACAACATACTACTTGAAAAATATGGGTACAACATACTACTTGAAAAATATGGGTACAACATACTACTTGAAAAATATGGGTACAACATACTACTTGAAAAATATGGGTACAACATTCTACTTGAAAAATATGGGTACAACATACTACTTGAAAAATATGGGTACAACATACTACTTGAAAAATATGGGTACAACATACTACTTGAAAAATATGGGTACAACATACTACTTGAAAAATATGGGTACAACATACTACTTGAAAAATATGGGTACAACATTCTACTTGAAAAATATGGGTACAACATACTACTTGAAAAATATGGGTACAACATACTACTTGAAAAATATGGGTACAACATACTACTTGAAAAATATGGGTACAACATACTACTTGAAAAATATGGGTACAACATACTACTTGAAAAATATGGGTACAACATTCTACTTGAAAAATATGGGTACAACATTCTACTTGAAAAATATGGGTACAACATTCTACTTGAAAAATATGGGTACAACATACTACTTGAAAAATATGGGTACAACATACTACTTGAAAAATATGGGTACAACATACTACTTGAAAAATATGGGTACAACATACTACTTGAAAAATATGGGTACAACATACTACTTGAAAAATATGGGTACAACATACTACTTGAAAAATATGGGTACAACATTCTACTTGAAAAATATGGGTACAACATACTACTTGAAAAATATGGGTACAACATACTACTTGAAAAATATGGGTACAACATACTACTTGAAAAATATGGGTACAACATACTACTTGAAAAATATGGGTACAACATACTACTTGAAAAATATGGGTACAACATACTACTTGAAAAATATGGGTACAACATACTACTTGAAAAATATGGGTACAACATACTACTTGAAAAATCTCATATATCAGATTTGTATTGATTTTTTTCTAAAACACTCTTTAACTCTAGATTTTTTTAGAATCAAAATCATTTAATAGATTTTATCAGCATTGAAAGGATTTTAGAAATAAGTTTTAGTTGCATTATCCTCTGATTTTAATCTTTGTAAGGGGACATAAAAGTGGTGCAAAACTGTTCTGTTCGAGGAATGAATTTTACTCGTCCTGAGACTGGTGTTCTTCTACTGTTTATGTATATAAAGATAAAGTTGTAGGTACTGTTTATTTGTTTGTTTGTTGTTTTTTTTACGGAATCCACATAACCATATGTATTATGAAAGAAGATTGCGCAAAGTTCTTGAATAAGTATATTTCAATTTAATCCAAAGAGGAAACGATAATATCGTGGGGTCTCCGCCCGCGCCATTGATCCATAAAAAATAAATATGACTTGTTCCATTATTTTATTACATTTACAATTTTGGAAATGATAGAAATTACAAACAAAAATAGCACTGTAAATAAGGGCTTCAGGTGTTTGTGTTCTCATCTATTCACTCGAACGCCGGGTGTTTCTCGAGGGGGTCAAAGTCTATAAAGTACCAATAATTATTTCAACACGTGTCACTATACTTACAGTTTCTCTCATCGAAACCAAAGCTAAATACATGTTTAGGGTCCGCCCACATGTGACATTAAAGGACCGAAAAGAAATAAGATCACAAGGAGGTAGTTAACAAGAGTATTTATTTACAGAATGTACAGATGTAATGTGTTGTTAGATTGCTTTTGAATGAGTTCGTTTATTAATAGGGTTATGACGTAATAAAGTAGATTACCATAACACCACAAGAGATGAGTATTATAAAATGCAAAAAATAAGATTAAATATATTATATGGTGTAATAGGATGGGTCAGGAAAACATATCAGTCATCATTCGATCCCGGATAACACAGGATATTTTTGCTAGTAAATAATATTTGAAAACAGGAATCGGGTGAATATCTAATGAAAGACGATGAGCAACAACTTTATGGAGTCCATCTTTAAGTTTGGACTCGTGTTTCATTAGAAATACATGCGAACAATTGTCTAAGTGTTTCTTCTCTCAAATTGAATTAATTTTTTTTTGTTTGCTTAACAGAACACATTTAAAATGGCGGTTGCTTTTTTATTTCCTATTTTAATTTCAATTGTGCCCTCCATTATCTTTTTATCGCTATTATTAGTGGAAACGGTGAGTGCAGCAAAAACGATCGCTACGTTAAAGAAGCTTTAATTGGAAACATTCTAAGCTAAATTCAATGAGTATATTCAATTAGAACTGAATTAGATCGCGAGGGAGGAATCTAGACAACTTATCCGAAAGTCAAAGTAAACACTGTTCTTTTAAAGTTGGCAAGATAGTAGAAGAACCAATTCTACTCGAAATGAAATAGTAAAACTGTTATCGCAAAGACGATACACTTATTGAGACTTTCAGTTATAAACGCAGCTACTGGTAGAAAATGATACTAAAATATCAGAAATTAAAATGTAACTTTTTTTTAACTAGCAAGTATATGCTCCATGTAGGTGCATATTTTTTTAACTAGCAAGTATATGCTCCATGTTGGTGCATATTTTTTTAACTAGCAAGTATATGCTCCATGTAGGTGCATATTTTTTTAACTAGCAAGTATATGCTCCATGTAGGTGCATATTTTTTTAATAGCAAGTATATGCTCCATGTAGGTGCATATTTTTTCAACTAGCAAGTATATGCTCCATGTAGGTGCATATTTCTGCTAGGCTGGGAGTATTATATGATGGTGACAGAACGACATACAATACGTTGTTAAAGCAAAATAAATATTAAAATATTACTGTTATAATTAAAATAAAAGTAAAATACCTTATTTATGGACGTTAAGCGCGAACGCAGACCCACAATATTTTTATAAATAAAATAAAGTAAAACCTATTTCCATTTCATACGTGTGAAAATAAACGCAGACACCACATTTTATATAAAATCCCTTTTCCCTTCTTTTCTCTTCTACGAACCTCCTATTTCTACACTGTAGGTTGAGTATGATGGAACATATAAAGGCCTAAGATTGAATAATTCTATCTGGCCATGCTTTATTTTACTTTACTTAATTATCCCCCTTTAACCATCTTAATGCTGATCCCTAATTATCTCCCTTAATCTTTACTTGACTATTCGAACCTATATTTACAATTGCAACACTTAACATAAATATTAAAAATCTAATATAAAAAATAAAATAATAATAATAATAATAATAATAATAATAATAATAATAATAATAATAATAATAATAATAATAATAATAAAGAAAAATTAATAATAAATTAAAAAACAAATAATAATTTTTGTATGAATAAAGTAAGTCAAACGTGTTTCCTTTTTATGGATGTCAAGCGCGAAAGAAAATAATAGGAAATTACAACAACTATTTACAGAAAGTACAGAACTAATGTGTTGCCAGTGATTGATTATGGATTGGTCATAGCGACTCTGTCTATTAATAGTGTTGTGAAGAATCCATGGAGTGACACCATAGAATAAGTCACCATAATAGAAAGTTAGAATTATTTGTTGTCAACCAAAAAAATAATACCTTTGATTGAAAAAAGTCTACTAAAAATCAGATAATCAAACAATATTAAAGAAACTTTCGGTAGTTATTAAATTAAGACTGAATGTTATTGCAAAGCGTTTATATGTTCTAAGATAGAGTAATGCTGCCACATCAGGGGAGGTGCCTTTCAGAGCACTCTTTTCTGCCTTGACTTCGCAATCTAGTGGTTAGTCTAGCTCTACTCTATCTTCAATCTCTTGCCCCTCCGTGTAAGACATTCATACCTAAAACCCGTTACCACAACTGCGTCCCATATGTGACTAACCTCAGATGCAAATTCTGTGAACAAAATGTCCTTCCAAGTAACTCTCCTCTGCGGAACACATTAGCACGGTACTGATTTCCTGAAGAGTACGACATGTCAACAAAGAGTTGTCATAAACTGTCCACATATTTAATTATTACATTAATCATTTTATTATAATATTCTACATCATTCAACCGACAATTGATTCATTTCATTAACCATTATCCTCGAGTGGCTTCTAGCGTTGATAAGTAATGATTCATTAGTAAATATAAAATTAATGGAAATATTTAGAAAAATAAGGCAAACTTATGTGAAAAATATAATTATTGGCTAATGTTAATCTTGGGGTTGTCTTTTATTAAACACACATTATAGATGGTTTAAGTCACTTAAAATATTTTGCTCTCCACTTCATTTTAAAGAGGAAATACTTCGTATAATACGCATAATGGAAATTCAGTCATTACTTTTAAATGGCGATAAGGTCTTACCCATTATTATTATTTTTTTTTTTTTTTTTTTTTTAAATTTATTTTTAATTTATTTTTATTCATTATGTTTTTATTCTTTCTTTCTCTCTCTTTTTTATTCCCTATATTTTTTTATTCTTTTTTTTATTCTTCTTTTTTATTCTCTCTCTCTTTTTTTATTCTTTTTTATTCTTTTATTCTTAGTATTGAAATGTTTTTATATATATATTTCTATATATATTTTCATATGTTTTTTATTTTTTATTCCCTTTAATCTTGAAAAATATAATTATTGGCTAATGTTAATCTTGGGGTTGTCTTTTATTAAACACACATTATATATGGTTTAGGTCACTTAAAATATTTTGCTCTTCACTTCATTTTAAAGAGGAAATACTTCGTATAATACGCATAATGGGAATTCAGTCATTACATTTAAATGGCAATAACACCGTGAAGCATGTACGGTGTGTATATGTATAGTGAACATTAATAATACACTTTTAAAGGTAGCTAGTAGTCAACACTATGAATAGACAGAGTCGTTATGACCAATCGATAATCAATCTCTGGCAATACATTACTTATGTACTTCCTTAAATAGGTACTCTGGCTAACAACCTCCTTGTTGTCTTATTTTGTTGGGGCCCTTAAAGGCCACAACACTTTCATTGTAAGTCGGTAGTATAATTTCATGAGAATATCATTATGTCAACAGTCTTACATGTCACCGCAGGCATAGAGAAAGTTACAAATAAAATACGGCAGTTTTATACTTCAGCTCGCGCCTTATACACATCCAGTCACGGTTTTAATAACACAATCTGAACTGTTAACCGTTTTTGTGTCGTGTGTACAACCACAAAGGGTTAGACCACAAGGTGACACATTTAAAGATGGCGACGTCCACGTATGGTAAAACTCAACGTAATGCAATATAGAGAGGCACATTAAGAATATCCCTTCTTGTTCCTACAAATAAAACCTATTTACAAACACAACTTTCTATTTAATATTGTTAGATTTTTGTCGAGAATATTTCCATAATTTTATTTTTATACTTTCAAACTGATGTACAATTTATTCAACGCAAGGGAATTAAACTCTTTTCCATTTATTCAGGTAATTTCCATTTTCCGGTTCAAAATTCCCCAAAACTGAATTTGTTGTTTCTAATAATTGTTTGCGTCTTATTTTATTGATTTTACCCTTTATAATATAATATATATATATATATATATATATATATATAACTTCTTTGTAAAATGGTAAGAAAAATCCCAGCAGAGTGCTCGATTAATTAAGAATTAAAGTTAAAAATTAAGAGCATAATATTTATTTATTCTGGTACAGAAAAATTAGTACAACATTCGTACCGTCGGTTTCAAGCACAGAAGGTCTTACCCATTATTATTTTTTTATTTTTTTTATTTTTAAATTTATTTTTTATTTATTTTTATTCATTATGTTTTTATTCTTTCTTTCTCTCTCTTTTTTTATTCTCTATATTTTTTTCTTCTTTTTTTTTCTTCTTCTTTTTTATTCTCTCTCTCTTTTTTTATTCTTTTTTTATTCTTTTTTTATTCTTTTATTCTTAGTATTGAAATGTTTTTATATATATTTTTCTATATATATTTTCATATATTTTTTATTTTTTATTCCCTTTAATCTTGAATTCCCTCGTGTTTTAAATCTCAACGGTCTTATTACACTAAATTTAAATTTAAACAAAAACACACAACACACTGAGCAAATAACGCGTCCCAACGAGAGTGTCATGTGACCTCACATTTCTAAAACAGATGACAACAGAAGCTGAAGAGAGCCGGATGGGTAAGACCTTCCGTGCTTGAAACCGACGGTACGAATGTTGTACTAATTTTTCTGTATATATATAGATTTGTGTATTTCTATTACGATTTTGCTGGTGATGTTTTACAGAGAATGTTAAAGTTTTAAACTTCAAATTTGTACAATATTTTGTAGATAAATTATTTTTCTTTCTGTGAGTTTCGTTCTCTTCATATTTTTAGTTAAAAAGTTTTAATAAAAAGGCAAACATTATGTTTGTAAAATGTTACAATTTTCACGTTTTAAAATATAATAACAGGTAATAACAAGACAAATTAATGAAATTAAATTCAATTTTCTTTATAAATGTTCCGGTAAATTCAATATATGATGAAATTTAATTTTCTTTATAAATGTTCCGGTAAATTTAATATATGATGAAATTTAATTTTCTTTATAAATGTTCCGGTAAATTTAATATATGATGAAATTTAATTTTCTTTATAAATGTTCCGGTAAATTTAATATATGATGAAATTTAATTTTCTTTATAAATGTTCCGGTAAATTTAATATATGATGAAATTTAATTTTCTTTATAAATTTTCCGGTAAATTTAATATATGATGAAATTTAATTTTCTTTATAAATGTTCCGGTAAATTTAATATATGATGAAATTTAATTTTCTTTATAAATGTTCCGGTAAATTTAATATATGATGAAATTTAATTTTCTTTATAAATGTTCCGGTAAATTTAATATATGATGAAATTTAATTTTCTTTATAAATGTTCCGGTAAATTTAATATATGATGAAATTTAATTTTCTTTATAAATGTTCCGGTAAATTTAATATATGATGAAATTTAATTTTCTTTATAAATGTTCCGGTAAATTTAATATATGATGAAATTTAATTTTCTTTATAAATTTTCCGGTAAATTTAATATATGATGAAATTTAATTTTCTTTATAAATGTTCCGGTAAATTTAATATATGATGAAATTTAATTTTCTTTATAAATGTTCCGGTAAATTTAATATATGATGAAATTTACTTTTCTTTATAAATGTTCCGGTAAATTTAATATATGATGAAATTTAATTTTCTTTATAAATGTTCCGGTAAATTTAATATATGATGAAATTTAATTTTCTTTATAAATGTTCCGGTAAATTTAATATATGATGAAATTTAATTTTCTTTATAAATGTTCCGGTAAATTTAATATATGATGAAATTTAATTTTCTTTATAAATGTTCCGGTAAATTTAATATATGATGAAATTTAATTTTCTTTATAAATGTTCTGGTAAATTTAATATATGATGAAATTTACTAAAACATTGTTTCATCAGAAATGTAAAATATTCGATAAAAACAACTGTAAAGTAAAGCTAAAATAGTATTGAAATACAAAACTTGCAGGACCTTTTATGAATGTGGTGTTATGCTTATTTGGTGATAATATTCGTTTTACGTTATTTGTTAAGGTCAGTTGTAAGTCCACAATTGAGGCATATGAATGATTTGGTTGTTTTGTTTTACGGCATATCAACCCTTTTCAGGTTATTTAATGCCGAATGCAGTCATTTTGGTGAAAGTTTTTATGCTTCAAGTTGTTTATATCTTCAAATATTTATTCATGGTGTTTAGTTTGGTTAATTTGTTTTACGGCATATCAACCCTTTTCAGGCTATTCAATGCCGAATGCAGTCATTTTGGTGAAAGTTTTTATGCTTCAAGTTCTTTATATGTTCAAATATTTATTGATGTTGTTTGGTTTGGTTTATCTGTTTCTATTTAACCCATAGTTGGGACCCTAACAGGTACTACCACTCCGGGTCAGGGTGGACCTGGGAGCAATGGTAATTAAGAGGAGGCTCCACATTCCCCAAAGTCCGTAAGCCGGATCTCACCATCGGATGTAGTTTAAGGTCATATCCAGGACCGGGAGTAGGGTAAGAAAAATAAAAATAAAAAAGGGGAGGGAGAAAGGGAGAGGGGCTGTTGTTTTTGTTTTTGGTTTTGTAGAACATAATTAAGTTTTACAAAAAAAAAAAAAAAAAAAACGTCAATGTAGGTGAATTTCGTCTCAGGGAGCCACAGGGCAGCCTGATCTGGTATCACCAGATGAATGATTTGAAAATTGAAATTAAATTAAGTTGTCTCTCAGAATTTAAGGCAAAGCAACACGTTAGAAAAGATTATGATAAAAGGTACGCCAAGATCCTTTATTCCTCCTATGAAAATAGTCCAGAAGTAACTCTCATGATTTCATTATTTACCAATCAATCCATCGCATTAACATTTATCCTCGATTGACTTAGTCGTATTAAAAAGCGTAGTTATGATAATTAAATACAATCTGACTGCAGATTTAAATCGTCACCCTCAGAAGATGACCAACAGAGCAACTTCACTCAAGCAATGAAGATTAACATACAACAACGAAGATAAAGTTAAGGACGGAACCAAAAATGGGTCAACCTTTTTGTAATCCGGAGTACCAGTCGTTATTTCACTTGATCTACACAGTATCCTTTAACTATTTTCTTTTTGAGCCTCGACAGGTATGATATAAAAGTCCGTGATCTGCTTCGGCTCCAGCTTAGACGGACACTGACCAATGAAGATAGACTTAAAAACGAAATTAAAAAGAATACATCAGCTTCATTTCGTAATAAAAATTTCTGGTGATTATTTCATCTAAGACAGATAATCGTTATTTAACCAGTTTTTTTATGTTTGAACGAAAACTTCCCGCTTCTCTGTGTATGTATTCGTTTGGTCCGAAGATAAACTCTGCCAGAAAATTAATAGTTTTCTAGAAATTGTAATAATTATTCGACCTGATCATTCTTTTCAGAGATTTTAGTCTTGCAAAGCGAGTCTGGTTTAGCTTGATAAACGGCTGGTGTCTCATGTCGACAATGATGTCTCTTTAAAATGTCACTCGTTTAGTCTGGTGGTCAGGGTCGATAATCTTCGGTCACTGATGGCTGGAATATATTTCAGGATGACCAGTCTGTCTGATCGGTCCAAAGCATTGCGTGTGAGCAAAGGCACACAATATTTGCTTTTACCGGCGTATGTTTAAGATATTGAGATATAAGACAAAATGGCGACAACAAGAGAAAGAGAGATAGATGAATGGAGATGCAGTGGCGGCTGATTTATAGGTTTATCCAACTGTAGTTGACCAATTTACATATCAATAACTGGTTGAACTTCATTGGCGTTGCCGAGAATCTTTTTAATTTTCAATTTTTGTTTGCTTTATTTTATAAACTATGCGGTTTGGTTTTTAATACCGAATTATTTATATTTTTAAATAGGATTTTGAACGTTTAATTTATTTTTTAATTCGTATTTTATTTTGTATCCTTTGGTTATTGAATTATTAATCAGACCAGATTTTTATGAAACAATAACTAATTTTAATATCTAATGTTGTTTTAATCGCTATTTATAAAATACTTTGAGGTCAATAGCTTCAAATACTTTAATGTTTTTAATTCATGAGAATCTGTTGGGTTTACTATTCAACAGCTTAAATGCTTCGACATTTCGAAGGGTCACGAATTACGGTATTCTTTTTTTCATCTATTAACAAAAGATTAAAATGACTGACTTATTTGTAAAGAAACAGAAATGCATACTGTTGGATTTAATTTCGTAAGATAATTATTTTTAAATAGTATTTATGAAAAGATTTTTAAAAGTTATTTTAATACTTTACGCCATTGCATTCTTTATTTGAATGAATATTCGATTGAAACTATATTTAAAAATAATGTGTAATCTATGTAGGGGCGACTAACAGACATACATACACAGACACACGAGAAGAGGTGTCTCATTTCTAAGAGTCCAAAGACATTTAAGTTAAAATATAGCAACATTTAATATGCCGTTTATTTTCAATTGATACATTCTGTAAAGAACAATTGATAATGTCATGAATCAATTATTTTAAATGTCCATTTCGAAACAATACGATGTACTAAAAATATGTTCTTTGAAAAACCGGGAATAAAAGTAATTCTTGATTTCGAAAGAGATGTCCGAAATTAAAGCCATAAATACATTACATATTAAGTGTTTATCCAGTTTCATGAAAGTGGAGTTTACAAAGCCTTACAAGAAAAGTTTATTTTATTTCATACGTTTTCTTGTTTTCTTTGAGGCTTTCTCACAATTAATGAGGGTTGAAGTTTACGAGCCCGACAAACAAAGTTTATTTTATTATATGCTTTCTTTTTTTCATTATGAACATTATCAACGAAGTATATGTCGGTAAATATGTGTAAGTACGAAGTTAAAACAATTACATTTGGATGCAACTGAAACCCATTACGAAAATGACACTTTACTAAAATGTTAAATCGGTACATACGAACCGTGTCGGCCCTGGGTATGACCTTAAAAACATCTAGTGGTGAGGCCTTTTAGTTGCCATTGTTCCCAGGTCCATTCTAGCCCGGAGTGGTCGTACTTTAAGGGGCCAATATATGAGTCAAATAGAACCTACTGGCGCTACCAAATCAGGCTGCCTGAAGTTATTGACTTCCTGACTCAAACTGCACCAAACATTGATGTTTTATTGGGTTCTTTTTCCTTTGCAAAACCCAATCATGTTCTGCAAAATACAAAACAAAAAACAACAATGGTTATAGCCTTTTTAAGAAAAATAAATGTTTTATGAATTTTTAACATTATATATATATATATATATATATATATATA
>OY744532.1:21792706-21795206 GCA_963556195.1 Sepiola atlantica | reverse complement strand
CCTTATCTCATCAATTAACCCTCCCAATAAATTTTTCCTCCCCATTAGACCTAACAACTATATCTACCCGTGACACATTTAGTAGATTGAACTAACATTACCCCTCCTACTTCCCACCGATCATTAACATATCTAATATCTAGACATTTATACCTCATCTCCTATTATCCTTTTACTTCAGCTCCACTCCTAACCTCTTATATTTATCACATTTTTCTCCTGTCCGTAAACCCACCCACAAACTCCTTCATGGCCTCTTATTTTCACCCCCTTATTATCTCCCACACTTCCACTAGACCGTTCTTATATTGGACTCTTCCTAATTGCAACATATTCCCCTGTAACTTCTTTTTGTTCTCCTTTTAACTACGACCTTTGAATTCCCCTCCAATTGGGTCCATTTATATCCCCATGTAATTCTTATCAGATCTCTAACACACTAGCTTCAAAACGCAAGTCTGCTTAATTTTTCTATCCAACCCTGGCCCATAACACTTATATTATTTCAACTGTTACTAGCATTTCTGTCCTATCTCCTTAATAGCCTCCATAACCCCCTCTGTGAAATCTTTTTAACTAATTGATTGATTCAAGCTAGTTACATAACTACTTATTTTGGCCTATTTTGAATAATCCTAATCTCTCTAACTACTCGCGAGCCATTTTATATCGGTCTATTCTCCTTTTGCTCACCTTATCTTATCTTATCTTTGACTAATCTCACCCCCATCCCCTCAAATCATATTTTCATACTACTTGGAAACCCCTTGCAAGCTTCCCTTATATATCTAATTTAATTTTAAACTGTAATTGTTAATTGTTACCCTGTTACGACTCACTCACCATTTAAACCATAAATTATAACAATGACACTGCACTCAAGTTTTTGATTCAACCAACCCAATTCCACCCCCTATTACTTGTGTACAAATTGTTTCAAACAATCTATCCTTATCCCTTACACTGTTCCCCTCTCCTAAATTTCAATATAACCGAGTAGAACAGACTTGATCTTTAATTTAACTAACTCTCTTCCCATCAATTTATTTCCCCCTCTTGTCTCCTTGGTCATTTAACGTCCCTCCTAATTATTCATCTAACCCTTAATTTGTTTTTTTTAATTAACTATTCCCTAGCTCCTTTTAAATTTAATTTTTAATTTTTTAATTTTAATCATTCACTCTCTCACATTCCTCTATTTATTTTACCATGCTTTTAACTAATTCTACTTTAACCCTTTTTAACCCCCAGTAACCAAAACTGGTAATTACAATTTAATTTGCTCTTAGCTGCCTGAAATGTTAGAAGCTCACTCATTTGATTTCTATTTTTAGAATCTACAATTTCTATACCACTTCAGATTAATCCCACTCCCTAAACCTACATCCTACCGACCGCCCGCCCACACCCTTAACCTACCTGTCACTTTAACTGCATCCCCATACCAACCCTTCATCCTTTTCCTTTCCCTTCTTTTTTATTTCCCCCTAATTCACAAAGCGGCTTTTTAAACAATCCCGTACCTCATAACCCCCCCCCCCACCCCCAACCCCAAATCTTTAAAAATTTTGCCTTTTTGTCTCATTCGGATTTAAACCTTGAATGAGATTCATCTGTTTTATTTGGCCATGGAAGTACATAAAAAATGGCCTGTTTTCCTCTTCTCAACCCCTTTTAAGTGCGTCTGGACTTACCTATATTTTGAGCACTTTCTCCAATCTGCTCCCTCGCAAAGAGTTTTTCTTCACACTCTACAATTCACCAGACTTCTTTTCAACGGAAATTTACCACCCGGACAATTTGCATATGTTTTTCACGGAACTTTTCTTTTCATTCAATACGTTTTTTTAACAAAAATTATTTTAATAATTTTTAATAATAATTTTCATATTTTTCAAATATTTGAACTTTGGTTTTTTCGAAAGCCAACTTATCCATCTGTATTTCTCCTCTGATGATAAGATTTCGATCTTTGAAAAGCCTTGGCTTAAGGAAAGAATAATAAACACTAGTTTATTACTGAATACACCTTGCATTGAACAATTGAAATTTGAAATAAATCTGGAGAATCATCTCATATTTATCACTCTTTTTTCTTCTATCTCTCTCTATATATGTATATATGTATATATGTATATATATATATGTATGTATATATATATATGTGTGTGTGTGTTGCCGGACTTTATTTACAATATTTCCCACATCTAATGTCAGTCCAGTTTGAGTGTTTGGTTTGGATGCGGAATTGGTATAGGAGCACAATAGCAAATAAATAATATTCATTTCTGTAAAGCTGGTTCTCTCCTCCTTACGAACCAGTGTAATTAATAAGAAACTTTTTCTCCTCCCTCATATCTCATATATGTTCATGCACTTATGTGTGCAGTGTTGTTGTCCCAATTACACTATTCTATTACATCCCATATTTCCTGGTCACCCCTGACCCTTTTCCTATGATAATTTTTTATAAAGTGTTTTTCTCCCCCTAAAAAGTATC
>OY744532.1:21780206-21790206 GCA_963556195.1 Sepiola atlantica | reverse complement strand
ACAAAACGGCTATTCGTTACAAGCGTTACCCACGGCCCGATCGATGTGGTTTCTTGTAGATATGTTTCGACGCAACTAAATTGGGATTCGTCTATTCAATCCCCGTGTTTAACGATTAAAATGCTATTTCAAACAAGTCTGGTCGGCAAACGGGCGAACACACCCTCTTATGGGCAATTCTATTGCAACTTTAAGGGTGACAGACCGACAATTCTATTTAAAAGTTAAGCGTACGAGAGCGACTGACCTACTCTTATACATACGCTTAGATGACACATTAAAGTACAAGTTACTCAACACAATTAAAGTTGAACGGGGAAAACACTTTAATAACGCTATGGAAACATATAAAAATGGAATATGTTCCCAAACGGGAACATTGCCAAAGAAAAACATTTTATTAGCTAACTTTTTTGTTGGGTATATTGGCAATTTCACTTATTTCTTTATCGAAGACAGTAATTGCTTTTCGATAAAATTCAATTGAGTTCAGATTGCATTTTACTCTCTCATATTTCAGTTACGTGTAACTTAAAATTGATATCATTTTTCATTATCATTCGAGGAAATTATTTTGCATATTTCTGACAATTAAATTCTATCGTCCGTGTTTTTAACATTTTCGTTATTAGTCTAAAGTTGTATGAATTGATCAATTAGGTATTTCCGTTTTTACATTCTAGAAGTGTTCTTTTCTTTATCCTTTTGTCTTTGTGATTGCTTTTCTGCCATGCGCAAGGCGATACGTATAAGAGGCCTGACGGTCATGCTACGTAAAAAGAAACGTTATTCGTATGAATCAATATGATACGACTCTTGTGCCTGCTTGATTCTGTTGGCAGTAGTTTCCATGATTCTTTGTAAAAGGTATTAACATCCCTTGTAAAACTTTTGCTATGGATGCGACAAGACTCGAATACGACAGGCTGAGTCGTGAATTCCGACAAATCCAAACGACTACAACGTCTAATCAGAAAACTATGTATGGTACAAAGGCATCGTAATCCTGCGATTGTCAACGTTATTTTCTTCATAGTCCATGAAACTAGTACAAAAACTGTAACATGTGACAAACATATCACATATCAAATGTTAAAGATTATCAACATTATTGTTTCTTTGTAAAAATGGTTATGTTGGTTTATTGGTTAAAATCTAGCAAATATAATTGTACAATAAGTGTACGTGTATGTATAATTGTGTGGTTACCAATCAGACATACCGCACGGTTTGCACATCCAACTTTCGCCGTTAACATTAAGTTCTAGATTCGAGTTTCGCCTTCCTCTAGGATCTCCGGTAGAAGTTGAAGCACTTGCAAGCATAGCCGTTCCATAAGCTGTGATAGAGTGAATATGTATATATATATGTGTGTGTATATATATATATATATATATATATATATATATATATATATATATAACTTCTTTGTAATATAGTAGGAAAAATCCCAGCAGAGTGCTCGATTAATTAAGAATTAAAGTTAAAAATTAAGAGCATAATATTTATTTATTTTGGTACAGAAAAATTAGTACAACATTCGTACCGTCGGTTTCAAGCTCGAGATGACAACAGAAGCTGAAGAGAGCCGGATGGCTAAGACTTTCCGAGCTTGAAACCGACGGTACGAATGTTGTACTAATTTTTCTGTACCAAAATATATATATATATATAGTAAGTTATGAACATATATGTATGGCAATAAAGCTACACAGAGGCTTCCGCGTTTCATCCCCGTAGGAAATCGTCAAGCTAAAATGCACGGAATTTGTGTGTCCGGGTGGTATCCGACCTTAGGCCAAGAAAAATCTTTCAAGTACGTGACGGGATTGGGACCGTAATCCTCTTTCAAAGTGCTTGCACACACTTAGCCTACCGATCCATCCACTGCCAGAAACACCTCTGGAAGTCTGCTTTTAGAATGGGGTTCATCTCCGCTGTCGCATTCCACATTATCTACTGTTCGCACTCTCTCAACAACAGCTGCACTCCGAGCAGTTTGGGGTCTACCAGAACGCTGGTCACTCTTCGTTTATGTGCGGCTATTTTTGAATCGGTTGAACCACTCCTTAATTTGTGTATCAGCCATCGCATCTCTTCCAAACATCTGCTTAATCTAACGCCACGGTGGAGATGAACACCATTCCAAAAGAAGACCTCCAGAGGTGTTTCCGGCAGTGGATGTATCGGTGGGCTAAGTGTGTGCAAGTACAAGGGGCTTACTTTGAAGGGGATTAGGGTCCCAACCCCGTCACGTATTTGAAAGATTTTTTCTGGCTTAAGGTCGGATACTTTTTAGACAGGCCTCATATACACGTGGTGTGTAATCTAGCTAGCTAAGCAATTAGATTATGTGTCGTTCCTGCCAACCGGTTAACGTTTCCATTAGCCAATGGTAGAACTTCTAACCAACAAAGGTTTGGCCGATTTTACTTCCTATTCTTATGTTCTGTTTTGTATAGGGGTGACTCATCTCTGTTTTTGCCGTGTCGCATTAATAGGAAACGTTATGTTTACACGTCAGTGCTTGCATTTTTATTTTAGGTATTAGTTGTCTTTAATAGTAGTAGTAGTAGTAGTAGTAGTAGTAGTAGTAGTAGTATGTATGTATTGTTACCATAAAGTAAAGTTTATTCTGTGTAATCAGTTGTTTGCTATTTAACTTCTACAGTTTACAAGATTTTAGGGAGTCTTTAAAGTTTAGAATTTCAAATTTCTCATTCAGACATAATCTACACACGTCTACATTTCTGCATTTACTGGCCTGTCGTATTATTTTCTATTCAATTATTGGCGACCATCCGCTTTCTTTGAGCTCCCAGCAATGGGTAGTGCAGTTTTTATTCCGCTTTTTTGTTATTAAATGTGCTGTTGTGGGCAATACTGCCGAAGCAATCACTTGGTTGAATAGTATCGAAAATAAAACTGAATGATTTTTCCTAATATTTGACATCGTGGATGTCAATCCATCCATCTTCGATAAGCTCTTCAACCGAGATGTATACTGATATAGCCAAGGATGAAATCAACATTCAAAAATGTAAAAGGTCAGTTTTAATCAATCATAATGACAAATGAATTAAAACAAAACTGACATCTTTGATTTTGCCTTGTGCGCCCTGGACTCTGCAGTGGTATAAGGTATTGTGGGGTAATTTATTTATCTTTATAATTGCTCTATTTCGTATATTGAGCTTAAACCATTTCACTATAGGTTCAATTCTCTAAAAGTATACTTTTAGTCTCATGTTTTATTATATATATATATACATATATATATATATATATTGTTGTGGTTGCAAGGTTGAACAATAATTAGTGAGGAATACAATGGAGACGCAAAAAACAAGGAGAATGCAATAATAAGTGTATTAAAGCAAAGGTATAGTTACAGTATGTACAAATGAAGGTGTCGAGTCAGAGAGTCTTGGTGGGAGGACATGTACGCTCTTCGGCGTCACTTCCGGTGGCATTTAGGTAACACACACTAAGGCCAACCTAGGCTTGCCATTTATAGTGTAACGTTATTCGTATATGCAAATGAGTGGTTGCCACCACAACATATATATATATATATATATATATATATACATATATATATATATATATACATATATATATATATACATATATATATACATATATATATATATATACATATATATATATATATACATATATATATATATATATATATATATATATACATATATACATATATATATATATATACATATATATATATATATATATGTATATATATATATATATACATATATATACATATATATATATATATATATATATATATATATATATATATATATATATATATGGGAGTTATAAAATTAAAAAAGGATATGATTATTTTGTTTTAATTAAAGTCATTTAAGATTATTTGATCTAAGAGATGAAAGAAATTTAATTTCTAGAAATATTCCTATATTCGAAATAATGTTGTTTGAGACATTATTCATCTTCACACAGGTTAGTGATGACCCAGCATCCAACATACCGCATAAGACATAGCCCATCACATCACATAGGTTTCACGAGATATTGCTCGGCATTGAATATGCAATATTAGAGATGGCTCATCATTACAGAGCCTGCACGAGACATGTGCTTGCATGAGGCCACATGAAGCATAGACCATCATCACACAGCATGAACGAAACATGGTTCTGCATAAAACAGGCTGCATGATGCATAGCGTATAATTCCACAGGACGCACTAGATATGGCTCTTCATCAAACAGGCTGCTGAGACATTTGTCTGCATCACACAGCATGCAGGAGACATGGCTCTGCATCTAACATGCCGCATGAAGCATGGCTCATCGTCACGCAGGCTGCACGAAACATAGATCTTCATCAAACAGGCCCCATGAAACATGGTTCATCATCACACAGCATACACGAAACATGGCTGCAACGAATAGGTCACATGTAGCCTCGCTCATCATCAGAGAGACTGCACAAGACATAGATCTGCATCAAACTGGCCACATGAAGCATGGCTCATCATCACACATGCTGAACGAGACATAGATCTTCATCAAACTGGCCACATGAAGCATAGTTCATCATCACACATGCTGAACGAGACATAGATCTTCATCAAACTGGCCACATGAAGCATGGTTCATCATCACACATGCTGAACGAGACATAGATCTTCATCAAACTGGCCACATGAAGCATGGTTCATCATCACACATGCTGAACGAGACATAGATCTTCATGAAACTTGCCACATGAAGCATGGTTCATCATCACACATGCTGAACGAGACATAGATCTTCATGAAACTCGCCACATGAAGCATGGTTCATCATAACACATGCTGAACGAGACATAGATCTTCATCAAACTGGCCACATGAAGCATGGCTCATCATCACACATGCTGAACGAGACATAGATCTTCATCAAACTGGCCACATGAAGCATGGTTCATCATCACACATGCTGAACGAGACATAGATCTTCATGAAACTTGCCACATGAAGCATGGTTCATCATCACACATGCTGAACGAGACATAGATCTTCATCAAACTGGCCACATGAAGCATGGTTCATCATAACACATGCTGAACGAGACATAGATCTTCATCAAACTGGCCACATGAAGCATGGCTCATCATCACACATGCTGAACGAGACATAGATCTTCATCAAACTGGCCACATGAAGCATGGCTCATCATCACACATGCTGAACGAGACATAGATCTTCATGAAACTCGCCACATGAAGCATGGCTCATCATAACACATGCTGAACGAGACATAGATCTTCATCAAACTGGCCACATGAAGCATGGCTCATCATCACACATGCTGAACGAGACATAGATCTTCATCAAACTGGCCACATGAAGCATGGCTCATCATCACACATGCTGAACGAGACATAGATCTTCATCAAACTGGCCACATGAAGCATGGTTCATCATCACACATGCTGAACGAGACATAGATCTTCATCAAACTGGCCACATGAAGCATGGCTCATCATCACACATGCTGAACGAGACATAGATCTTCATCAAACTGGCCACATGAAGCATGGCTCATCATCACACATGCTGAACGAGACATAGATCTTCATCAAACTGGCCACATGAAGCATGGTTCATCATCACACATGCTGAACGAGACATAGATCTTCATCAAACTGGCCACATGAAGCATGGCTCATCATCACACATGCTGAACGAGACATAGATCTTCATCAAACTGGCCACATGAAGCATGGTTCATCATCACACATGCTGAACGAGACATAGATCTTCATCAAACTGGCCACATGAAGCATGGCTCATCATCACACATGCTGAACGAGACATAGATCTTCATCAAACTGGCCACATGAAGCATGGCTCATCATCACACATGCTGAACGAGACATAGATCTTCATCAAACTGGCCACATGAAGCATGGTTCATCATCACACATGCTGAACGAGACATAGATCTTCATCAAACTGGCCACATGAAGCATGGCTCATCATCACACATGCTGAACGAGACATAGATCTTCATCAAACTGGCCACATGAAGCATGGCTCATCATCACACATGCTGAACGAGACATAGATCTTCATCAAACTGGCCACATGAAGCATGGTTCATCATCACACATGCTGAACGAGACATAGATCTTCATCAAACTGGCCACATGAAGCATGGCTCATCATCACACATGCTGAACGAGACATAGATCTTCATCAAACTGGCCACATGAAGCATGGCTCATCATCACACATGCTGAACGAGACATAGATCTTCATCAAACTGGCCACATGAAGCATGGCTCATCATCACACATGCTGAACGAGACATAGATCTTCATCAAACTGGCCACATGAAGCATGGTTCATCATCACACATGCTGAACGAGACATAGATCTTCATCAAACTGGCCACATGAAGCATGGCTCATCATCACACATGCTGAACGAGACATAGATCTTCATCAAACTGGCCACATGAAGCATGGCTCATCATCACACATGCTGAACGAGACATAGATCTTCATCAAACTGGCCACATGAAGCATGGCTCATCATCACACAGACTGCATGAGACATAAATCTGCATCAAACAGGCCGCATATAGCGTGGCTCATCATCAAACAAGCCGCTTTAGATGTGACTCATCATCAAACAGGCCGCATGTGAGAGAAGTTAATAATCAGGCAAACCTCGATTAATGAAATATTGTCAATGTAATTTTTCGTTGAAAATACGTCAACAATTTTTACCATAGACGATTATACGCACAAGTTTCTGTCTTTGAAATCGGGAAAAGTCATCTCTCTCTGTTGGTTGAAATATATTTTCTCATTAAAGAAGGTATTGTCTAACAAATATCTATATAATATAATACAGATATCAATATAATATATCATGGACTAATTAAAAGATAAAACAATGAATACTTCAGAAATCGATGTATCTAATATAAATTATAATTCATGTATCTGAGAAAACATGAATAATTTTATAATGCGTTCATCAAACTAACATTAAAAATACTGTCTGTAAAATTAGAGATCACAATCTGAGAATTAAATAATTTCACATTGAAATCGAAACATAAAATACATAAATTATGAGAAATGAAAAAAATGAAAAAAGAATAACAGAAAATTGTATATATGTTCATCGACGTTTCGTCTCTATTGTTCAAAGACTTTATCAGGAATAAAAGTATAAACATTGTAACATTTGTTTCGAATTCATTAATTTAACTATGAAAAAATAATTTAACTATGAAAAAATAATTTAACTATGAAAAAATAATTTAACTATGAAAAACATAATTTAACTATGAAAAAATAATTTAACTATGAAAAAATAATTTAACTATGAAAAAATAATTTAACTATGAAAAATATAATTTAACTATGAAAAAATAATTTAACTATGAAAAAATAATTTAACTATGAAAAAATAATTTAACTATGAAAAACATAATTTAACTATGAAAAAATAATTTAACTATGAAAAAATAATTTAACTATGAAAAAATAATTTAACTATGAAAAACATAAATTTACGGAAAAAATAAGTAAAATCGAGCAAAAGTTTATAAATGCTATTTTTTATGAAGCATTCTAATTCAGAATATGTCGTGAGCTGAAGTTTGTCCAGTTAAGAAACAACAACATCTAGAATATGTTTCTGAAATTAGTAAACACTTTGGAGTTTTTATCCCGCCTAATAACCCGGTATCGTCCGGGCCTTTGAGTCTGGATTTACGCCGGTCTATTGGGGGTTGTTGGTCCTGTGCAGTTCTAGGAGGTGCACCCTCCCAGGCTTTGATTCTGGAAAAATATGGTTTCAGTAACGATTCCGGGTGCCTCTTTAGTTTTATTTTTTATCATTTGAGCTTATTTTATTTTTAATTATATAGAGCCGCTTTTAACAGTCACAACACATATTTATTAAAAACGATCAGAAAGACTCAACGGTGCATGAGATTTAATGAGGATCACTACTATGTCTTTTTTCACTCATAAGGGCAAATTACTCTTTGAGAGGGAGTAAGTTTATTGCTTACTGCTTGAGGCGCCCCTACCGGGGAATGCCGACGGGGCTACCCAGATAATTTTTAAATGGCCAGAGTGCTCACCTCTCGAGCGCTGGCTTATCTAATCCCACTTTCCCGACCTTGTGTCACATCTTACCTTGTGAGAGGTAGATAAATAAAAACACTTTGAAGTAGCGTAATAAAAATGTTAAGTAACAAAGAATAGATTTACGTGTTCGAACACAGTAATATGAAAATGTACATTGATTGAATTAAAGAAAGCGTTATTTACAAATGACGCCATTGGACAAAATATAGGCGGGCTTTAAAATAAATATCAAAGAAAACTAAAGCGAACTATCAATAATTTAACGGCAACGGTAGCAAATGAAAAATAATGAATACAGATGTTATTTGTATTAAAATGTCATCGAATAGTAATTTTATCTGTCAAATAGATGCTTATTCACATGTGATATTTAGATTATGCGAGTAAAATGTAGCTAAGCAATACGATTCCCTAATGGGCAGGCAAATTCATAAGCGATATTGATTCTCGTACCTGATATGATTGTTTTTCTCTATGTTCAAGTTAAATGTTTTTTTTTGTTTTTTTTAATAAATCATTAACTTGAATACACATATATAATATATAGGTATGCATTTTTGATGGAACTATTTTATTGGTGATTGCAGCGTTAATTGTTTTGGTTCATTTTGCTAAGTACTATTACGATTTTTTCAACTTCCTAAGTGATTAAGATGTAGAAAATTGCATTATTAGTCGCGCTTAACTTAATCTGAAATATTTTTCGTTAATATATATATATATATATATATATATATATATATATTAATTTTATACGTACATAAAAGTAGTCAATGGACACGTGTTTCTGGCTCGTAATGGTCATCAGCATGGCTAATTTAGACAAAGTTCGAACCTTCGATATTGATAGCTATAATCCAGGGTACCATATATATATAATGACAAGTCCACCAACCGCTTTTAAAATTGAATCAAAACTGCAATAATGGGTTATGCTAAGTACATCTTAATGATATATATATATATATATATACATATACTATTTATAAATAGATATTAAATCATATTTACCTACAGACAACGTGTGTAGTGAAGAAATAATTGTAAGCAGTCGTAAGGTGCGAACCCGGTTCACAGAGCACCCTTTCACTCCATCCTCACGGCCATAAGAGATAATCACATGATACTGAGAATTTAAGTTACATGTATGCTGATCGCATCATATATATATATTTGTTTTTTTAAATATACATATATATATATTTATATATATAAATATATATATATATCCTTCACACACACACACACACACATATATATATATATATATATATATATATATATATATATATATATATATATATATATATATATATATATATTATTTGTAGTCTCCGCTTGACCCTTTAATGCGAGATAAGGCATCCGTTTATTTCGTATGATTTCGTATGTATATATATATATATATATATATATATATATATATATATATATATATATATATATATATATATATATATATATATATATATATATATATATAATAATGGTAATAATCCAGGTGAAAAATATCCACAGGGTGGTAATCCAGAGAATTTTAACCGGGTTTATAAAAAGTGCTCAATATCAAAATAGAGCTTTATATATGATAATTTTATTTACACAGACATGTACAAAATCTGCGACACTGGCATGTCGATGTTATCGATCAACAGTTACTATAAACTGAGATCTCATCAGGCAGAGTTAGAATCCGATCTTAACCTCAGATATTTGGAGAGACCCAAATATGATCTGAGGTTAAGATCGGATTCTAACTCTGCCTGATGAGATCTCAGTTTATAGTAACTGTTGATCGATAACATCGACATGCCAGTGTCGCAGATTTTGTACATGTCTGTGTAAATAAAAT
>OY744532.1:21742706-21775206 GCA_963556195.1 Sepiola atlantica | reverse complement strand
CACGTGGTTATGTGGGAAAGGTATAATTTATATGTATATTTATCATGCAAGGGATTTTCTATTGTTCGGGTAATCAATAGCAGATGTCACAGACGAAGTTCTGTCATGTTGTCTACTTGGAATTAGAGAGAATTTACATATGCACTTTGCTCTTAGTTTCCCTGTCTGTACTCCTGTTCGTTGCACACGCCTGTAAATTCCCTCTCATTTCCATTTTGTTACACATGTACATAAATCGCAATTTACCTTTTTTGTACATCTCTATATTCTTCTCACTTTCTCTTGTCTTACATATGCATGTTGCTTCCAATTTATTTTGTCTTACACATGTACTTTACTTCAAATCCCCCATTCTTACACTTTCACGCGGCTTGACATTTCCCTTTTATTAAACCTGTTTCTTGCTCCCAACTCTTTACTTCCACCCGTGCACTGCTTCCTATCCACTTCACTTTCATATGTACATTGTTCACAGTTTTCATATTCTTAGATGTGTACGTTGCTGCTTATTACCCTTCATATTACATATGTAAGTTGCTCCTTATCCCTCTTCGCTTACACCTGTGCATTACTCCCACTATCCCTTGTCTTACCGATTTAGGTTGCTCTTAATTTAAATGTTCTTACTCCTGCACATTGCCTCTACACCTTTTTACTTTCACCTGTAGATTACTCACAATTTATTTTTTATTACACCTCTACGTTTCTTTCAGATTCCGTTTTCTAAACATTTCATTCAAGTCATATAGATTTTAAGCCACCTAGATTTGTATAGAAGAGTTCCTTTTCATGTATTAGCGTAGAAGTTGCGTGCAGTTATGACCGGGTTGCTTCACTCAGCGCATACAATATCAGGTGCTACACATATTTGCCGCCTTCCACTGGCTACTGCAATTAATCATACTTTTGATGCATATTCGATTTATATGAGTTGGCCGATACAATTATTGACCACGGATGTGAGAATTGCCGAGCGGGCATATTTTACTTTCGTCTATTGTTATGTTGGAGGGTTTGGGCAAAAGATTAAGAGCAAATGCGGTTTGGCGTCAGAAATGAAGGGGCACATATAAAACCTTTGATCGGCATTGATCGATACTGTTGTATTTATTGATTCGTGATTTCTGATCAAATCCAATATACGCTCGTGTAAGGTGGGTGAATTATGCGTCCCTTTTAGAAGTAAGGTTGTTTCTAAAAAATGTTTGGGAGGAGTTGCATAAATTCCATCTGCGCATTTAGTGATGATTTGCATTTCAATCTTAAGCGTGACGGATCGACGAAAATGTTATATAACTTTAAATGTGACAGACTGACAAAAATCCTAAATAACTTTAAATGTGACAGACTGACAAAAATCCTAAATAACTTTAAATGTGACAAACTGACAAAAATCCTAAATAACTTTAAATGTGACAGACTGACAAAAATCCTAAATAACTTTAAATGTGACAGACTGACAAAAATCCTAAATAACTTTAAATGTGACAGACTGACAAAAATCCTAAATAACTTTAAATGTGACAGATTGACAAAAATCCTAAATAACTTAAAATGTGACAGACTGACAAAAATCCTAAATAACTTTAAATGTGACAGACTGACAAAAATCCTAAATAACTTTAAATGTGACAGACTGACAAAAATCCTAAATAACTTTAAATGTGACAGACTGACAAAAATCCTGAATAACTTTAAATGTGACAGACTGACAAAAATCCTAAATAACTTTAAATGTGACAGACTGACAAAAATCCTAAATAACTTTAAATGTGAGACTGACAAAAATCCTAAATACCTTTAAATGTGACAGACTGACAAAAATCCTAAATAACTTTAAATGTGACAGACTGACAAAAATCCTAAATAACTTTAAATGTGACAGACTGACAAAAATCCTAAATAACTTTAAATGTGACAGACTGACAAAAATCCTAAATAACTTTAAATGTGACAGACTGACAAAAATCCTAAATAACTTTAAATGTGACAATCTGACAAAAATCCTAAATAACTTTAAATGTGACAGAATGACAAAAATCCTAAATAACTTTAAATGTGACAGACTGACAAAAATCCTAAATAACTTTAAATGTGACAGACTGACAAAAATCCTAAATAACTTTAAATGTGACAGACTGACAAAAATCCTAACTAACTTTAAATGTGACAAACTGACAAAAATCCTAAATAACTTTAAATGTGACAGACTGACAAAAATCCTAAATAACTTTAAATGTGACAGACTGACAAAAATCCTAAATAACTTTAAATGTGACAGAATGACAAAAATCCTAAATAACTTTAAATGTGACAGACTGACTAAAATCCTAGATAACTTTAAATGTTACAGACTGACAAAAATCCTAAATAACTTTAAATGTGACAGACTGACAAAAATCCTAAATAACTTTAAATGTGACAGACTGACAAAAATCCTACATAACTTTAAATGTGACAGACTGACAAAAATCCTAAATAACTTTAAATGTGACAGACTGACAAAAATCCTAAATAACTTTAAATGTGACAGACTGACAAAAATCCTAAATAACTTTAAATGTGACAGACTGACAAAAATCCTAAATAACTTTAAATGTGACAGACTGACAAAAATCCTATATAACTTTAAATGTGACAGACTGACAAAAATCCTAAATAACTTTAAATGTGACAGAATAACAAAAATCCTAAATAACTTTAAATGTGACAGACTGACAAAAATCCTAAATAACTTTAAATGTGACAGACTGACAAAAATCCTAAATAACTTTAAATGTGACAGACTGACAAAAATCCTAAATAACTTTAAATACGATAGACTGATAAAAATGTTATATAAATTTAAATGTGACAGACCAACGAAAATGTTATATAAATTTAAACTTGACAGACCGATGAATAGGCTATACAAATTTAAATGTGACAGACCGACAGAAATGCTATATAAATGTGAATGTAATAGACTGATAAAAATTCTATATAACTTTAAATGTGACAGACCAACGAAAAGGCTATATAAATTTTAATGTAATAGACTGATAAAAATACTATATAACTTTATATGTGACAGACCAACGAAAATGCTATACATATTTAAGCTTGACAGACCGATTAATATGCTATACAAATTTAAATGTGACGGACCGACGAAAATGCTATATAACTTTAAATGTGACAGACAGACGAATATACTATATAAATGTAAGTGTCACAGACCGATTAAAATGCTATATAAATTTAAATGTGACCGACAGACGAATATACTATATAAATGTAAGTGTCACAGACCGATTAAAATGCTATATAACTTTAAATGTGACAGACAGACGAATATACTATATAAATGTAAGTGTCACAGACCGATTAAAATGCTATATGAATTTAAATGTGACCGACAGACGAATATACTATATAAATGTAAGTGTCACAGACCGATTAAAATGCTATATAACTTTAAATGTGACAGACAGACGAATATACTATATAAATGTAAGTGTCACAGACCGATTAAAATGCTATATAACTTTAAATGTGACTAACCGACAAAAATGCTATATAAATTTAAATGTGACAGACCGACAAATATAATATATGAATTTAGATCTGACAGACCTATTCAAATTATATTTACACCCTATACTTAACAAGCCGACGAAAATGCTATATAATCTTAAACGTGACAGACCGAAGAAAATCCTATTTAAACTTAAAAATGACAGGCTGAGAAAATATATATAAACGTAAACGTTACCGACCGACGAAAATGCTCTACACATTTAAATGTGACAGTCCAAAAAATGCTATTTAAACTTGAATGTAACAGACCGACTAAAATGCTATTTAAACTTAAGCAAAACAGACGGACCAAAATGCTATTTAAAACTTAAACAAAACACATGGACCAAAATGCTATTTAAACTTAAGCAAAACAGATGTACCAAAATGCTATTTAAACTTAAGCAAAACAGATGGACCAAAATGCTATTTAAAACTTAAGCAAAACAGACGGACCAAAATGCTATTTAAAACTTAAGCAAAACAGATGGACGAAAATGCTATTTAAAACTTAAGCAAAACAGATGGACCAAAATGCTATTTAAAACTTAAGCAAAACAGATGGACCAAAATGCTATTTAAAACTTAAGCAAAACAGACGGGCAAAAATGCTATTTAAAACTTAAGCAAAACAGATGGACCAAAATGCTATTTAAAACTTAAGCAAAACAGATTGACCAAAATGCTATTTAAAACTTAAGCAAAACAGACGGACCAAAATGCTATTTAAAACTTACACAAAACAGATGGACCAAAATGCTATTTAAAACTTAAGCAAAACAGATGGACCAAAATGCTATTTAAAACTTAAGCAAAACAGATGGACCAAAATGCTATTTAAAACTTAAGCAAAACAGACGGACAAAAATGCTATTTAAAACTTAAGCAAAACAGATGGACCAAAATGCTATTTAAAACTTAAGCAAAACAGATGGACCAAAATGCTATTTAAAACTTAAGCAAAACAGACGGACCAAAATGCTATTTAAAACTTAAGCAAAACAGATGGACCAAAATGCTATTTAAAACTTAAACAAAACAGGACCAAAATGCTATTTAAAACTTAAGCAAAACAGATGGACCAAAATGCTATTTAAAACTTAAGCAAAACAGACGGACCAAAATGCTATTTAAAACTTAAGCAAAACAGACGGACCAAAATGCTATTTAAAACTTAAGCAAAACAGATGGACCAAAATGCTATTTAAAACTTAAGCAAAACAGAAGGACCAAAATGCTATTTAAAACTTAAGCAAAACAGACGGACCAAAATGCTATTTAAAACTTAAGCAAAACAGACGGACCAAAATGCTATTTAAAACTTAAGCATGACATACAAATAAAACTGTCATTTCAAGCTTAAGCTTGACAGTGCAACGAAAATGCTATTTTAAACTTTAAAATAACAGACCAATGAACATTCTATTTCAAACTTAAACGTGACAGCTATAGGAAAATTCTATTCGAAAATTGGGTGTGACAAACCAACGAAACTCCTATTTTAAACAACAAATCAACGAAAATTATATTTAAAACTCAAACCTGACAGTCCAACAAAAATACTAATTCCAACTTAAGCGTTACAGACCAACAAAAATACAATTAAATTTATCAAGCATGAGAGATCGATGAAAATTCTATTTTAAACCTAAACTGTATAGACCGACGAAATCGTTATTTTTTAAACCCGTGATAGAACAACGAAAATACTATTTCAAGTTTACGGGCCGATGAAATTGCTATTTTAAACCTAAGCGAGACAGACCTATCTGGTTTGACATTTAATTGGCGACGAATGCTGAATGAAAAGTGACGGTCCATCGTCTGTCCAACGACATCATGTTTTGTTAGTAGCGAGTTATGACAGAACCTAGACTAAGAGTCACGAGTGTGGGCCAACGTCGAACAGAGCTTCGTAGAGAGAATCTTGGAATCATCTTAGATGAGGTACGTGCGTCCATTCAGAGTGTTTAGCAATAAAATTGTTATTTAAAAAGTGAGCTGAGCGACCGAGGTCACATCTAAAACTATTGATGAAATGACAGTAAAAGATCAAAATAGTAACGCTGCGTCGTGCGTGGTTTGTCAGATAAATTCATGCGCGGTTCTTTTGTTGTTCTTTTGATTTGGAATGGTTTTTGAATTGTCATGAATAATCTTTTTTATCGCATCGTTTCATGTTTCGTGTCAGTGTGCGTGGGGGCGTCTGTTGGAAATAGAAGTGTCGTAAGGATTGTGCATTCAAATGGTGTTCGAATTCTGTCTATGCACTTAAGTCAGTTACTCTGGCACTATTGTGAAAACATATGAATCCATTACTGTCCATTAATCTAATCTGTGGGTAAAATAGTAGGGTAAACATTACTATCAAGCCTTGGTAAATCAATCTGCCTAAAAGAATGAGCATTTCGAAAAAACGCTAATCCTTCTCTTCTCATCTTAGCATTGCTTCCAGTCGACTTAAATTTCTCTTTGTCACTTGATCCAATCACTGCCGGGCCTGAATGCCGTTGAGAATTATGCAAACATTGCTTCATTATAAACATTTGTTCATCGTTTTTGAAAATTTATTTTCAAATTCCAATTGTTACCTTCTAGAAGAATTTTATTAAGAGTGTAGCAACCTTTGAATGCTGAAAAAAATCGTGAATATTTAACATGCATTAGGGGCGACCAACCTATTACACCTGCGCCGAGAATGGCATATTGGTCGATAACAATTGAGACACTGGCCACCTTTGAAAATGATAAGATAAAAATGGATGTTCGTGTAAAACAAACGTTTAAAGTTATCTCCCCTGAAGAAAAAGACCACAAGAATTTATCTCATTACTAAAAGAGATATTTTTCTAAGCTTAATTCTAATTTGAAATATAGCAATTATTTTCATTGATTTTATTGTTCCGTGCGTATCTTTACAAAAAGTTGTACGAATTCTAATTTTTAGCGAGAAAATCGTTTTGATTTTCCTTTTTCCTGATAAAATTTATCTTATTATTTTAAAAATTTAATTTAATTTCAACCAATAAAATAATCTGATGTTACTATATAATATTTTTGTGTGAAAATAAGTTAGTGTTGTAACGTAATGGATTGTCGTCGATTTAATCTTCCGAGGAAGACTTTTTAATTTGCTTTTAATTATTTGAATAATTTATGATGTTTTGTTTTGTTTTGTTCAATATTATTAAATGTTATTATTTGTGTGAAGGATTTGTGTGTAGTGACGAGGTGTTGTATTGTGCGGGCTTAATAAAAATGACAACACAGTATATTGGGAAAATATAATATGTATATTTATTTGTCCGTAACGATGAGGGTGGTGACGATGAGGATGGTTGTCGGAGAGGCTTGTGCACATGGAATCAGACGGTTGCTTCTCACCGAGGTTCGATCGTCAACTCCTCTTTCGATTTTCGATTTGAATTATATAACAATTTCGTGGCCACCTCGACGACCTCCGAGTTTGCACCCAGTGACAGCTTGCACTCATTTGACAATTCAACAAATATATCTATAGTTTCCTGGCATGACACAACCGCACCTGACAATATTATCTTTAACCTTTCCGACATCTGTTTTCTTCTGACATCACTGTTTAAGTGATTCTTGCAGGTGTCCTTTTTATTTTGTCGGAAGAAACTTATCTTTTGACAATCGATCATATTGTTTTCTTCTGTGCAGCTGTTTGTCCGGTTGTGAGTTTTTTGTTTTATTTTCAAATAACTTTTTGGTCATCCGGCAATTATCTTATCAACTGACTATCGCCAGGTGAATCTGTTTTCAACAACCTTCACCGTGCACCGACTCTGGTATGTAACAGATGTACGTAGAATTATAAACAAATATTGCATTCGATTCTTGTGATGGAATGAACGTTACATGATGGTATTTAAGTCGTGTAACGTATTGGCTCCTATTGTAGTTAGCGGGGGTGGTAATAGGCAAAAGACTGCAAAGTACCTCAAATGGTTAAATACGTATGACGCACACAATCTATATCCTCATTAGATCACGATTTACATGTTGATATAGGTATTTGTTTACAACGACTGCCAACGATATTCTTGCCATGAATTGTACAACGGCAAACGCAACAGAAATGTTCGAACTTTTAAAACAGCGAAAGGAGTGTATTTCATTGTGAACAAAAGAACAATAGATCTACAAGTAAGTAAACACCCGAGATGTAGAAAAATGGTTCCAATGTTTCCAGCAAATATTAGAACAACGTACAACGCATGTAGTAACGCCAGCTACTGAGAAACGGCTTGCCTGTCAAACGAATTTATTTATAATTATATATATATATATATATATATATATATATATATAAACACACATACACACACATATATATATATATATGTTGGTGTGTGTTTATATTTATATATATATATATATATATATATATATATATATATATAAATATTTGTTTATCTACATACGTAATCGTTAGTAGAGATAATTATTCAAGTCGGTCGCAGGACTTAAACCCCCGGAACATGTAATGTTTATAACTTAAATTCCGACGGCTTAAACCTCACGGCTACCATGAACAAATACATAAACGGTAAAAGTTGATGAAGGAACCTGCATTAAAGGTATGATTTTGACGACTGTATTAACTTTGACAACACTAGAAAAATAACCAATTACATCACAGGCTACAAAACACACCTCTTCAATCACTCCGGCGTGTTTCCAGATACTTTTTATCTAATTTCATCTTCAAACATTAAATACTATTATTAGACTGCTATGTCTGACTCTCCCAAATATATCATCCAAACAGAGGGTAGCAAAAACTTTCCACCCATAAGATGTTTCTACTACGCTTCTCCCAATTAACACCGGGAAAAATATACAACAGATACTTAAGAAAAATGTAACCGTAATTGTTTTAATTCATTCTACTACTAATTTCATACATATTACACTACAATCATGAGCAAATTAATAAATGCTCTCTCATATTCCTTTGAATTTCGAGAATATTGGATTACATATAAGATTCATTCAGCATTGTTATTTCTAACTATTACGTATATATTCATCCCATTCCGGAATTAACGGATTACACACATCGAAGTGAATCGTTACCATTGTACATTGATTCAATATGGCGTCTACAATATACTTACTGCATCGAATGATTTCATTTCAATTACTAAGCCTACCATTGATTCATGTATAACGTATTTATTAATCTCATATATTTAGGCCTTTGACGCATACACATTTCGATACATAACACTATTAAGGCTTAACAATAATTTTCGAAATACAGCGTAACACACATAGCATACTTCGGTAAAAAAAACTCCACTTGATTATAAATATTTAATGGAAACTCGTATTACCATTTGTGTAACGACGCTGACATTAATCATTAACACAAAACTAAGGTACATTGTTTCAATTTGGACCATCCATACATACATAAAACTATTCAAACAATCGAAAAAACTCGAATTATTATTATTATTTTTACGTCAACACACACTCTCTCTCTCTCTCTCTCTCTCTCTCTCTCTCTCTCTCTCTCTCTCTCTCTCTCTCTCTCTCCCTCCTATTGTTCGCTTTTTTATTTTTAGATTTACATATGTGTTAGTCAAAGTTACAGGGGAAAATGAGTGTACTTTATACAGGGTGGGCAAAAATAAGGGTCCTATTTTTAAAAATTCATAACTTTTTTATTTATTGATTTAAAAAATTTTTTTTTTTAGAATAAGTAAAGGACCCCTTCCGAAGCAAGCATGAGCCGTATTAGCCCTAAGGAACGTACCCTCATTTAGAAAACATTATTTTTGCTTAAAAAACTCAAAACAGTGTAAAAAACAATACTTTAGTTTTTGTAAGTTTTAAGAAGTGTTTTTCGGCTAAAATTTGTTTTGTTTATTTCAAAAAATCTCGGAAGGGTCAGTCTACACACACATAAAGTTTGGTGAGTTTAACTTTTATTTTGTGGAAGTTATTCAAATTCAAGTTATTCAAATTTAAATATAGGACCCTTATTTTGGCCCACCCTGTATATGTAGATATATACAATGATTCGTCCCTTATACGGGGCGTATTTATTAATTAATTTATTTATTTATTTATTTAGAAAAGTAATTCACGTACACATGAGTTTCACGGTCAACGAATATTCAGCGTGGCTTTTCAGAAGATTCGAACACACGACCACATTGTTTGTAGTGTATCGTGTTACCTCTAAGCCAGAAGAGCTTGCTCGAAATATATGCGATTTTGTATCGCTTTTACATAGTTGGGATATTGTTGTTGGTTTTGTTAGCGGTAACGACAGCTGTAATTAACGTTGTTGTATTTTTTGAACCTATATTCTTTCAGGATACAATTTTGAAGCAGATAAGCCCGTAATATCGAAGATGGCAAAAGAATAAATGCTTATGTATATAATAATACGCTTAACTAATGTCATGTTCGTCCGTACATTGTCACCATCCACCCCTTTTTAAAATATAGTATCACGCGATCGCCCAATATGCAATGCAAAAAAGTAAGAATCAAAGTGTACTATTGGTTCTGCCCAAAGATAGCACAATGATATCGTGAGGTCTGCGTTCGCGCTGGACGTCCATAGAATCGAAATATGTCACAAACTTTTACTAGAATTTTCCGAACGATCTAATTAATATTTTTTGGCGTTACAAATTATTTGAGCCAACTATAACTCAGCATCGTGGAAAAGCTGATTATCGTTAAAATCCTTCCGGACAATTCCCCATCTGTCACACTTTCATTATCGATCGTAATAGTTTTCAGATGGGTTCGGGGAATCATACGAATCTGTTCTATAAAGATTCGGATTCTATGGGGTTTACGGAAACTCCCGAAACAATTACGAGGCTTGAACGGCCCGTTTTCTGACCTTTACAAAAGAAATATATTCACCGTGGATTTTGAAGCGATTAAATATTCGTGAGCCTACCGAAACGCACATTTCCCACGCCTTACAAAATACCTTTTATGTGCAGATATATAGATTAAAGCGTCTTATATTGCACTACTTGAAGCATCCGTTCGCAAAGAGTAACATATTATAACGAAAATCTCAAAAAAATAGTGTAGTTGCAAACAAAAAGAGGTTCGGAATTAAGTTAATCTCAGAATTAAGTTCATCTCGGAATTAATTTCATCTCGTAAATAATAGATTTATCAATTTTATTTGTCATTCAACTAATAAATCTCATTGTTTTCTTTTAATTGAGAACTTATATAGTACAAATCTTTTTAAAGTTTTATCTTATTTTTTCTTCATTGTTTACACTTTATTTCTTACCTTGACTCATATTGCGATTATTATTTTTGTGCAGAAATTTCAATCTAGTTTTTAAGATAATCTTTTTTTTCTGAAAAATACGAATTAAAATAAATAACAATAAATTGTAATATCATTTTTTACTATTTTTATTGGACTCAATTTTTTTTTTAAATTGGTAAATATACTACTTTACAAATTTCTTTAAATGATAGATATACTACTTTACAAATTTCGTTAAAATATGATAAATATTCTTTACAAATTTCTGTAAAAAATATGATAAATATACTTTACAAATTTCTTTTAAAAATATAATTAATATACTTTACAAATTTATTTTAAAATATAATTGATATACTTTACAAATTTCTTTTAAAATATGATAAATATACTACGTTACAAATTTCTTTTACATAAACAAATTACATTTAAAGTTAAAAATTAGAAATATAAGTTTTAGTTTAAATGAGATGAAAAAATGAATAATTTCAAGCCAAAATTGCAACAAGTCCAGTGAAGAGTTAAAAGGGTTTGATAGTTTTCATGAAGGGTTAATACAAAAAATAGAATTGAGATTTTCGTCAAATCTGGTATTTCGCAAGTTCTAGTTTTAGACGTAGCCTAGAAATCAGACGAGATTTCGCTTACGAGATTTCTAGTTTCTCGACGAGATATAAACTTAATTCCGAGATGAACTTAATTCCGTCACTCAGAAAAAGATTACTATCCCCTTAAAGCTAGTACTAAGTGATTTAGGAATTATTGCACCCATAATTAATTTTCACCCACACACATATCTAAATGAATAAATACAAAAGTTTATATTTTCATTTATCACACCTATATGCCATCAAAAGGCTCCATGATATAAAACTCCATAATACAAAACATTTCTCCAAAATTTTGTATATATTAAAATAAGCCATTCGTACACCTAATTTGCATAATTATTTTTAAACAGTTTATAACAAATTACTGTTTGGTGCTATTCATTTGTAATTTTATTGTCCTATTTTCTCTATATATGCAATAGTTTTGTCGGTATTACTTGTAATTTATTAAAGTTATTTAATAATAAAAAGAATAATTTACCAAAGCGTATCTTAAATTATGATTTTCATTAATTTTTAAGGGACGTAATTGAACTGACAGTACGACAATAAGTAATATCGAACACTTATATTTTTCTGATGAAGTCTAGAAATGGAAAAATCTAAGCTAAGTTATAATTGTAAATTAAACATTTGCCATTTAAAATTCTTTTTTAATGTGTAATGAATTTTCTTCAAAAGACTGCCGTTCTTTTCGATTATTAGATTCCTTGCTTTAAAATTACATTGAAATTTTAGATGTAGTAATAAAGTAAATTATATTCACAAAGATTTAATTAAATATCGATTTTTTTACAAAGAGAACTTATTTTCTTTAATATACATTGCATGTGTATATTTTTATCGTCTATCATTGTATGTGATTTAAGAGTGTTTTTGTTTTCTAATATTAAAGTTAGAAAAACAAAATACTAAGTTCTCTCAAAAAGAGAATAGACATTAAATTAAATTTTTATCAACATTTGTTACTATATCTAAAATTGTAAATTAATTTTGAAACTATGAATCAAATAATTATATAGAATCTTGGGCTTTTAAAAATCGAATTTGGTAAGCTGAGAACGTACACAACTTCTGAAAAACGGCCTCTTTTTCTCATCAGTTTTATATAGTTTTTTTTTTATTTTTATTGTTCATTATTTATTATAAAAATCCAGTTTTCAAATGACAGTTGAATTAGATTTCATTTTAAATGTTTTGTTGTCTTTTAGCTTATTTTTACTTTAAAAGAATTGATATATTTAAATCACTCCGCTCTCACAACAAGAAAAGAAGAAAAACAAAACAGATACAAAAGAATTATTTTAGAATTAGGAGTAGAGGATCAGTTTCACATATCAATTTAATGTAGAACGTTCCTTCATTTCCAAGCCATTCTAGCGTTTTAAGGTAGTTAAGGGTGTTAGTCTACAAAGGTACACACATCTTTTACTGTACGTGCCCACACTAACATAATTTTTTAAATCTCCATGAAGTTTTTTTTCATTTAACAGGTCCTACACTTTCTACCAAGCTCCGGACCCTGTTCTATCGCCGCAATATTGCATCCCTGTGCTTGTTTTACAAGTACTTTAATGGGATGCGCTCTTATGAACTTGCTGCATGGTTCCCACTACACATAAATTCCCACCCTTTCACTGTAGAAGTACCCAGATGCCGGAAGCCTTTTTATTCTAATAGTTTATTTCCTCGAACTGCTAGCGTTTGGAATTTCCTCTGTGCCCCCTGTTTCCCTGACTGTACAAATATTTAGAAGTTAAAATGTAATGTGCACATACATCCTGTAGTTATGCTCGCTAATTCATAGTAGCCCCTTACGTCTAAGTAGCAATTACCTTGTTTGGAGTGAATTAAATTAATATAGTAAATAGAGCTATTTTTTCCATATAGACATGTACAAAAATCCGCTACACTTGCATGTTATCGATCAATAGTTATTTAAAACTAAGATCTCATCAGGGGAAAAACGTCTGATTTCTCACTTAGATGTTTATATTGGGAAATAATGAAAAGAAAGGAAAAAAGAAAAGACCAACTTCAAAACCGGAAGATCACATGGTCAAATTTAAAATAATTAAAAACAAACGTTTGAAAATCAGGTAAAATGTTAAAAGATTGAACGTTTAACCTATTTATAGCATATTTTCAAGGCCTAAGATCGTAAGTTTAGATAGGGAAAGGAGAGATTTTTTTGGTGCCAAGTTGTAAGTTAACGAGTTGGGAGTGGGGTGGTTGCTATGCCGGGTTTAAATGTTTGAACTAAACGTGTGTTGGGAGAGAAAATTGGTCGACAGATATGATGGAGGAAAAACAGAGTTTGCCCGTCTGTTTTTGTGGTAAGGGGTCTGTCAAATAATGGAAGCCGTTTAAGTTAATTTTATTTTTCTCTTATATTTATTTTTATTTAAGTCTTAATAGAAATACATGTAGTTAACATGGTCAAAATTAAAATCTAATTTAGTTATTATTATAAGTAAATAGTATTAATAATAATAATAATAATAATTATTATTATTATTATTATTATTATTATTATTATTATTATTATTATTATTATTATTATTATTATAATTACCACTCACACTATTTCCACTCCATTGCTACTAATATTGATAATAATAATAAAAATAAAAATAATAATAAAAAGCATTAGTATTGGGGAATTAAAGTCTCAAAAACAAATCTCTCTTAATCATTTATGTTTATTTTTAAGTGAAGAAAAAACAAAATTAAATTTAATTGGATTAATAATCAGAGTCGGTTTTTAGTTTATCCATTTAAAACTACGAGATCGACCTTCAACCCCTAGAGATTTTAGCCACACAGAATTAATGAGTTATTCCCCCTTGTTCAGAAATTTAATTCAACCCCAGAAGGATATAGACGAACTCAGTTGTTCATTTTTGAAGAGTTAATTTACTTGTTATAAGGCAGTGAAATATTAGTATTATTTAGTAATCGAATGAAATAAACTGTGAAACCCCATGTTTTACCCCGAAGGAACACATTTAATGAGTTAAATCGAACCCACTCCCTACACTATCATTACCAATTAAGATGTCACAGTATCAATGCTTCTCTTAACCTCTCAACCCACTGGATAACTCACTACCCAATACAAAAAGCTTAACTACTAAATTCGAAGAGCACTTCAATGCTTTGAATTGATCGTCTAGTGGTTTAGATATAAAGCTTAGTTGTTATGATAAAATACTTTTCTGTTAACCACCAACCCATCTACCTAGTGGATTGGGACTCAATTCCGAGCATCGAAGAATTTTCTGTGATTATTATATTCCCTAGTAGGATTTACATTTTACCCTTTTATTTTTTCTTAGTAAAATATTTATATACAAGAGTTACTATTATTACTGCACAATTCTAATGGTAACGATTTCATTCATAATATAACCTCGAATATACTTATTATCTAAATTATTGTCTAATTGTACACGGTCTATCCAGAATCCCACGTAATGCTAAGTTAATTCTGCTAAGTGATTGCTAATTGCAGGAACACATATTCCTAATTTTAAATGTAAAGAAAGATGAGACAGAATTGTTAGGAGGCCACGTATAATATCTCGCTCACCAGTTCCAAACCTTATAGACTATCAGAGATAATCTAATTAGATTTCTAAATATGTTTTTATCTTCAATGGTTCCAAACTACATTCCAGGTCTAAAGCTAGATAGCATGTAACAGTTCCGGTGCAGACAATTCTGTAGAATCTCCTGCCTAATGTTTAGCAAATTATCAGTTGAAGTGATTATATAGTAAGATTCTAAAGTTCGCAGGTTACATTTTTCCTTTTGTTAGGTATATATTTGTTTGCTCTACCTACTATAGAATATTCAAACCTAAAATGAATCTTCTTACTAATTAAATCCCTAACAAAATTTGCTAGCGATGTAGGAGTTTTCTTCTGAATTTGAATTAAGTTCTTTCCTAAATGAACACGTGTGGGTTCTATACCTCTCCTTGAAGGTGGCAACGGTTGGCCCGATATAGGTTCTAGTGTTATTCTGTTTTTACATCACATTGATGTGTACGGATATACTGACTATACTGAAGATTAAACTAAATCGCATTACGCCTCCCGTTTTTTTAAACCCACACTTATTTGTGGTTGCTCTATTGAATAAGAGTTTAGATAATTTTGTGGCATCCCATAATTATTGCTTCCACTACCTCTATTATTTCTTCCCCTCCCCATGGCTCGGTTTTATTAAAACAAATTGCCCATTCTTCTCATACCCCTCTATTTGACCCATTTTGGTCCAAGTCCGTTTTGATATAACTAATTTATTTTTATACCCTGAGCTATTTATATGTTTTTCTTTGTACCCTGATCTAGTTAAGGCTTCATGTAGTATTGTTTTTTTTGTCAAATAAGTGGTTATTTTTAGATAATTTGGTAATTCTGTCTAATATCGCAAGGACTATTGCTCTTTTTACAAGTTGTGGATGGTTAGTACCTTAATTTATATAGTACAGCGTATGCATCAGTTTATGGTAGGGTTCGTAAGTATTGTTAGCTAAATCTAATGTTATATCTGAAATGTTGATTTTACAGTAGTTGACATCTATGGATATTTTAAAACCCAAATCCCTAAACAGATCATGCAGGTGTTTTCCTTTTCTCCAAGTTCCTTTCGGTGTAGTTAACAAAAATAAGACACCATCACTATATAGCCCGCTATACAACTCGCCATTTTCTTATATAATTTCCTAAAAATGTAAAGGCCAACCAAATCAGTCACTACGCTGAATATCTGCCCCTATTTTTTCTTGCTCATAATTAGCATTATATGATATTAAAGTTCTCTTAGCTAATTTAATAATATCAATCTCCAAGTTAGTAATGTTGGTTTAATTTTGAGCTATGCTAAGAGATTTGTCCAATAAAAAGGGGAATATCGATGGATAACATGAGTCAATGTCGAACATGATTAATTTACTTTTACCTGTAATCTGTAATTCCCTAAACCAAACCATGCTTTCCTTTGATGATGACCACAGTTTGTGATGAGTCGTTATCCTAATTTCTGGTAAGATTCTATCTAATATTTTCTTGCTGATGTTGCCCATATCCGACACACATGGCGAGATTAACCTTATAGAGGGGTTGTCAGCCTTATGGTCTTTTAGAGTAAACCTAGGTCTTTTGGGGGTGTACATCTCGATACTTTTGTCAATGTCGATTTCGAAACATATCTTATAAGCAGATCGGTCAATGTGCCGAAGATCCGTGTTGTTTGCTATGTTGTAGTGTTTCTGTAGTTCCTTAATAATCAAACTGTTGTGTGTTTCATAAGACATGCTATACATGTTAACATCGGGGGACTTATGTTTTGAGGCATGTCCGTCCATCCGTCCGTCCAGATTTTTCTCCGCAACCATCCATTGAAAGTGACATTCTCCGATTTTTGAAAAAATTCTGGTTAGCCCCCCAGGGGGTCAAAAGGCCCCGCAATGGCAAAAAATGACATCTTTTGCCCCATAACTTTTCATCCATCCATTCAATTTCTCTGAAACTTGGCCAAAATGTGGAGGCAATTGTTCCTAATAGAAAATAAGTATCGCTGACCTTGGAAAAAATCTGGTTCGCGACCCCAGGGGGTACAAAAGGCCCCAAAATGGCAAAAAATACCCTTTTCTGTCATAACGTTTGATCCATCAATTCAATTTTTCTGAAACTTGGCCAAAATGTAGAGGCAATTGTTCTGGATATAAAATGAGCATCCTTGACCTCAGAAAAATTCTGGTTTGCGCCCCAGAGGGTCAAAGCGGGGTAAAACATGCCCCAAATTGCCCACATTTATTGCATTTTACACTCGCCACATCGAGTCACATACAGAAGGGACCACGCACGCGCGGCTTGTTTTCTTATAAGTTTTGTTAATGTGGTCAATTTTAGGGTTCATGTACCAGTTTTTCTTTTTAGTTTTAATGTCTTTTATCATATGCAACAGTTCAAGTTCAACATTTTCCAAAGCTTGAAGACTGACTTATGAGATGTAATCCTATAGAATTTCGAGTACGATGTCGTTTGTGCGAGAAACTTTATGTTAGAAGCATATTCGGGGGCGAAGAGTTCTTCGAGTCGCCTTTATCTGGTGAATCCTCTTCCCTACCAGAACAATCGTGCATGACTTTCCACCGAATACTGCTTACACCATGTCCATGTGGTCCTGAATTGCAATGTTCTTAGGCGAAAATGTTATTTCGCTTTAATAAACATCCTGGAAAATTTCAGAGGAGCAGTGTAGTATTTATGTGTTTTTACAAAGAATAAATATTCAAAAAATAGGATAGTCTTTATAATATATATATATATATATATATATATATATATATATATATATATATATAGAATTATAAAAAGAAAAACTATACACACATTAAGGTTGTACACATAATAACTTATTTCGACCCCTTTTAATTAGGTCTCCTCAGATGTATAGACAACCACGTCAAAAATGGGTTTTTTTGACGTGGTTGTCTATACATCTGAGGAGACCTAATTAAAGGGGTCGAAATAAGTTATTATGTATACAACCTTAATGTGTGTATAGTTTTTCTTTTTATAATTCTGTTTTGCTCTGTTTAAATTACATTGAGCTCTGTTATTCAAATTCTCTACACAAAATTGAAATCTACACACTATATATATATATATATATATATATATATATATATATAGTAAGCAATGAAAATATATATGGTAATCAAGCTATACAGAGGCTCCCGTGTTTCATCCCCGGGGGGAATCGTCAGGCATTTACTACCTAGCTCTACTTACGTATCGAGCACTGTTGAAGTAAATACTGAAAACTGACACATAAAAAATTATATATCCTTATAATATTTTATTTGGATACATGAAGTACTAATATATATATATATATATATATATATATATATATATATATATATATATATATATATATATATATATATATATAATTATTATTATTATTATTATTAAAAATAACCGACAATTTTTGTCTGGTTATTTTAGTATTGATCCCTTCAATTTTCCGGATTAAAATCTTAATCTCGGAAGAAAATTGGCTGATGAAACTGCCGTAATGTACATGTTGGTCGAGAGTACTTTCTGACCCTCTGGGTCCATCGTCAGTGGAATAATGACAAACAGATTAAGATTTTAATCCGGAAAATTGAAGGGATCAATACTAAAATAACCAGACAAAAATTGTCGGTAATTTTTAATAATACGTGTCTTAAGGAAAAAATGCTGCCTCGATATATATATATATATATATATATAGTCATTCACACATGATTCATTGCCGACTACCGTCACTATTATAATTCATGTTGTCTATATAACGATTGATTCAGAAAAATGCAATCTTCTTAAAATTCATTGGAAATGTTTTATGAAAATGACGTCACCAAAGACTAACCAATGAGGACGTATTATTTAATTTCTTTCGGAGTCAGAAAAGTGAAAGAAAGTGAACATTTCGAAATATAAATCAGTTTTCTTACAATAAACTCAGTTTGCAAGTGTTTTAGGCTGCCTCACGTCACCCTAAGAGAGTAGGGGTTGGATTACCTGTTGGCTAATCCATTGGGACCTTAAGTTACAAGGGAGACAACCGATCAATAAGTGTGATAGAAATAAATCCAAATACATCCGCCTGTACATCAAATAAGAGTGTTCATATATAAACGTCATAAATGATAGATAGATAGATTGATAGATAGATAGATAGATAGATAGATAGAAGTTTTTCTTCCCGTATTTCATAGGATAGAAACCGAAGACTAATTTAAAATATTTCCTCCTTTACTGTTTAATATTTCTTTTCACCTTTCTCTGTAATGTTCTGTCTAAATTGCAGATACGATTGTAGGAATAACAAAGGGGGATAACTGTTGAATCCAACATGAACAATCTATTAAACGTAATATCTGAAAACGGCTATAAATTTCCGCTAGACTTAATACATTAGTTATAGGCATTGCAAACTTTGAATCGACGTCTCTTGGGTTGGTCAATCTTGAATTGCGGCAGAAATATGAATGGTAATTCTGCATTCGGACTTGATGCGTGTCGGCGCTAAAATTCAATATCCACTCTTGAATAATGTATAAAGCGCACGGCACACGAAACAAATCGGAGATGGGCGTGTATATGTACAGTGTGTTTATTCAATCTATCCGTTTAAAGATGAAACGGACATTTCAAATTTCAGTGTTAAAAACCGAGCACTTTTCCTGCTTGGACAGATTACAAAATCGACTTCAAAATGTAGTTGGTGGTGTTCTCCCTGGTTTCTTTCCACCTTATTTTATTCCTAGCTAGGGGTAGCCAAGTAGGACCTAGTTGTATATCGAAATCGTATCCCCACCGCGTTTTTGGCCTTCCTCTAGGTGTTTCTATTGCATCGTGATCCATTCTGTCGCTCTATATGTCTATCTGCTGTCTGTACATCTCGAAAAGGTTACCTGCCAATCTATGTTTTGCCGTTAGTATGGTGATGATGATATCATTTACTCCAGTTTGCTATCTTATCCAGGTGTTTCTTTTTACAATCACGTAAATCACAGTAGTACACTGTATAATTATGGTTTCCGTTGTCATGACATTCGTAAGTTTAAATTTTCCTAATATTGGATTCATATTTATTTGCTTGAAATCTAACACTTACTTTTAGAAAAAGTATACTTTTATAGTAATGCCAGATTTACATTTATTAAATAGTCTATTTCATTTTCGTTCGCTTTCTGCTTACTTTGTTTCCGCAAATAATTAGCTTCTTTTGCTGTGAAGCTAAACTTCCGGTCAACGGAGAAAGCAGATATAATCATTAGTACGCTTATTGAATGATATAATTGTATTCTTGTAATCTATTATTAAAAGACTTACACTTTTTAATTAAACTTTCCTTTTGCTTTTGCGCAATTGTTAGTAAATTATAAACTGGCATGTTACCTGCTTATTTCGTCTTCTCTCCTTAAATCTTGTTTGTTATATATATATATTTTTTTTTAAATCGAAAGTTTATTCCTTTTCTTTTTGAACATTAAAAATAAGGAAATAGTTTTCGTTTACGAAAAACTAAATACATTAAGTGTTAATAACTTGCACGACAGCGATTATATCGATCAAAAAACAAACACAAATAAAATTAATTACGCCCGGGGAACTTCGGGTAAATAAGGATAATAGAGATATAATAAGATAATCCACATGCAGCTGTTTCGATATATATATATATATATATATATATATATATATATATATATATATATATATAGCATAATATAAAATGAAATAATAAAATAAGGTGAGAATAAAATTTTATTAGAATTCAAAATTCAGGAAAAGTATATCAACGTCCTTAACTCATGAGTTTTCAAAGATAATTCTTCTCCTCACTAATTAAAATATATTAGTTGTCTCTTACATCTTTTGTTGGATTAACTTCATATATATATATATATATATATTAATAAATTGATATTTCATTTATACACATATAATATTACAAGGTGATATTATATTGTGCATAGATTTTCACTATTTACTTGAACAATGCTCAATACGTGAGTATTGATTTACTCCTCTCCAGGAGTTAGGCACAAGGCCAGTTTTTATCTTACTCCCACAAGTAAGATGTGACCCAAGGTCGGGTCGGGAAAGTGGGGTTTAAAAAATTGCCTAGGCAGCACTGGTGGAGGCGCCTCAGGCAGTAAGTAATAAACTTACTCCTCCACAAAGAGGGGAGGCGAAGCCTGGGAGGGTGGACCTCCTAGAACTGCACAGGACAGACCCATTGACCGGCGTAAATCAAGACCCGAAGGCCAAGACAATATCAGTCTATGGGGGGCAGTATCCATCAGAACAGATACTACAATTTGATCTTAACGTGAGTAGAGATAAGTAGTAAAGTATGAAACATATTAAACTACACAGAGGCGTCCGCGTTTCATCCCACAGGGAATCATCAGAATATATATATATATATATATATATATATATATATATATATATAATATATATATGTATATATATGTACTAGAGATGAAAGATGAGAATAAAAATTGTAAAGATACAATATTTATTAGAACATCAGAAGTTCAAAGCAGAAGCTCCTTGCATTAAACATCTGATGTTCTAATAAATATTTATTTTGTTTTATTTTATGTAAAATTTTCAAAGTTAAATGTTACCAATAATATTTACAATTATATTGTCGGTTTTTTCTCTATCCTCTGGTGAAAATAGTTTATCTTTTAAAATCCATGGATCAAGGACATGAAGCTCCTTGCTCTAAACTTTTGATGTTCTAATAAATAGTGTTTCTTAACAATTTTCTTATTCATATCTTTCATCTCTAAAATTGATGCTCTATTCAATATATTGAGCTTTATATTATCACGATAGATTATCATTAAACGATAAACTAATGATCTTAAATTAATTTTTTTCATTGATGCATGTTTGGTTAAACAGGTGCAATTCCTGTGTGTTTCTTTTTTATATATCTTTTCATGTTAACAGACTAATGATGTAATGTTCTGTTCGAGTGTGAACAGTAACTCGCCAAAACTGTTAACGTTTTCGACTCCCATGAGTCTTTTTCAAGCACGTGATGAGTTATGCAAACTAAAACTGGTAAATTTATTGAGAAACTCGATTAAAACCTTTTTTATTATCATATTAAAGGCATTTCAGTATGCTTTCTCACCCCCCTCCCTCATATCAAGCTTGATTGATGGTGGGTTTGTTTTCTCGAAGGCTTCAATTATGGGAAGGCGCAGGTTACAATATGAGACAGTGAGTCTGGCTGTGTTTTGACTTTAGTTATTAATTGATGTCTAATATTTACTATTACAATTTCACAAAAATCAGCTTCCAAGCCGGTTTTTACCAATTTTGCATAATATTTAATTAAACTAAATATTGTCAACATTTGGGCCTCCTTAACCAAGCAGCTGTGTTTCAGCATTCATAATGATCGGTTAATTAGTTTAGGATTGAATCTTGTACACATAAATATATATTATATTTCCTGATAACATTTTATGTGGATACATCAAATAATATATATATATATATATATATATATATATATATATATATATATATATATATATATATATATATGAAAATTAATAAGACCTGCAAATGGAAGCAAATCGATATCTTCAGTTGTTCAAAACAAGGAGCAGTTTAGTTAATAAAAAACATTTATTTTTTTTAAAAACTCTTTCAAATTTGGAACTTTGACAGTCCTATCCTGTCAACTTATCAATCATAATTTTTCCTCTGATGATAAGATTTTAATCTTTGAAAAGCCTGGTTTAAGGAATGAAAGAGAAGAAAAATAAATGTTTTTTTATTAACTAAACTGCTCCTTGTTTTGAACAACTGAAGATATCGATTTGCTTCCATTTGCAGGTCTTATTAATTTTCATTGACGTACCATATTTTTGCTCTACCCAGTATATTGAGCTTTCCTTATTTCACAATAGGTCCAACTCTCTAAAAGTTTACCTTTTAGTTATAATTTACATATATATATATATATATATATATATATATATATATATATATATATATATATATATATATATATATATATATAAGTGTAAGTTTGAAATCCGAGGCAGGAGCAATGTGAAATATATACCGGAAGGTGGAAAAGGTGAACAAAAATAAATGAGAAGAGAAAATAATAATGGAATCTCAAATCAATTTATTAATATTTCACGTAAAACAGATTAAATACCAGAACAGTAAATAAAAAAGAGGTTACTGTCAGGCAATTAAAAGTTCCGGTATAAGGTAAACTTAAATTTTTGAGAGAGATACCTCTCATTATCAAAAGACCAAAAAAATATGGTCGAAAAACAAGGTGGACTGATGGGACTTTTAATTCCCTGACAGTAACCACTTTATTTCCTGTTCCGTCTTTTCATGTTGACGCACTAATGATCTAATGTTCTGTTCGAGTGTGAACAGGAACTCGCCAAAACTGCTAACGTTTTTTACTCCCATGAGTCTTCTTCAGGCACGTAAGTAGTTATGCAAACTAAAACTGGTGAATTTATTGAGAAACTCGATTAAAATAGGAGTCAAAAACGTTAGCAGTTTTTGCGAGTTCTGTTAACACACTAACAGAACATTAGATCATTAGTCCGTCAACATAAATAGATGGATCAAAAAAGAAACAAACAGGAATTGTCCCAGTTGTTGAATCAAACATGCACTAATATATATATATATATAGGAATTGTCCTTGTTGTTTTACCGAACATGCACGTATATATATATATATATATATATATATATATATATATATATATATATATATATATATATATATATATATATATATATATCGTCAGCATATATAGGTTCCACTGTGGGCATTTAAATATAGGTAGACTGGCAGCTATTAGAGAAACGTGTAGGGTAGGAGTCAATAAACCCACTACCTCGTTATCAGTTTTTATAAAGGAAACACGGAAAAATAGTAAATTCTCAATAGAATGGTCAGTTCAAGCCAGTAAATATTTGCCAAAGAAATGAAAAAGATACAATTCATGAATTACGGAATCAAAGGGAATATTATAAATAAGAGAAATGAAATCATAGGCCGTTGCTTACATAAAGGTAAATATAAATATACTAAAAATAACAGTGGAAGTATAAACACATTTATAGACTACATATAAACTGAAGAGCAAACTATAACTGTTGATAGAAAAGCATAAAGATTTGCGCAACATAAGTTGTTTAAACATCTATAAATAATCCATAAAGTGTATGAGCATGACAATAGGTAAAATAAGTATGTCGGACAATATAGTAAAAGAATCAATGGAAAATAAATAATAAGCCAGTAAATAAAGAAAGTAGTCATAATATTGATTGTAATCATCATCATCATCATCATCATCATCATCATCATCATCATCATCATCATCATCATCATCATCATCATCATCATAATAATAATAACAACAACAACAACAATAATAATAATAAATTAGAATAGAAATAATACAATAAAAACATAACTGAAGTAATAATACTAATCGATCACTATGAGAAATATTTTAACTGGAAATAATAGTAGCATGCAGATATATAAATAGTTTAGGGAGGGCCTGTGAACGAGTGGTTATAGCACATGTCTTTGGGCTGGACGACCCGGGTTCGATCCCACTCACGGCATGCGAATTTTCGGGTCTGAAAACTTCCTCTGTCCACCCAGCAGTAAATGGGTACCTGACTAAAACTCAGGGAAGGTTCAAGGCAGCGGAAGGAGAGGGCTGGGCTCCGCCTTCCATATGCTGTGCCCTAGACACGGTGATTCTTAACAAATCGGCCATGGGCAGTGTGCGATGTCGGCAACGACACTCGTGCGCGTCCTTTACCTTTATATAAATAGTGAATTAAAATGCAATATAGTATAAGATTAGGCAGATAAATAGAGGATAGAACTAATGTGTATATAGTTAACCAAAATATGTGAAAACTAGTGTTTGTTTAGTGGATGGTATAATTTGAATAACAAATAATATCAGTTTAGTTAACATTATAGTGTAATTACATTGAAAAATATATGTTTCAAAGTATCTAGGCTGTAAATTTAATAATAAATAGCATTAAGGGGTTAGAAAATTAAAAAAATATACAGTATAACGCAAAATAAACAATCTTGCGGAATTAGAGAATTGAAATGCAGTATAGAAAATAAACTATATATTCTTAATAATGCCGTAGTATAATATGTAAACATTGTAGTCTCTTAAAATACAAATAATGTAATTTAGACTGAATTATCAAACTAAGTAAAAAATATATAAAATCTAAAATTTATTACAAAGATAAAAATTTAAAATGAAAACTTTAGACAATAAACTTTTACTTCATGGTTAACCATATGAAAGATTTTTTGCCAGGATATGAGTTATATGACGTATCAAAATGATGAGGTCAGTTCATAAACTCGTATAGGAAGTTGACTTGGCACATAACTACTATATAAAACAAACATTATAGTAAAGATACAATGAAGCCAATCGAAAATAGATAAACAACAAATGTACACGGTAGATAAGCTATAAAAATACTTCCATTCCTTTATAGGATTTAAAGATTTTAAAATAACTTAAAAAAAAACTAATTTTAAATTCTAACCATTACATTAAAAATATTTACGATGAAAATAATAGATAAGAAAATTAAATAAAATACAATTTTTAAAAAAGTATTATATTTTATTTTGATTTAAGAATATATTTTTACTGAAAAATCAGAATGATTGTGACCTTTCTGTAAAAACCATAGTTTGATAAGTAGTAAAAACATAGGGACCAATAGATGAAAACGATATATAGGACCAGACTAGCAAGTTCCGCTCGCACGTTAAACACTGTAGACGACAAGACACTTTCCCGCTTTCCGGATAAGTGTATCTTAATTTCAATTACTGTCTGTGTCGATTTCTCGATGTCGTGTTTTTCTGACCGTTTGTCTCGTGATTCTAGTCTGAATCTACGAACTGCGACCGTTTGCAATCGCCACTCCTACACTGATTAGGATAAGAGAACCCGAAACGACGTCGTCTGTAGGTGAAAGAATATTTAATATTTAAAAAATATTTATAGTATATATATATATATATATATATATATATATATATATATATATATATATATATTTATAAAATACATTGTAACATCAGTACCGTCGGTTTCAAAGCGGGAGGTTGATCCCGATTATCGTCAGCTGATAAACATATTCAGGAATGGTGGGACTTATTCTGTCCCGTCTGGGAACACGTAGGACGTGATTTGTGTGAAAAAGGGGGCGGGGGTTTACATATGTGTGCGTGAGGGGTTAAATTTAGATTCTAATATTTAAATTTTTAATGTATATAAAATGGTTATTAATTAAAATAAAGCAAAAGAAAAGGGGTTTCTTTTTTTTGTGATATATATAAAAAATGTAAGAATTTCTGTAGGGTAGAGGTCGGGGTTTGGGGACCAGGAAGTATAGGGGAAATACGAAGTAGAGATGCAGGGTGAGACACAGAGGGGAGGGGGGAGAGGAGGGAGGATCTAGGTGCGGTGTAATAAACATTGATAGCCGTTGGTTTTAAGGCTCGGCACCGGAAAATAAAATAAGTTAAAGAATACAAATGCAATTTACATAATATATTTTAATTAACGATAGAATGATAGATTAGGTTATTTGTTGGATGGATCGTGCAGAAAAGTTTATTTACGTCTAGCCGACAGGAAACGGAAGTGACCACGCGACTACTAAAATAAGGTAATTTTAAACTTTGAAGAAAAATCAGATAAAAAAGAGGAAAAAATGACGTTCAAGAAAATGGGAAAAAAGATAAAGCAATACGATAACGGTTAGTAAAACGATTCATTTATACGTATCTGTGTTTTTGAGTGAAGATCTATGTCGATGGGAAATGATTTAAGCAAGGAATACTGGATAATAACACATGGTGCGTTAACAACACTATTGAACAATTCATATTTTAAAAAAATGGAAATAATACATAGAGAAACTAAACATACTAAAGATTAATGATGACTGATTTCAATTTGGACTTTTTTGTGTCTGGAGTAATACATCCTTTTTATACGAGCACTGAAGATAGCCTCCACAAGAAATAAATGAAATGCTCTGAACACTTGGAACATTATTATATATTTTTGGTGGTAGGACGAAACAATTGTATGCTGCAAATAAAAAATATTTTTAGTAGAAATTGGTGAGAAGTTGTTCCCTACATTTGATGTGGTTTGAGTAACATTAAAATATTTTTATTAAAAGTCTAGTACCTCACTATTGGGCTATTACAAAATTTTATGCATTCATATTTCAAATATAAACAAATTTACATTATTTATATATATATATATATATATATATATATATATATATAGGAACCTGACTAGATGAAAAGTAACATTTAATTATCTTATTAACAAATCAAAGGGAAGCAATCTGAAATGACATAAGAAAAGCAGTTAAGGGGAGGTAACCCAAGCTTATACTCAGTATTAAGGGTTTATCTGAAATAGCTTTAATATATGGTTTCTCCAGAATAACGCCGTACGTACATTCACTTATGAGCTTAACATTAATAACAAAATTCCGTTTATAGACATTCTCATTTACTCTAAAAATGGCTCATTCCTCACCTCTTCATAAAAAACCCTCTTTTCTATTACTACATGTATTGTAGGATATAGAAGCGAATGACCATATCGATATAAAATTGCAATGATTAAAAAACACCTAACAAAACATGGCTGCCCCTTCTGAATATAGATACTAGTTAATCTTACTAAAATAATACGCCACGATACAAACATCAAAATATTAAAAAATTCTTACATAAAAACTAAATCTCCTACAATCAAAAATGTGAATTACGAAAGTAGTCACAACATTTTAAATTGTCTAGCATAGTAACTAACATTCTAAAATTCTTAGCCATTAAGCAATCATACTTTTGAATTTTGCACGCGCTTTGAACTTAATCGGTTCGCATGCAACATCTCAATATTACAAATGCTCATTTCAACGTCGTATATTAATAGCCGTTAAAAATACTCAACAGTAAAGATATAGTTGGAAAGACACCAAGACTATCACCGTCTGATGATGATTTGACGCATCTAATCGAAAGTACACGCGAAAATGAAATAAAAATGGAACAAGAAACCGATAGAATTTACACACACCAATTTGACCGAAATACTAAATCGACTATTTGGAAAATTTAAAAAAAATCTTATCAATCAAAATCATTCCATGTTATTTAACACTGTTTAATAACATGCTTCCTAAATACACACAATATATATATATATATATATATATATATATATATATATATATATATATATATATATATATATATATATATATATATATATATATATATATATATATATATATCGAGTTCAATCTCAACTTGAAGCATTGCATGAAGCGAACTATTTGGTCTGTGGATGACTATATGCGCCTCCCTTTCAGGGTTTAAACACTGTGGTATGTGTAATAGCAATAATGCTGTCAATAGCAATAATGCAAAACTATTCGTGGAAATGTTAATAGAGCGCTCTTCGATCACTGATATAAACAGTAAGATTCCCATGTTCTCGCTTTTGTCGATAGAGAATTGCATAGAAGCTTAGACTACTGACAAAAAAAAATGCGGTTCAATCTCAGCTTGAGGCACTGCTCTGTCTAGCCACACTGTGTATTTATGCTTTTCTTTTTTCTGTTCTCTACTCGCCCCCCTCTCTCTCTCTCTCTCTCTCGCTCTCTATCTTTGATGTTTCCTTCTTTTAAAATACCATTGCGACTTAAAATAACTTTAGATCTACACATTTTTTATCTTTTTTTATCTTCTTTCTGCGTCCATGTTTACTTGATCCTCAATTATATTTAATATCTATGTCATTTTTGCAACACATCTTACATTTATTTAACTATTTCTGATAGCGAATTACCCCTCCCCCCCATGAGTAGATTTCATTGTATTATTCGGTCTATCTGGTCTTTCCATTTATTTCCTCGCCCCACCCCCTTTTCCTCACCCCGATCAACCACAGACAGCTGTTTCGTCGTCTACGGCCTTTCAGTCGAAACAAGTGTATCCACGTCGAGAATCCGAACAGCCGGTCACATCCAAACCAGTAAATAAGTAACTTATCCACTGCGACAACAAACTTTACCGTAGAAGGAACTACATGTATTTTCTTACATATTTCTTACCACGTTACCAATAACTGGGAAAAATCGATTCTGTACAAGAGATTGTTGCTTTAAGCAAAGTAGAAAATCGACATTTCTTCTGCCAGAAGGTTTTACCTATAAGGGAAAATATTTATATATAGTTAACATAGTCATCCACTGACAGTTGTTTCGTCGTTTACGATTCATCAGTTCGGCTAGACGCAGTAAGAGTATTGATTTACTCCTCTCCAGGAGTTAGGCACAAGGCCAGTTTTTATCTTACTCCCTCAAGTAAGATGTGACCCAAGGTCGGGTCGGGAAAGTGGGGTTTTAAAATTGCCTGGGCAGCCCCGTCGGCATTCCGAGGTAGGGGCGTCTCAGACAGTAAGCAATAAACTTACTCCTCCCCCAAAGAGGAGAGGCAAAGCCTGGGAGGGTGGACCTCCTAGAACTGCACAGGACAGACCCATTGACCGTCGTAAATCAAGACCCGAAGTCCAAGACAACACCAGTATGGGGTGCAGTATCCATCGGAACAGATACTACACTTTGATCTTAGCCAAAAGGCCAATAGCGTGTTTCCACGTCTAGAGGCTATTTATCTACCTCCCACAAGGTAAGATGTGACACAAGGTCGGGAAAGTGGGATTAGATAAGCCAGCGCTCGAGAGGTGAGCACTCTGGCCATTTAAAAATTGCCTGGGCAGCCCCGTCGGCATTCCCCGGTAGTGGCGCCTCAGACAGTAAGCAATAAACTTACTCCTCCCCAAAGAGGGGAGGCAAAACCTGGGAGGGTGGACCTCCTAGAACTGCACAGGACCAGTCTCGTGCAGTATCCATCGGAACAGATACTACACTTTGATCTTAGCCAAAAGGCCAAGAGCGTGTTTCCCCGTCTAGAGACATATTGTCTACAACATTCTTTCTTTTCTTCACTCACATTGTCTGAAGAACTCAAGAAATACCTTGTCTTCTCTTTGTGTTCTCTTTAAAAGTTGTTGTATATTCATTGGCAGTTATATATTTTGGACGTGAAGTTCTTTGGGGTTTTTTTTCCTCACAAGTCACCGCTTATGAAGGCCTAAAGACTACTCGAGGATAAGGGTTGAAGAGACAACACCGTGATGATTGGTACGATGATTGAAGCTGGGTAGAATTTGATTATTTAAGAAGACGTCTCAACAAGAATTGGTTTACATTAGACTTGCAAATTACTGTCTTGTCATTCGGAAGGAAGCAGCCCCGCGGTATCGTGTTCCACGGGCGGACATTTATAGGAAAGAAACTTTGGTCCTGTAAGTTCCGTTTAATTTTAGGTACGCAGAGAGAGAAAAGGAAATTATTTACAGTGGTTGTAACTAGACGAGTTTTTGTGCTGAATGTTTTACAAGAGAGAACCATAGATTAGAGGTCACTCGAGCAACTTCAATTAAAATAACGATTTCGCAAATAAAGACTTGAAACTTCTGTGAAAATTTGACTGTAGGAGAAAAGAAGAAGACATCCCCACTAGATTCCAAAGTCTGTTTTGTACTCTGTCATGGCAGAAAAGGGTACTCTGGCGGAATCTCATCAAATGTGACAATAGTACTCCATCTTAGGATTTATTTGATTCTTATAAACGTAGAGCATTGCGTCAGGCGTAAGATATCTTCTGGGGCGATAGAATGATCCAACTATTTTTCCAGCGACTTTAGCAACAGATTTGATGTAAATCCTCCATTTGAAGCTTGGGGTTAAGGTCAGTCCCAGAAGTTTATCAAAGCAGGGGTCTTCCTCAGGGACAGGGTGTGGAGAGATAGTTTTCTATGGTGCAATTATTTATCCGGAATGAACACATATGCATATTAGAAACTTGATAAGTTAGCTTAACCACGTGGTGAAGCAGTAAATTTGAAAACTGAAGTTAAATGCAATAGCTGCCGAGATTGTGATGAAACTACACATCATATAATGTATTGGAAAATAGGGGGCATTAGTATCCTTCATTGCCCATTGCGTACATGGTCCAGATATTGGTCATATTTAGTTTAATTTAGTTTTATGCGAATGAGTTAAAAAGGGGTTGAAAGCCTTTTCGTGAAAATTCACATAACTCAGATTATTGCGACATTTTAAAAATAAGTATTAGACATCAATTGATAAATATTCCCCAAATTTCAGTTTCTTCGGGGTATTTAAAAAAAGTTATATAGGAGGCATAAATATGGGGACAACCTTTTATTTGAAAATTCAAATATATCAGATTTGCATTAAATTTGATCCATAGTTATTCGACAGCAATGAGCAAGATTCGCTGACTTTAATTTTTTTTTAAATCCTTAAATTTGAGACATTTTTTAGAATAAAAATGGATTTTGATTGAAATAAAAATAGGATCCTAGACATGATGTTTAGTATAATTATCTCTTGATTTTAATCTTTGTAAGTGGACATAAAGTTGGTACAAAACTGTTCTGTTCGGGGATTTAATTTTATCCGTATTCTTCCAGTTGCTTTATAAAGTATAAATCATTATCGAACTTGGCCTTTTAGCAAAGATCAAAGTGTAGTATCTGTTCCGATGGATACTAACTCCATAAACTGGTATTGTCTTGGCCTTCGGGGCTTGATTTACGCGGGTCTATGGATCGGTCCTGTGCTATTCTAGGACGTCCACCCTCCCAGGCTTCGCCTCCCCTCTTTGGGGAGGAGTAAGTTTATTGCTTACTGCCTGTGGCGCCCCTATCGGGGAATGCCGACGGGGCTGCCCAGGCAATTTTTAAACCTCACTTTCCCGACCCAACCTTGTGTCACATCTTACTTGTGGGAGTAAGATAAAAACTGGCCTTGTGCCTAACTCCTGGAGAGGAGTAAATCAATAAATCATTATCGAACTTGGCCTTTTAGCTAAGATCAAAGTGTAGTATCTGTTCCGATGGATACTACACCCCATAGACTGGTATTTACTTGGCCTTCGGAGCTTGATTTACGCCGGTTTATGGGTCGGTCCTGTGCAGTTTCAGGAGGTCCACCCTCCCAGGCTTTGCCTCCCCTCTTTGGGAAGGAGTGAGTTTATTGCTTACTGCCTGGGGCGCCCCTACCGGGGAATGCCAACGGGGCTGCACAGGCAATTTTTACTGGCCAGAGTGCTCACCTTCTCGGGCGCTGGCTTTTCAAGTCCCACTTTCCCGACCTGACCTTGGGTCACATCTTTCCTTGTGGGAGTAAGATAAAACTGGCATTGTGCCTAACCTACTGGAGAGGAGGTAATTAAATAATCCAATAATTTAGCA
>OY744532.1:21725206-21737706 GCA_963556195.1 Sepiola atlantica | reverse complement strand
GTCCTCGTTAAATAAGCGCGAAACGGTGCATGAGGAGTGTAAGAGTTAATAATACATAAAGAGAAATTAGCGTACTACCCTTTAGAGCATTAATTTAAGAGAGTGTTTCGTATGGGATAAATAATAGAAATTATGTTTTCACCTGCACTTTAACCTGCTTACCGTTTGTCATTTTTCACACATTTTGTCCACCACGGCATTTCATTTTCATAAATAATCGTGTACCTTACCCATATATATATATATATATATATATATATATATATATATATATATATATATATATATATATATATATATGGCTTAATCGCTGGTTTATCGATTTGAATCCTGGACACGAGTAACTCATATCCGACATTTATGACGTCAAGCCGCCGAACTAAGTGTTAAATTTATCAATGTTTATTTAGCTATTTGGCCTAGTGGTTCTAGATGTCGGGATTTGAGTTGTAAATACTGGTAAGCCGGGGTTTCGAATCGCGCGACCTACTAGTGAATAGTTATATCTCTATGCTGATGAGTCCCGATTAAAAAGGACGAAACGTATACGTATACGTACATAGATATGTATATTTATGTCTCTTTATTTATTTGTACTTGTGTATCTATTAAATTTGTTTACATGTGTGTATTTTTTATATATAGATAAGATATTTATACCTAAATAAGTTTCTAAAACTTGGAAGGTTGAAAAGTTGAAAAGAATCCTGGCTAAGTAGGTAATAAAACAAAGAAAAAAGAGGATAGGCAGGTCATGAAAAGAATAAAAAAGATAGAGTCAACAAGAAAATAGGTAATCCGATACTAATTCATGAGAAATAGAAAATAAAGATTTATTTAGAGGAGAAAGGTCTCGAAATCCATCCCACTTCTCTGGCATCCTTGGTCTGATGAGGTTTATTTTCTGTGAAAAGTGAAACCGAAACATGTATGCACATATGTAACTAATAATGTTTGCATAAATAAAATTTTTTATATATATATATATATATATATATATTATGCTCACTAAAAATCAATATAACTATACAGTCAGTCGAACGATTTGAACTCATATGTGTATATATTTATATGTATATCCTAATCTTTCATTTCAACTCCTCTCTCTCTCTCTCTCTCTCTCTCTCTCTCTATATATATATATATATATATATATATATATATATATATATATTAATTTATGTATCTATTTCTTTCTCTACTCTTCTTTGTCTTTACGTTTCCATTTCGCAACAAATGAACACGCTTTGAAAACTGGATATTAGAAAAAGAACAGAAATTGCCTTTGTCGTTAAAACGTAGATTTCACGCTGACTTGACATACTAGTTAAGCGCTATCAAAGAAAATGTTATATTAGCATTGAACAAAAAAGAAAATGATTAGTTGTGCGTAACAGCAGCATATTCATTCAATTTTTGTCAAAAAGTACATTTTTGATAAAAAAAACTTCACAAACATAAACATTTAAGCGATACCATTACCTATAATTAGTTTCGCATTAAGCTATCTTTGATTTTTTTAATGTGTAGAAATTCATCATTTTTAAGCGAGAAACATTATTGATTTATCTCTCGCTCTCTCTCTCTCTCGCGCGCGCGCTATATATATAAATATATATATATATATATATATATATATATATATATATATATATATATATATATATATATATATATATATATATATATATGGGAAATGAAAAAGGGAAAACCAAAAGATATTTTTCATATATTCATCAACGTTTCGTCATTATTGTAAGACTTCCTCAAGATGATAATTTTAAGAAACATGTCATGTAAGTCAGTCAGTGGCCACTGACTGACTTCTCTCAGCCCGGACCTTGGTCCAGCGCTCTTAGTAGCCACGACTACTACTTTTTCTCATCAACCCATCATTTCAACTCAATATTTCGATGTACTTGCATGACATTTTTCTTAAAATTACATCCTGAGGAAGTCTTAATATAAAGACAAAACGTTGATGAATATATAAAAAATATATCTTGGTTTTTCCTTTTTCATTTCCCATTACGACGGATTACTCTCATCCTTCCTTTCTCACACACACACATATATATATATATATATATATATATATATATATATATATATATATATATATATATATATATATATATATATATTCTAGCGAGTACCCGCTGCCCGTTTCTGCCCGGCTCTGCCCGGGAGTAATGTAAAAGAATGGATTAAACCGCCCACAGAACGCAAACAGAAATAGAAATTGAAACAGTTTCCGAAAGATTTCTACAATGTCTGTGTTTCGAGTTTATCCTAACCGTAAACTAAGCATAACCTATGGTTTAGTTCGGATGAAGTTGGTTATCTCGCGTTTGCGGTTCAAATTGTGTAGAAGCAGTGTTTGTTTTGCTATGTTCTGTTTCAGTTTTTGTTGGGTGCAAAACATGAAGAATAAATGTTGTTTTTTTAGTTTTGTTCGATAAGCACACATTTTGATACACTGTATTTTGAAGAAAATGTAAATAGAAAAGTATTTCTGCTAATCTCAAGTGAATGTTATTTTTTAAGTTAATATGCCGTACGCTTCATCGTTCTTGTCTATGTAGACTGAAGGAATTTTCATTTCTATGTTAATCCACTGACCGTATTTATCGAGTGTAATTTTCGCCACAATCGAGGATGGTTGAAAAAATGTTAAAAATACTTAACATTAAATCACTGTCAAATAGGGAATAAATGGTTCGTTTATCGAAGTATTATTTTGCCGTAAATTATAAATGTACGGTATCAGCGTTGAAGTCGCTGTCGGGATGAAATTTGTCTCACGCATATGTAAGCTGAACGCTGATTGGCTATTTTTTAATTTCCTAAGCGGTGAAGGTGGATCGTTGGTCCTCGTTAAATAAGCGCGAAACGGTGCATGAGGAGTGTAAGAGTTAATAATACATAAAGAGAAATTAGCGTACTACCCTTTAGAGCATTAATTTAAGAGAGTGTTTCGTATGGGATAAATAATAGAAATTATGTTTTTATGTTTAAAATATGCGTAACTTGCTGAAAACACTGTCACGATAAGGGTGGATAGGACTTTTGTATATTCGATGCGTTTGATGCAATAGTTTTAATGTCTATTCTAACCGGATCGAGAGCAGAAAAGTTAACTTCACTTTATATATATATATATATACACTAGCAGGGCTACCCGGCGTTGCCCGGGGCGATAAAAAAAACAAAGTAGTAGAAATTAAAGAGTGTGTGTAACATCTTTATATAAAAACTTCAATCTCTCTTCTTTCTTTAGCCGTCTTCATTATTTCTCTCCCTCCTTCAACCCTCTATTTTCCTTTTTCCCCATATGATTCTTATCGTTTTAAATGTGTTAAAAACTTATAATAATGTAATTCACGTAAATTCTTTTTACTAAATGTGTATTTTATGTAACTGGATTTTCTTAAAGAAATATGCTATGTAAACAAACATTTTGGATGAAAGTTATTAATTATTCTTACATTGTATTTTTGATCCCGAAATAAAATTATATTTTATTTTTTCAAGACTTTAAAATCGAATTTGAATGCAATGACTTAATCGCTGGCGGCCATGTTGTAATTTCCTATAATTTGCTTTCGTAAAATAGTAGCAATACTTTGATTAGCGTTTGTCGCTTATTTAAAAAACAATACCAAAGAACTAAAAATTTAGCGGCGCGTCCCTGGCGCTAAGAAACGTTAAATAAAATTAAAAGTTATTTCAAATTATTAGGTAATTAAATTAAAATATGGCTCAGGATTTTAAAATAACTATAAAATATCATGAAAAATAACTGAAAACAGTCCCCCCCGATTAAATCTGCCCCATGGACCCCTAAGGGGTTAGTTTATAGATTCGGGAATACTCCCATCACCTTACTCTGTGAATTTTACATATAAATGCACTTTTTCCCCGACCCCTCAATCTCTCCAGCCATCCCCCCTTCCCAACTTTTTTTCACTCCCCCTAACCCTGAGAAATATTTTAAGTTAAAAAAAGAATAAAATTTGGCCCGACCCCTTAAAAGTTCGCCCAGACCCCTAAGATTTTCCCCGACCCCTCAATCTCTCCAGCCACCCAACTCGTTCTTCACTCTCCCCAACCCTGAAAAATATTTTAAGTTAAAAAAAAAACGAAAAAATTTGGCCCGACCCCTTAAAAGTTTGGCCGGACCCCTAAAATTTTCCCCGACTCTCAATCTTTCCAGCCCCCACCCCACCCTCTTAACTTGTTTTTCACTCTCTCCCAACCCTGAGAAATATTTTAAGTTAAAAAAAAAAGAAGAAAGTATTTGGCCTGACCCCATAAAAGTTCGGCCCGACCCCTAAAATTTTCCCAGACACCTCAATCTCTCCAGCCCCCCATCCCAACAAATTTTTCACTCTCCCCCAACCCTGAGAAATATTTTGAGTTCAAAACGAAAAAAAACCCCAAAAAATTTGGCCCGACCCCTAAAAAGTTCGGCCTGGCTCCTAAAATTTTCCCCGACCCCTCAATGTCTCCAGCCCCCCTCCCAACTAATTGTTCACTGTCCCCCAACCCTGAGAAATATTTTGATTTCAAAACAAAAAAAACAAAAAAATTTGGCCTGACCCCTAAAACGTTCGGCCTGACCCCTAAAATTTTTCCCGACCCACTAATCTCTCCAGCCGCCCCCAACTTTTTTTCACTCTCCCACAACCCTGAGAAATATTTTAAGTTAAAAAAATGTAAAAAAAAAAAATTTGGCCCGACCCCTAAAATATTTGACCTGACCTCTAAAATTTTCCCCAACCCCCTAATCTTTCCAGCCCCCCTCCCAACATTTTTTTCAATCTCCCACAAACCTGAGAAATATTTCAAGTTAAAAAAAAATTAAAATAAAAATTTGTCCTGACCCCTAAAAATTTGGCCTGACCCCTAAAATTTTACCCGACCCCCTAATCCTTGCAGCCCCCCGCCCAACATGTTTTTCACTCTCCCACAACCCTGAGAAATATTTTATGTTAAAAAAAAAAAAAATTTGGCCTACCCCTAAAAAATTTGGCCTGACCCCTAAAATTTTCCCCGACCCCCAAATCTCTCCAGCCCCCCAACTTTTTTCACCCTCCCACAACCCTGAGAAATATTTTAATTTCAAAAAATTAAAATAAAAAAATTTTTGCCCGACCCCTAAAATTTGGCCTGACCCCTAAAATTTTCCCACACCCCCTAATCCTTCCAGCCCCCCACCCACCCCCAACTTTGCTTTCAATCTCCCACAACCCTGAGAAATAATTTAAATTAAAAAAAAAAAGAAAATTTGGCCTGACCCCTAAAAAATTTGGCCTGACCCCTAAAATTTTACCCGACCCACTAATCCTTCCAGCCCCCCATCCCCCCCGACCCCCAACTTTTTTTCAATCTCCCACAACCCTGAGAAATATTTTAAGTTCAAAAAAAAAAAAAAAATTTAGCCCGACCCCTAAAAAATTTGGCCTGACCCCTAAAATTTTCCCCGACCCCCTAATCTCTCAACCCCCCCCTTCCTCACCCGCCAACATTTTTTTCACTCTCCCACAACCCTGAGAAATATTTTAAGTTCAAGAAAAAAAAAATTTTGGCCCGAATCACCAATATTTCTTGGGACCGTTATACTTAAGAAGCACCATTATTTCTAGGGACCGTTATACTTAAGAAGCACCAACATTCGTTTGTAAATCAAGGAGGCCTCCTGAGCACTACTGAAATAACTCTTACCGGTGGCCAGGTGCGGATGTGATTGAGCAACCCTTGTTTCACTACACACTCTTAACGTAGCCTTCCTATGATGTTATTAATTTATCCGGACAGAAGTTATGGGATGACCTGATACAACCGGACACAATTTAGGGCAAGACCGGGTACATCCGGCAAGGGATTATGAAATGTTTTCAGTGACTCAGCATTTTTATCGGATTAGTACATAAATACATTAGATAATTTCCAAATTAGTACTAATTAACATTGAAATATAACTGAAAAGGACCCTCCCCCCCTGATGAAATCTGCCCCATGGACCCCTAAGGCGTGGGTTTATAGATTCGGGAATACGCCCATCAACTTACTCTGTGAATTTTACATTAGAATACCATTTTATATTGTATCAATATTCTCTAACATGTTTTTCTATAGAGCAATCATACACACACACACACACACACACACACACACACACACACACACACACACACACACAACATACAGACATTCAACTTCATATAGAAGATGAAAGCCGTCATCATGGCCTTAAATGCATGTTCCTTCAGCAGGCGAACACTGTGACGACGGCTACCTTTAACAGGTTTAATCTCTCGCTAATTTTCAAGGTTGTTGATAGTTGACGCGTGGACTAAAATGTTGGAATTTGACTTTGAAACATGACCCGCGTTCCGGAGTTCGATTTAAGCGAGCTGTATGAATAATTATCTCCACACTGACGATTCCCGAAAGGATGAAACGTATATAGATAAAACAAATATTTATAATTATACATATATATATATATATATATATATATAGTTGAAGTTTAGTTACATTCTCAATCTGAATGGAAATCTCAGTTTAATATCAAATTATATTGAAATATCAATATATATATATATATATATATATATATATATATATATATATATATATATCAAACGTTATTTCTGACTGGAACACTCAGTGTATTTAACGTATAGAGGAAATAAGTAAAACATTACAAGGCATACCAGACAATAATTTTATTTCGACCTCATCTGGTCTCTTTCCTGTCTGAAAGTAAAAGATTATATTTTTATTTTTCTATTTTATTACAAATGTTCAGAAAATTTATCATCAGAGAAAAACCTTATTGACAAAAACATAGCTGCTTTAATAGTGATAAAAGGTAAAGATAAAGGTCGCATAGCCTGGACGCGCACGAGTGTCGTTGCCGACATCGCACACTGCCCATGGCCGTAGCGGCGGTGATTTATTAAGAATCACCGCGTCTAGGGCACAGCATATGGAAGGCGGAGTCCATCCCTCTCCTTCTGCTGCCTTGAACCTTCCCTGAGTTTTAGTCAGGTACCCATTTACTGCTGGGTGGACAGAGGGAGTTTTCAGACCCGAAAATTCGCATGCCGTGAGTGGGATCGAACCCGGGTCGTCCAGACAAGTGCTATAACCACTCGTCCACAGGCCTCCCTGTTATTAATAGTGATAAACATTTTTAAAAAATCTTAAATAGACACACTATAACAAAGGTATAAAGAACAGCGAGTTCTATATGTTTTACTATATTCTTTCATTATAGTCTTTTATTTTTTATATGTTCTTGTTTTTACAAAGTTTTTGAATTTCATAAATCTTTCAAATACCGATAATTTTCTTATTTTATAAATAAAAAAAAACTGTTTGTAATGCTGTTTTGTATTTCCTATAACTTTTTAAATATTTTTTTTTAGATTTCTCATTGGAACTCTTCATATTTCTCATTATGGAACCTACTGCATGTATTTGTGAAACACAAGTTTTAAAAAGTCAGAAGACAACTGGAATAAGGGAATAACGAACAATAACAAAAATAGTATTCCTTTCTGTTTAACATCGGAGACGAAAAAATAATAAAGCTTTACTTAAAAACGTGTTAATATTTTTTAATTAATACTTCAGCTGTTTTTTTCTAAAACAAAAATTGATCATTTACTTAGTTCACTTAACCGCTTCCAAACAATCACAACTGAGTTACAATGACGAAAAGAGACGAAATGCGGATGGCTGAAATGAACGTGTTTAGCATTACACTGTTTCTTAGCCGACACCTTTACAAACGAAATCAGAAAACACACTTTGAAAGATTCGTAATAGTTTTATTTGTTAAATGTTTTGATACCCTTGTATACTTAGATATTTTTAATTATCTTGATAATTCTATTGTTTTAGTTATTAATTAATATCTATTTTTGTAGTTATTGTACAGGGTGGGCAAAAATAAGGGCCCTATTTTTAAAAATGCATAACTTTTTTATTTATTGATTTTTTTATTTTATTTTTTTTAGAATAAGTAAAGGACCCCTTCCGAAGCAAGCATGAGCCGTATTAGCCCTAAGGAACGTACCCTCATTTAGAAAAAAATATTTTTGCTTAAAAAACTCAAAACAGTGTAAAAAACAATACTTTAGTTTTTGTAAGTTTTAAGAAGTGTTTTTCGGCTAAAATTTGTTTTGTTTATTTCAAAAAATCTCGGAAGGGTCAGTCTACACACACATAAAGTTTGGTGAGTTTAACTTTTATTTTGTGGAAGTTATTCAAATTCAAGTTATTCAAATTTAAAGATAGGACCCTTATTTTGGCCCACCCTGTATTTATCACTTACTTTACACACCTTTTCTTTGTAAGTTTTCTTTTTTTTTGGGGGGGGGGCCAAATACCCAGATCTCTATACAGTATCTCTATGTTTTTTGTGTGTATATGTGCTCGATGTGGATGTACGTGTACTTATGTATGTGAGATTGCGAGTGGAGTAAACTTATAATTAGGATCCAATCTCTTACTAATAATTCAAATCTGCGTGTTTTTATCTTTTAACGAAAAACTCGCATTTTTTGCCTGCTCACTTTAGTCACTATTCTCTTTCGTGAATGTTCATTCTCTTTACTACTTTTCGTATAGAGCTGTTATATTGGTCCCCACATAAGTATTCAGATCCTATATTTTGAAATGTGTCTGCTTTCTATCACTTTGCTTGAATTTATTACATCCCATTTCCTGTTCACTGTACTCAGAAAGCTCACTACAAGCTACAGAAAAAAACCCCAGATAGAATGCGAGATAAAGGCAGACAGAGACATACATAAATAAAGAGACAAAAAGAGAAAGACGGATAGAGAGAGAGAGACACGCAACAACGACACTCAAGTATTATTTACTCCTCCCCAGGAGTTAGGCACAAGGCCAGTTTTATCCTACTCCCACAAGTAAGATGTGACCCAAGATCGGGTCGAGAAAGTGGGGTTTGAAAAGCCAGCGCTCGAGAGGTGAGCACTCTGGCCATTTAAAAATTGCCTGGGCAGCCCCGTCGACATTCCCCGGTAGGGGCGCCTCAGACAGTAAGCAATAAACTTACTCCTCCCCAAAGAGGGGAGGCAAAGCCTGGGAGGGTGGACCTCCTAGAACTGCACAGGACAGGTGTGCAGTATCCATCGGAACAGATACTACACTTTGATCTTAGCCAAAAGGCCAAGAACGACACTCAACTCAAAGCATCCTCCAGCCAATACTTTCTAATACTTCTACTAGTAGTTGGTCGATCGTTCGTATGTTGTTGTTTTTTTTTACTTTTAGATTTTCATTAGGTCTGTGTTAACATTACGCAACTACATTTCGTGTACAGTGTACAGTGAGAGAAATACAGAGAGGGACAGAGTGAAGGAGAAATAGAGAAAGATACGAATACATAACTATAGAGATAGATAGAGAACGAGAGGAAAAGAGAGGGGAAAAGATATAGAGAGAAATAGATGCAAAGAGAAAAGAGGGCAACGATGGAAGGATGATCTAAGAGCCATACGAAGTTTGTTTTATGGAAGTCGCTCCAGACAAGACATGAAGCCACTTGATGTAAGGAGCTAAAAAGAAGAAAAAACAATACTTTAAAGTAAAAAACTAGCAATTGATAAGTGTTAGATGGATAGATTCCGACCCAGAAAACAGCAATTATTCCCCCTTTGTCAGAAACATCGCTCATGATATGTGAAGATTAAAGAACAAAATAAGGAAAGCGAGAGTTACGAGGCTAGGTCTGCATTGAAACTATAATATATGATTTCAAGTATAGTAAACAAAAAGACAGAGAAAGAAAGCTAGAGAGAGAGAGAGAGGGAAAGAGAGAGAGAGAGAGAGAGAGAGATGGTCACCCCGACGACTACGATCTTATGATAAAGAAAAGTTCCGGACGAAAATAACAATTACTACTACTAATACGTTGAACTATCGTACGCTGTTTTCTGTTTGTTTACGACGACGCCGTGCATGTAGTGTGAAAGGTGAAAGAGAGAAGAAAGATAAGAAGAGAGAGAGGCATAGACAGAAAAATAATAAGTTAAACACACACACTCACACACACAGACACACAGAAAGAAGGGCAGAGATAGAAAGATAGAGTGCGTTAGCTGACAACTCTATTATTACTCGATTATGTATTACAGTCTAAAAAAATATAGGATTTAGAAAGCACACGAATATCTGTAAATCTTGATGCGGCGATTTTAAAATTGTTCAATCGATTTTATTTTAAATTTCAGTTTCTTTCATTAAATTCATTAAATTCATTAAACACATATTTGAATATTTATTTACAAAAAATAATGAAGAGAATGGACAAAGAAAGCGGAAATGAAGGAAAAATGAAACAATAATAATCTCGGGCAACGCCCGGTAGGGGCAGCAAGTTTTTTTAAAATTAATTTAAGTGTTTAAATAAATCTAAATCGTTTATTCCATTTAAAAAAGGAAAAAGGGTTGTACATCTCCATCGACTCCCTAAATAACAATAATAAGGACGGTCATGAATGTACATGCAAGATGGGATGAGATAGACAGATAGAGTATGCTAAACGATGACATTGTGATTACGCGGTTATGTTTTTTGAAAACGACCCTATCAAAATATGCCGGTCTCCTCGACAGATTTATGTTCTAACCGGTCGCCGTGGAGACGAGTGGAGCGATAGGCACCGTCACGCTCGACTTCTTCAACAGCTTTAGTCTGTTAAGGGCGCGCCATACCGGAGACCATCGTAAATTGACTTGACTTTACGAGCGCCTCCCCATCACCATTATTCGTGGAAACGACTTGAGCCTGCTCTCAGCCTGCCAAGCATGCAGGACATCCGATAAAAGTTCCTGATACTTGCATATTGGTTTCGAAAAATGACATTTTATTAATTAATTATTATTTGCATCCCCATTAATCAATCGAAGAACGAAACATTATTAGTATAATTTTGGTTGTTCGGAATGCATTTTCCATCTTCAGTGTTATTATCACAACGTTTCGGCCGCGGTAACCTCCAGCCTTCTTCAGATGCATCTCTTCGAACTTGGGAATATTTCTGTCGAACTCGGGAATCTGGACGGTGTTTCGAACGGAGTCCTTTATTTAATCCACGGGGGTAGCATGCTTTTGTTACGTCAGCCATGACTGGGAGAAGTTCGAAGACGATTCACCTGAAGAAGGTCGGAGATTACAGCGGCCGAAACGTTGTGATTATAACACTCAAGATGAGAAAATTTAGAAATATGAAACATTATTAGACGGCAATTTTAATATTTCCAATGTATTTTCATAAAGAAAACTATTATTTTTAGGGGGCTCGATTGAACTTAGTGTCTTGTATAGAAATAATAATGTATTCTTTATTATAAAAATGTATGGAAAGCCAGATAAAGCAACATATTCATTCTGGCATGTCAAAAAGAAGACTAGGCGGACATTATCAATCGATTTATCAGGACTTGAGTATTGATTTACCCATCTCCAGGAGTTAGGCACAAGTAAGATATGACCCAAGGTCGGGTCGGGAAAGTGGGGTTTAAAAATTGCCTGGGCAGCCCCGTCGGGATTCCTCGGTAGGGGCGCCTCAGGCAGTAAGCAATAAACTTACTCCTCCCCAAAGAGGGGAGGCGAAGCCTGGGAGGGTGGACCTCCTAGAACTGCACAGGACAGACCCCTAGACCGGCGTAAATCAAGCCCCGAAGGTCAAGACAATACCAGTCTATATGGTGCAGTATCCATCGGAACAGATACTATACTTTGATCTTAGTCAAAAGGCCAAGAATTACAAAATAATGGGTTTTCAAATAATCAATTTAATAATAAACCTACAACCGTGTATTTATGAGAATAAGACTTTTATACTTAGAAGGTAGTCAGGATAACTCGTATTTTACTCCATCTCTCCCTAGCAGAAAGCCAGTCTAATAATACTAAGCAAACACTGATATATAGGCGTTGAATATGAACGATGAATTTTTATGTGACGTTAAAACGGACATCAGTAAATGTGTTACATGGAGAAACAGTAAAATAAAGCTGAGTGTCCAGTCGAAGCCGATCACAGAAGAAGAAACTGAGAAACAAAATAACAATGAGAAAAGGAACGCGTGAAAAAGACTTGGGTGAGACATAGTGGATATACGTAAATGCCATTGTCACTGCTGATTTGGGACGCAGGTTTCCCTTGATTGTTTTGGATGTTGTTTACTATACTTGCCGGTTGCACATCTCTCATGCCTCTGCAATCAGTTGATAGGAATGCAATGCCATCTTCTATTGTTACTGTTTCTACTTCAAATAAAAGGCTGTACGTGGAATCCTTAAAGTTGATTAATGATCTTCTAAGATTTGCATGTTTTTACGCGTTTTCTTTTCATTACTGTTACTGCTGGTTTATTATTATTATTAGACTGGTCTCGTGTTGTGAAGAGCTGGAGAAATACGCAAGTGTTCTATATTCAATCTGGAT
>OY744532.1:21715206-21722706 GCA_963556195.1 Sepiola atlantica | reverse complement strand
TAACTCTAATGAATCAGTCCTTTCATGTCCCACCATAAAGAGAGAATAACCTTCTTTGTGTGTAGTCCTTGTTTTAGAACAGGCTGTGGACTTTGGTTTCGGTCTAACCATTGGGTTTTGCATTGGGTATTCTTGTAAAGAACCCATTTTTCACCTCCAGTCACAATTCTTTGCAAAAATGGTTCTCGATGATTCATGGAAAGCAAAGATGTGCAAACAGTCAATCTTTGATTTCGTTGAGCGTCGGTCAAATCGTGGGGAACCCAGAGTCAAAATTTTGAAACTTTTCCTAACTTCTGAAGGCAGGAAATAATTGTGGTATCGGTTGTATTGAATTGTTGAGCTAATTCTCTGCTGGTTAACTTTGGATTGGCCTCCACAGCGTCTTTAATGGCGTCTTTATCAATTGATGTTGGCTTTCCCGAACGTCGCCGATCTGACACGTTAAAGTCTCGAGAAGAAAATTTTGAAAACCACCGTTGACATTTTCGATCATTCAGAACATTTATCTCATAGACAGTTCCAATATTCCTTGTAGCTTCTGCAGCTGAGTTTCCTTTTTCGAATTAATAGAGCATGCAATGTCTCAGATGCTCCTCACTAATATCTATTTTTTGACGGCTGAGACGGTTAAACTTACTATTTTCCAACTAATTACTATACTTGAAAGGCAAAGCAACAGATTAAAACACCAATTTACTAAAATATCTTGAATTGTGTACAACTTAGAAAGCTGCAAAGTGATGAAGTAAGAAATACGACATTACTTTCTTTCCAACCTGATATAATATATTGTATAAATTTTCGGAATTTACTTCAATACGTGAGTAGAGCTTAGTAGTAAAGTATGAAAATATATTATGACAATTATACTACACAGAGGCGTCTGCGTTTAATTTGTCTTTGTTTGAGAGAAGCTCAGCCATTACCTAATGAAAACATGTAAGATAACTAACAACGAATATGATTGGTTAGTTAGCTAGACTAAACACCACGTTGATATATAAAAACAAATATTAACCAAAAAGCTGTGCATTTTTCTGTGCATTTGTCCTGACAATTCTCTGCGGGGATTAAACGCAGACACCTCTGTGTAGCGTAAGTGCTGTAAATATATTTTCATACTTTACCAGATATAGATATATATATATATATATATATATGTGTGTGTGTGTGTGTGTGTGTGTGTGTGGTTGTAAAATATTTCGTATGAGAATAGGAACAAATAAATTAATATATATATTCGTATGCGTTTACATATAAATAGAGTTTTTAAATAGGTATATATATGTGAATATATATATATATATATATATATGTATATATTCGTATATCTATATATATCTATGTGTATTTGTGAGTACTGAGTAACGTTCGCATTAGGTTTGTTTGTACGTAATGGCAATAATGACTAATGTTAAACAATTATTTGAAAAATTTCCATTACTTGTCTCAACATTTCGCCTATTTACCATAAAATTGTCCAACGAATCCCGGCCGAATAGCCGTTTATTTAACAAAAGAAAATGTAGAAATAAAAAAAAATGTTCTAAAAATAAAAACCAACAAGCGAATTTGTTTCAATATATTCAGAGAAGTCACCGTACTGGTTTGGCGAATCAGTCATAACACAAAATTGGATGTATGATAATTTGCATTGGAAATTTGCAGAGATAAAAAATCACTTTTCAGAACCGTTTACATTAGTCGAAGCTACCGTCTATGCTATGTTTATAGACTGTAGATATAATTTTCCAAAAGCAAACCACGAGTTGTCTCCCCCTTCGATCAATACCACTTGAATAATTTAAACAATACAATAACCGGAAACACTAAACTTTATCATCTCTAACTCTAACCCGACCCCTAACCGTAAACCCTCCTTAACACAAATTCTAGCCCTAAATCCTGGCTCTAAGCTTAAACTGTGACCCAAACAATAACCATAACCTATACCAAACCCTTACCTTAACCCTAACTCTTACCCAACCCCTTACCTTAACCCTAACCCTAACCCTAACCTTAACCCTAACCCTAACCCTAACCCTTACCTTAACCCTCTCGAGAATAGCAATGGTAGACCGCCTTCTAAAGACGAAACATGTAGTAAAGTAACACGGTTAATACTATCATGCTAGAGTGAATATTTTTACATAACATTATTACAAAAAAAATCCTCGAGTGCGGAAACCAGCTCACACAAGGAAATTACGCCGACCAATCACATGGAAAACAGAAATATAATTACGCTGTGTAAACACAAATATAAACAATAGAAATAACATAACATAAAACCAAGGAAAGTGAAACTGCCAGTTAAAATAATTAAAATAAAACATAATTTCACAGACGTATAATAAAAATTCATTGGCATTAGCAACGGTTTGTGTCACAAAAAACGGTAATCAAAGATCAAGGAAGAATAGAAAGACAGAAGAATGGAAAGACCTATCCAGACGTTCAGTAGAAAGGGAACAGAGAGTACCAGAATTCTGCAACTGAAATTCCAGACAAAGTTAATGGCCGAGAAATTAATGGTAAGCAGCTGTTGCGAGAACACGAAGTTATTCGCAACATTTATCGTATTAAACAGAGCGTATTGGAAATCTGAGGAAACTTGTTATCACTGAGACTTTAGGAAACATCACCCGTTGTTTTAGTGAGCGACCACTGATAATTAGCCGTGTGAAAACTCCTAGTGAGTAGATAATAATATAATGAGTATCGCAAGTTTGTTTTGTTTCTTTTTTCAAAATTCAAATAAAGGAGAATAATTGTAATCTAGGAGAGTAGAAAGTGACTCTTGGGTTTACTTTCAGCAGCCTCCTAACTCTCGCTTCCCTCATTTTGACCGTTAATCCTCATATTCAATGAGCGATATTTCTGACAAACTGGGAGAGAATTGCTGTTTTCTTGGTCGGTTTATATATTCATCTAACACTTATCGTTGGCTTAGTATTTTTAACTGCTAACATCAAGTGGCTGCATACCTTGTTTGGAGTGACTTACATAAAAATGAATAAAGGTTTTATATTGTTATATTGAAAAACATACAAAAAGGCATTTGTTTACTTTTCAAAATATCTAATTAAATTGTTTATAGGCGACAAAATCCGTTTTATGCTTTTCGTCATGTTAGTGTTAACGATGAAAAAAATGTTAGTGTGAACGATGACTAAAATGTTAGTGCCAACGATGACTAAAATGTTAGTGTGAACGACGACAAAAATGTTAGTGTGAACGATTACTAAAATGTTAGTGTGAACGATGACAAAAATGTTACTGCCAAGGATGACTAAAATGTTAGTGTGAACGATGACTAAAATGTTAGTGCCAACGATGACTAATCGTTCACACTAACATTTTGTTATCGTTTGCACTAACATTTTTGTAATCGTTCACACTAACATTTTTGTAATCGTCTACACTAACATTTTGTCATCGTTGGCACTAACATTTTTGTAATTGTTCACACTAACATTTTTGTAATTGTTCACACTAACATTTTGTCATCGTTCACATTAACATTTTGTTATCGTTCAGATTAACATTTTGTTATCGTTCACACTAACATTTTAGTCATCGTTGGCACTAACCTTTGGCCATAGTTTACACGTAAATTCTAGTTTATTTAATAAAAACTTTAATTTTGGATCGGATTAAGTCGCATCAAATCATTATGTAAGCGTAAATCACAATGAAAGCTATTTCTCCTTCCTCCGTATTCTTATTTCAAAATCCATTTATCTTCATACAATGGTCAACGTTTTGGGCCGTGACTGTCGTGTTAATGCCGACCAAAATGTCGTTGGTGCCATTTTTAGCCTCAATCTATTCGAATGCCTCTCTGATTTAGATTTACAATTATTCGTTCATGGAGTATTTGCGGTATTCAATTTACACACAAACACGCACACATTTGCTTGACACTCTTGGGTTGAGTTATTTTGCAGTTGATAATGTAAATAGATATAAACATTATAAATTGCATTACTTTATTGGAGAGCGTGGTAGCGTAAGAGTAAGACCTAGCGACTACCGATCAAGTTGTCGAAGAGAAACTTGAAACATTAGCCATGTTCAGCAATACTGAAGTGCCCCAATATGCAGGAACGACTGTTTGCGGATTATATATATATATATATATATATATATATATATATATATATATATATATATATATATATATATATATGTGTGTGTGTGTGTGTGTGTGTGTGTGTATATATATATATATATATATATATATATATATATATATATATACAAACATATATGTACAAATATATATTTTAAAAAAATGCTGGTCCTTATAATACCTGAAATGTATGCAATTGTAAGCTCAATGAAGCTGTATTGCAGGATTCAGAGTATATATAAATCATATATATATATATATATATATATATATATATATATATATATATATATATATATATATATATAATATTTATATTCCATAGACTAAGGTGACTTAATCCAAAACCATAATTCTCATTGGTTTTTACAAGTTCTCTATTTCTGTAGTTCGATGAGTTTTTTTTAAATATCTTATTTTACACACAAAAGTAAATTATTAAAATATAATGTTCATTCCTATCGCTTATGCGCGTTTCATGGCACAATTCGGATTAGTGTATTTTCCAAGTAGTCCGATTCTGTCAATCGTCAGAGGGGTGCGGTATATGTCGTTGAGTAGCGAAAAAACATGTCATAACAAACACAGTGGAGAGGAAATATGGTTAAAATCCAACTAGATTTCTGATAAAAGTTTGGCAAACAGAAATACACAAAGGGGAAACACTCAGTTGGGAAAATAGGTGATCACTTCTGATAAGAATGAAAGAAAAAAGAAAAAACCCAACCCGCTAATAAGATTTTCACATTCGAGAAAACACACGAATCAGATATCTCAAACAATGGCTTCAAAGCTCTGCAGTTTTTTTTTTATTTAAATATAATTAGGGGTTTTAGCTTCATATATCACCTGCAGCATTGTCACCCAAAAGAAGAGGTAACCTTTTCTTTGGATGTTTATCCAGGTGCACCTTTCTTTTATTGCATGATGTATGCGCGTAATGGTAATGTTTCCTAACAAAGTCCAGTTTCATCAACATTAAATACCTGTTGGTGGTATCCCCCGTATTGTACAATGCGCTCAAACGTGGCAACGCATATAGAAGCAGCCTGACAGTCCGCACTTGCACTGTCTCCACACAAGAGCACAGTCATCAGTTTGTATCTTTGTTTACATTTATCAAAATAACCATTGCTTGCAAGAAATGAACCTTCAATTCCTCGTTCAGCTTTGACATTTTAAAATAAAGATAAAGCTTAGTCGTTATTAATTTTTAACCTAAAGCAGCTCCTTTTTCTCTTTGATCCGTCATCCAACTGTTGAATAATGATTAAGTTATAAGAATTGCATGATTTCGATTACGAACAGGTTCTGTTGCTGCTTTTCAAGATAAACAGTTAGCCGTTAATGTTATTTTTTCTTGGTTCTTTTTAATATTATAAACAGTAGATTTAGCGATGTGTCGTGACTTTGCTATTTCGGATAAACCGATTCTTTCGTCTATTTACTGCACTATCTCTAATATCTTTGCAACAAAGATGTAGTTATAGATTTGATATTTGTTACCAGTTGACGCCATTTTGGATTATAAAGGATTGTTAAATAACACAAATATTGATAATGAAAAGGATCATATAAAACACCACATCTTGTTCTTTTATATCTACTCAAGATTAAACGATGTTGCCATATCTGTAAAATCAAAACAATAATTGTCTAATTAGTGTTAAACAATATTATTGAAAATTAAAACAATTTTAAAACTACTTATTAATCCGGAAGCCATTACACGTATGTATTTTCTATATAATTTACTTTCAAAAGCTTACTTGTCGCTTTATACATGCACATTTAAATAACAAAGAAATCAATTCTTAGATACTATTGTAATTAAAGTGTTTTTATATATAACGAAAGGGTTTAATACAGTTTTTGATAGTTGTGTCAATTCAGAATATGTGTCCCAATTATGAACTGTGGTATTAAATATGTGTCATAGTTGCAAAGTCTCTCAATATTGAGTTGTAAGAATTAGGAGGTTTACCTGTACATATTAATATACACCAAATGTCCGTTCAAATATACCCGCAAACAAAAAGATTAAAAATAGATAATAAAACTAAAGTCACATAAATCAGCTCTGGCTATTTTGATACATATAAATATTTTAATCGTCAAATACACACTACAGAATAAAGATATCATTTAACTATGAACTAATTATGTGCAATAAAAACATAATAGGCGCAGATAGGTTAAAGACTATATATTACTAATAAATAAGTGGGAGTGAAGCATACATTTTTAGGCAAAGTCAATGGATACGTGAAAACACGAGAACCTCGTATATAGACAGTTAGTATAAGCGTTGTTTATAGTTGTGAACCTGGGCGCAACGATCAGGAAAATGATCTGAAAATGTATCTGACTCCCATATGTATCTTCATAAATGTGCTACATTAATTTCTACAAGAAATACATTTTTCAAAAAGACAAAAAACTGTCCCAAATATTTAAAATTGTAAATCTGTAATATAAATACGTTTATGTTTTCCGTAAGGCTATTTTTCATTTGTTAAACGTGAAAAACTGATTAATCTTTACACATTTTACCAAAAACATTTTAAATTACAACAAAAGTATACTACGGTTATCAATCACACGCACACACACACACATATATATATATATATATATATATATATATATATATATATATATATATAGAGAGAGAGAGAGAGAGAGAGAGAGAGAGAGAGAGAGAGAGAGAGAGATAAGGAAAGAATAATAAACATAATTTTATTACAGAATATACCTTGCATTGAACAATCGGAGTTTGAAATAAATCTGGACATTCGTACATGTTTATCACTCTTCTTTCATCTATCTTTATAATTGCTCTATCTCGTATATTGAGCTTAAACCATTTCACTATAGGTTCTATCTACTAAAAGTTTACTTTTAGTTTCATATTTGATTTTATATATATATATATATATATATATATATATATATATATATATATATATATATTATATATATATATATATATATATAATAAAATATAGTAACACGAAATTACATAATACTCGATGCAATAATTTATTTCAACCTTGTGGTATTCTCAAGCATCCAAGTAAGATGATTACATGTTTGAAAACGAGAAAAGAGAAATTAACACTCGACAATTCAAATATAAGTAGAGAGAGAGAAAGTGACAACATATCTAATACATATTTAGAAAGAGGGGGAAATTTGAAGCATATTTAATCTATAATTATATGGGGGGGGGAATTACATGATTAATGACGGAAGGCAACATAGGGACAGGGAGGGTATTCAATGTCTCAGGTCAGCGTGTCAAGAATCACCAACTCCAAAAGCCGCCTCTGCCACTTGGAAAACAACGTATATATATATAT
>OY744532.1:21675206-21710206 GCA_963556195.1 Sepiola atlantica | reverse complement strand
CTCTAGGTATTTAAATATTTAATATTCATTAAAAATATTATTGTTTATATATATATATATATATATATATATATATATATATATATATATATATATATATATATATATATATACTGGCTGTAAGCTGTCTCTACTTGGCGTTGCCTGAAAGGGTGCTAGTGCTGAATAGAGGGTCTTAGAAGAGAAAAATAATTCAAAATATAATTATATTTACATCGCATTTCAGGATGCACAGCACTTACAAACCTATCACCATCTACCAGAAAGTGAACTGGAGTTTGAATTTTAAGAGGTATAAACATTATGTTGGTTTCGGTTGTTAAAACGACCGAACTCTGATGAAGAACGTAAGGTTCGTGGCGTTTCAATTTACCAAACTTAATTGAAAAGTTAGTATAAAAATTGCGATATGAGATTGAGTAAAAAGAAAATGTTAGCGGTTTAGTTATTTAGTGCGTTAGTATTAATAAATCAGTTGTTTTAGGAATTAATTCGACTAAGTTTTTTAAAAATAGAATATGTAGATTTTGTTCAATTTGTGTCGCGATTCGGTCGCATATTTGTCGAAGCAAAGTGAAGGCTGAAAATGTACGGGTGAACCTATGCCTAAGAATAGTCATAATTGTCTCATCTGTTCATTATACGTGTGCCTCTAATTATTATAAAGATATTAAAATGTTAAGACTATCATATATAAGGTATTTGCTTTAAGTAATTACTGAAAAAATATTGGTAACTCATATCTGTCGCCCCTTTTCGAAATTTTAAACATTGTAATACGTTACAAGAATTTTATAACAAGACAGTAGTAGTAGTAGTAGTAGTAGTAGTAGTAGTAGTAGTATGTGTCTGTTGCTAGTATACAATAAAACATGGCAACGTTTTTTTTGTTCATTTTAGCTGAGCCATTTGCCCATCTAGCTGTGTATACAGGGGAATATTTACGTAAACTGTCATCTATGTCGCCATTCACTGTCGAATGCAAAGACAGAAAGAAAGAGAAAGAGAGTGATGTAAACAGATTTTTTCTGGGGATCTTAGAGGGAAAATAAATACATTCAGAAAGTTATTGTAAATTACTAGGGTCCAAATACAGTGTCTAATAAATTTTAAAATACTGAACAGAGTAGAGTATTTTCTCGGTGTTAGAGGGTCAAACTCATTGACAGTAAGCCATATTGTTTGCATTTGCGATTTTAGGAATGAAAAAGAAAGTTGTATTTGAGTTGCTTAATGTTTATAAATCAGTTATTTCAAGAATGTCATCGCGTTTAAAAAAAATAAAATACGTAGGCGTTCTTCAATTGGAGGTTGTGATTTGGTCGAATATTTGTTAAAGCCAAGCGAATGCTAAGAATTGTAATGATGCATGTAGGTGTAAGAATAGTCGTAGCATGTAATCTTATAATGTTAATAAAACCAAGCGAATGCTAAGAATTGTAGTGATGCATGTAGGTGTGAGAATAGTCGTAGCATGTAATCTTATAATGTTAATAAAACCAAGCGAATGCTAAGAATTGTAGTGATGCATGTAGGCGTAAGAATAGTCGTAGCATTTAATCTTATAATGTTAAGAAAACCAAGCGAATGCTAAGAATTGTAGTGATGCATGTAGGCGTAAGAATAGTCGTAGCATGTAATCTTATAATGTTAATAAAGCCAAGCGAATGCTAAGAATTGTAGTGATGCATGTAGGCGTAAGAATAGTCGTAGCATTTAATCTTATAATGTTAATAAAGCCAAGCGAATGCTAAGAATTGTAGTGATGCATGTAGGCGTAAGAATAGTCGTAGCATGTAATCTTATAATGTTAATAAAGCCGAGCGAATGCTAAGAATTGTAGTGATGCATGTAGGTGTAAGAATAGTCGTAGCATGTAATCTTATAATGTTAATAAAGCCAAGCGAATGCTAAGAATTGTAGTGATGCATGTAGGCGTAAGAATAGTCGTAGCATTTAATCTTATAAAGTTAATAAAGCCAAGCGAATGCTAAGAATTTTAGTGATGCATGTAGGCGTAAGAATAGTCGTAGCATTTAATCTTATAATGTTAATAAAGCCAAGCGAATGCTAAGAATTGTAGTGATGCATGTAGGCGTAAGAATAGTCGTAGCATTTAATCTTATAATGTTAATAAAGCCAAGCGAATGCTAAGAATTGTAGTGATGCATGTAGGTGTAAGAATAGTCGTAGCATGTAATCTTATAATGTTAATAAAGCTAAGCGAATGCTAAGAATTGTAGTGATGCATGTAGGCGTAAGAATAGTCGTAGCATTTAATCTTATAATGTTAATAAAGCTAAGCGAATGCTAAGAATTGTAGTGATGCATGTAGGTGTAAGAATAGTCGTAGCATGTAATCTTATAATGTTAATAAAGCCAAGCGAATGCTAAGAATTGTAGTGATGCATGTAGACGTAAGAATAGTCGTAGCATTTAATCTTATAATGTTAATAAAGCCAAGCGAATGCTAAGAATTGTAGTGATGCATGTAGGCGTAAGAATAGTCGTAGCATGTAATCTTATTATGTTAATAAAGCCAAGCGAATGCTAAGAATTGTAGTGATGCATGTAGGCGTAAGAATAGTCGTAGCATTTAATCTTATAATGTTAATAAAGCCAAGCGAATGCTAAGAATTGTAGTGATGCATGTAGGCGTAAGAATAGTCGTAGCATGTAATCTTATAATGTTAATAAAGCCAAGCGAATGCTAAGAATTGTAGTGATGCATGTAGGCGTAAGAATAGTCGTAGCATTTAATCTTATAATGTTAATAAAGCCAAGCGAATGCTAAGAATTGTAGTGATGCATGTAGGCGTAAGAATAGTCGTTGCATGTAATCTTATAATGTTAATAAAGCCAAGCGAATGCTAAGAATTGTAGTGATGCATGTAGGCGTAAGAATAGTCGTAGCATGTAATCTTATAATGTTAATAAAGCCAAGCGAATGCTAAGAATTGTAGTGATGCATGTAGGCGTAAGAATAGTCGTAGCATTTAATCTTATAATGTTAATAAAGCCAAGCGAATGCTAAGAATTGTAGTGATGCATGTAGGCGTAAGAATAGTCGTTGCATGTAATCTTATAATGTTAATGAAGCCAAGCGAATGCTAAGAATTGTAGTGATGCATGTAGGCGTAAGAATAGTCGTTGCATGTAATCTTATAATGTTAATAAAGCCAAGCGAATGCTAAGAATTGTAGTGATGCATGTAGGCGTAAGAATAGTCGTAGCATGTAATCTTATAATGTTAATTAATTTTAAAATGAAGACTGACAAATATTGTGTATTTGCTTTGAATTCAATAATTGTTGGAAAACATTCGTAACGCATATCTGTTAATGTAAACCATAGAAAAACGTTATTACGGAGATGTGCACATGTAGAAATTGCAAACCGTGAACGTCGAAAAAAATTGCAAACCGTGAACGTCGAAAAAAATTGCAAACCGTGAACGTCGAAAAAAATTGTTTCTATACAATCTGTAAACGGTTTTTATGTATGCTTAAAGATAGAGGACTTGAAAGTGAAAAAGGCATATCTACTCTCTCTCTCTCTCTCTCTCTCTCTCTCTCTCTCTCTCTCTCTTTCTTTGTGTGTGTGTCTCTCTGTCTTTCTAATAGATTAATAATCAAAATAGAAACTGTTGAAGGGATTAAATATAAAAAGTTTACAATCGATGAAAAATAAATAAAGATTTCGAACAAAACGCCCGTTTACACGACATAATAACAAAAATATCAACACGACCATCTGTAAATCATTCCTCAAACAAGTAAAGTAACGCTTGCCTACAACAAAAATACTTTGAGAAAAATAACATCAAAATCAGCTACTTCTGCGCCGAAAATGTACAACAAGAAATAATTTTTCAAAATTACTAAAAACACTCAAATACCTCCATTAGATTGTAAAACAAAATTTGCTCGCTGCAAAGATAATGTCTACAGACCGGCGTTATATAAAACGTAGCAGTCAAATCGTAGATTTGGAATAGAAGAAAGAACTTTTAAAAAAGCATCACAACCAAAATATGCTGGGAAATAATCAGATCATAACAATCCAGAAGAAACATTCACTCTCTGCATAATAACACATCAAACAAAGAACACAGTCCTAAACAGAATATCAGAACTAATCACTAACTGCAGCCATAAGAACAACTGCTTCCTGGTTCAATTCCGAAGACTACATGCAAACGAAAAAAAAGATTACGAACTCAAATAAATCCAAATACAAAAGACATTTAAAAATCACAACGAAGCAATAACACCAACAATCATCTAAAAAAATAAAATTCTATTTTTTATCGATCTGAATATGTTTTCAGTTTCGGAACTTTTTGTATTTCTTTCAGGTTTTGTATCGCTATCTACAAGTCAGTCACGTGATGGGTGCATTTTTCATGACTGCCATTGCCTGCCTCTACCCGACACTGTCCGCCGCAATCACAATCAAGAATGTGTCTCACGTGACCCAAATTAACCAATCAATCGCAACCATTAAATATTAAAGAAAATCGTCTGCCTTGAATATTAAAAAAAAACAAGAGATGTTTATTTTTACGCCCCCTATGAATATTCTCCGACATTACAATATTTTTTTTTCGCTTTTTTTACTTTTCAAAATAGAATTAATGTTAAAGTGTAGTATCTGTTCTTGTACTTAATCTTTTTCTTTCCTCGTTGAGTGAAGAAGACATTCTTCTAGACTGCATCAATTTTAATTTCTGTCACAATCCAAAGTGCCCCTTTTTGGGGGATACGGATTTTTCCACATTAAAGTTCGACTTTGTTGCTAACTCTGCTCTAGATATGTTGCCGATTATACATTATTTTATTCTTTTCTATTTATTTTTTTGTTGTTATTTTACTTCTGATAAGTTTTCCCTACATTACAAAGCGCCGTTTTGCCTAACTCAGCACTTGATTTTTATATTTGCCGATTGATATAAGGCATTTGTTATTATTGTTTTTCTTTCAACGATTTCTTGACTGTTAACTATACAGAACTTTTACCATTTACTGTGCTGTTACTAGTTAGTGGCCTCTGCACGAGACCAGAGTAAGACAAAATGTCGAATTTTGACGTAGGAAACCCCCATCAAAATAGGGGCACTCGTGATTGGTACAATAAAATTGCTGCAGTCTAGAAAACCGATGAGAGAAAACATTAAGTTTAGTATCAAAACAGATACTACACTTTAACGTTAATTCAACATGTAAAAGTAAAATAAAAGTAAACCGAAAAAATTCTTTAGCTATTCTATTCGATATCAGTGAAGTAATAATCCTTCTAGACTGAGATAATATGATTAAATAACAAAATCTATTGATACATATTAAGTTGAAGATGTCAAAATATAAATGAAAATAACAAATTAGCTTGATTCTCTAATATTTTCCTTTTTTTTCTAGGTTAAATCATTATTTTCAATTTCCACCGGGCAACGCCAAGACACAGGTCATGCTTGTATATATATATATATATATATATATATATATATATATATATATATATATATATATATATATAAATAAATATATATATATATATATATATATATATATATATATATATATATATATGATATTTTGCCGCCCTGGGATTGACATCTTGACGCACCAATTTCAGGGTTGACTTCCCCCTTGGATTACGGCACAAGTGAAACCTGATTCTTGAGGCGGATGCAACTAAGCAGGTCACGTTCATCTTCAATGTTCTCACCGACCTTTACTACGGGGAATTGCGGTCATGTGTGTTCTTTGGTTTCGGATATACAAGTAAGCAGCTGTATATATTGGAATGGTGATACATATATATATATATATATATATATATATATATATATATATATATATATATATATATATATATATATATATATATATATGTGTGTGTGTGTGTGTGTTTATTTTGATGTGATTTTTATATGTGTGGATAAGCATATATAAGTACGTGTGTATGTACTTATGTTTCATAGATTATTCTATCATAATTATATATATATATATATATATATATAAACTGTTTCTCGCTTTATTGCAAATCATAATACTGTTAATAACTTCAATAATATAAATCGCACAAGTTTGAAATTTTGCACACTGAAAGAGTGTTCCTAAGTAGGTAAGATACCAAAATATTTTGCAAATCCTTTCTCGTATCCTTATTCTAAGGAGCCCAATTCATTTCACATTGATCCCACACAATTTCCCTAACTAATTCCGACATGTTAATCGCTCTAGAGCCATGTTAATCCGCCCGGGCCGAAGTCAAGTTCACTCACACGAACCTAATTTCACAATCATCCAGATCCGTTACACCGCTGCGGTACTCTCGTGGGCCCCACCGACCCACTAAACAACAATGACCAATACCAATGCGGTAACTCCGAGGTCTCCCCCTAATAATTATATCCATAATCATGCCAATCTTTTCATGGCTACACCTCGCTTTTTTTCACGCGTGTTTTTTGTCCGTATAATCGCAAGCTCACCGGCTACCTCAACGGGTCACGCGTAGCGAACATAACTGAATCCTAACCCGTTTATACTAAAAGCGGGAAGTTGGAGAGACACGACCCCTACAGTCCCAAACACATCGGACCACCGTCAAAATTCTTACCGCACCTCCAAGGGGTCAATTCTTCCATTCGAACTCCGTTTAAGTGGCTGACCTCTACATAATTTTAATTAGTTACTGTTTTTTCTTCTTTATATACTACTATTTTAATACAAGGAGGGGGAGAAAACAATGGTTTCAGCTAAACCGAAAAACAAGGAAAATTAATCAAATGAGTCTTTCACCTCGACGATACATTTAAATAAAAAAGATTTTAAACAATAAAATTGAATAAACACATCCCCATCGCCGACAGCATAAAACAATACAAGAAAACCTTCCCTCCCCACAGAATGCATATTTTAAACATGGACAGAAAGTGTGTGTGTGTGTATGTGTGTATGTGTGGAAATTCGTCACTGTCTTTTTCTTTTGTCTTTCTTTTTTTTCTACAAAAGTTAATACATGCGCGTGTGCAACAGTACATTGCTTTTTGTTTTTTATTATTACCTTAATTACTAAGTTTATGTGTGCATGTAACATATTATTATTTATTTTTTGCATGTGTTCTAACAAGAATTAAAACTTTTTTCTACTATTTGAATTCATGTGTGCGTGTTTGTCTGTTACACTGTATTTTTTTTCTTTCTATTCAGTTTTGTTTCTAACTAAATTCGTTTGTTTTATTTCTTTTCTTTTCACAATACGTTCATAATTGTTTCATTCTGTTCTTTCTGTTTTTACTTTCACGTCTTTGTTTTCTCTAGTCTAATCTTAAAGTCTATTTTTCTGGTGTTTCGTACTTGTTTTCCTTACTACAGCTAACAATGATTTAACTTCCCTTTTTCGTTAATCTTAATTAAAAGTCACTTGGTCTGTTTCTCCTTTTTTTTAATTTCTTTTCTACTAAGTTTGTTCAAACGGCAAGTTACTTACTATTATGACGTTCTCTCCTTTCCATGTTTCTTTTTTCTTTGTCTTCGCCGAAGCCACGTGCCGTCCGTTTTATTATTATAATTATTGGACTCCATACGTTCTGTGATAACCCAAGTTCAACGCTTTCTTGTAGGAAAGCTCCAAGTCACAGCAACCAGATTAAACATGTTGCATAGCCGTCCCGGAATGGGCCGTGGCAGTTCTCGCTTTGTATACCCGTCCCGGAATGGGTCGTGGCAGTTCCTGCTTAAACAACTGGTCATTTTTAACACCAAAAATGTATATGTTGCATACCTTTTAATTTCTCGTACCTTCTCTCTTTCCTCGTCGCGTGGAGGGGTGTCGTTTCGATGTCGTCTGCTGTGTCCGCAACAAAACCTTCAAACCACAAGTCACGAGACAAACAATCTTTTAAACTTTTGATTCTGTTTTATTCAGGCGTCAAATTTCTGTCGGCCATGGAGACGCTTCACTAACGTTGAGGGAGAGACCAAATTCCTACTTTATCGTAGTAACTTCCTAATTTAAGTCCTTAGCCATTCGAAGTGGGAGAAGAAGAAATCTCATGCCTGTATTCTCTTAAGGAATTTAGTTCCCCTAATCATTTGAACACTACATAGAGAAATCGTCCGTTCGTCCCGCTTTCAAGGCCCAGACTCACAAAACTCTGCTTCCCACACAAAAGCCCGAGACGTCACAGAGCCTTCACGTGCAAGTGCACCTTGACACTTGATATGAGGTCTCGTCAATGAGGTTGCCCTGTCAACGTCTGTGAGCTCCGACTGTGAGAACCAGTTTATTTTGCACTCGACTGTACGAGTCCACCCGCACTAAATCGCGCAATCTAAACCAAACGATCTCCTCACATACGTCCACTTCAAGATGCGTCCGGTCCCACAGGGCCATTATCCAACATCAATATATATATATATATATATATATATATATATATATATATATATATAGCATAATATGAAATGAAATAATAAAATAAGGTGCAAATCAAATTTTATTAGAATTCAAAGCTCAGGTAAAGTATCTTAAAGCCCTTAACTCATGAGTTTTCAAAGATAATTCTTCTCCTCGGATGACCATTACCGCAGTGACATCACTGCAGGTGATAAAATTACACTTTGAAAAAATATAAAAATATATGCAAAAATGCATAAAAGTATATAACACATCAAATATATCAGCCCAAAACATACTTTTGTTTAAGCTATACAATCCAAGTCATACAATTAAAGTTATTTTTTATTATTGTGTGTATGAACCGATCATTATTAATCTTGGAATATATATTTTAGGCGACCCGATAAGTTAGAAGGGTACATTACTTTTTTTGTGAGCATTACGATTGAGTGAGTACGTCCACCCAAACTTGCCTCTACCACCCTAAAAAAAAGATATGTTAGATTTTTTTTTTAATTAATAGAGAAAAAAATTGTCCTACATCAAATTTGAGTTATATTAAGTAATACATTTTTGAAAAGATCGGTGCTCGTGCGTGAGCGTCAATAATATGTATGTGCTTAGTAAAATCCTAAACTACTGAACTTATCATTATGAATTATGGAATATGTATGCTAAGCAAAATGGTGAGTTACGTGGACACATTATTGTTTTTTCGTAAGCTTTGCAATTTAGGGGTGTGCTACCGAAATTGTACCACACACTTAAAAGAAGGAAAAAACATTAGAATTTTAAATTATGCTATATTTATTGCTTATACACGGTCTACTAAAGTATTCTACTAGTATATATATATATATATATATATATATATATATATATATATATATATATATATATATATATATATACAGGGTGGGCCAAAATAAGGGTCCTATCTTTAAATTTAAATAACTTGAATTTGAATAACTTCCACAAAATAAAAGTTAAACTCACCAAACTTTATGTGTGTGTAGACTGACCCTTCCGAGATTTTTTGAAATAAACAAAACAAATTTTAGCCGAAAAACACTTCTTAAAACTTACAAAAACTAAAGTATTGTTTTTTACACTGTTTTGAGTTTTTTAAGCAAAAATAATGTTTTCTAAATGAGGGTACGTTCCTTAGGGCTAATACGGCTCATGCTTGCTTCGGAAGGGGTCCTTTACTTATTCTAAAATATATATATATATATATAATATATATATATATATATATATATATATATATATATATATATATATATATATATATATATATATATATATATAAGTCCCTTTTTAAATTCCCGACTGCCTGCGTTTAATATACACATTTCAAACTCAACTACTGAAAAACTACTTTCATTCTCGATCCACGGAAGTACTTTAAAATGGCCCTAATTCTCAAAATTACATTCGAATAAATGCGTTTCATCTACGATTGAACTAAATATTTTTCTATTGGATTTACTTCATTTTGAACATTTTTAACGCTGCCTTCACGAAACTCCTTTTTTCCATCTTTAAATCTCCATTCACCGGACACCTTATCAACGGACATTCACCAACTGGATAGACCCCATATTTTTTACACGCACACTCTTACTCTCCATTACTTTATATTTTTTCAAATTTTGAATTTTGGCTTTTCCACTGCCAACTTATCAATTTATGTAATTTCTCTGATGATAAGATGTTAATCTTGTAGAAGCCTTGGCTTAAGAAAAGAAAAATAAACATGGTTTATCGAGTACACCTTGCATTGAACAATCGAAGTTGAAATAGATTTGTCATTCGTATATCTTTATCTTTCTTCTTTCATTTATCTTTATAATTGTTCTATCTCGAATATTGAGCTTAAACCATTTCACTATAGGTTCTATTTCTAAAGGTATACTTGTAGTTTCATTTTGTGTATATATATATATATATATATATATATATATATATTGAAATTTGAACGAAACAAAAAATGGGGCAATTTTAAATGATAAAATATTTTTTGGCTTAGACTCGTGATGAATACATCTTTTTTTAGAAGAGAGGCTTATTTTTGTTTTTGTCTTTCTTCATTTTGTTGGTATAACCCCTGAGGGGTCAAATCAACCGTAGATTCTGTAAAGCACGTCAATTTGTTAGAGACGATAGTTTAAAGTGAAGTAGAGTCTGGTCGATGTTGTTGCGCTGATTTGGCGCCGTTTGAATAAGGAAATATTCAAACACGTGGTGCTTCAAAGATCTTACCAATTTCCTTATATATATATATATATATATATATATATATATATATATATATATATATATATATATATATATATAGCTTCTAAATAAATGAGAGTTATTTTTGCGTATAACATCTATATAACCATCGAAACAGCACACTGTTATTTAAAGTCAATACTACAACATAATCATTTGAAATATTGTGTATATATCAGAAATGGAAACCATTAACAGCCTAATTTGCATTTTATTATAAAATTGTTTATAATAAATTGATATTTGGTGTCATTATGTACAATTTTGTTATATTATTATCATAAATATATGCGTATTTGTCGATGTTGACAGTAATTAATTAAAGTGATTAAATTTAAAAGAGAAAAATTACCAAAACCTATCTGAAAATATTATTTTAATTCATTCTTAAGATAGGTCATTTAAATAGAAAACTATTGAAAAAAAAAGATATACCGACATGGCATAAAGGTTCATATGGAGAGGGGAAAGGTAGCTGCCTGTCTGTCTGTCTGTCTGTCTGTCTCTCTCTCTCTCTCTCTCTCTCTCTCTATATATATATATATATATATATATATATATATATATATATATATATAAATGTAAAGTTGGTTTGTTCGTTTCCCATGGAAATATACTTCCACTATACCATTACCACTGAAATTTTTTTATAGCAATTCCTTACATCCGAGCTATGTTTTTATGTTATTAACATAATTTTTACTTTACACATAAAAAAACACTTTTTATTACAATTCGTTCCTACTAAGTTGCACTTCCGGTTTATAATCCGTTTCTGCGAACCTGCATGTCCAACTTCACTTCCGGATTGACCTTCCTCCTCCCGCTCTCACGTATCTACTTCGTACGTAAAAAGTGTTATTATTATTTTTTTCTTTTTCGTCGGCTGAATTAAATATTTTTCTAGCACCAAACAGTAAACACGAATGTTATTTTGTTTTGTGTGAAGTTAAATATTTTATTAAAAATAAACACAAAATTGTTAAACATTTTTTTTGTCTGCGTTTTTTGTTTATTTTTGTTTAAATTTATTAATCAGTTTTTATGACAAAAGGGGTTTCTTATAAAGAATGAGCATCCAGAGTATTTCAATACTTTGACGGAGAATCCCGAGGCAATCCCAAAAATGGTCGAAGCCGTTTACGATTTGAAATATATATATATATATATATATATTTTTTTTTTTTCATAAATTAAAAAAGAAAATTGGTCATATGTCCCTTCTTACCACAAACTGGTCTGAAAGGTGTGATCATTTTACGTTAAATTGATACAGGAAAGTGATGCCCTACTCTAAAGTCGGTACTTATCCAGATTAGGACCCAAGCTAAAATCGACTTGGCGTCGGTTAGGGTTAGCTTGGGTCCTAATCTGGATAAGTACCCTAAGGTCTAATATTTTTTAAATTCTTTTATTGCGGATATTTTTTTCAAGCTGTTTACATGTAATCGCCTTAAATCTATATATATAAAAATGTAAAATTGGTTTGTTCGTTTCCCATGGAAATATACTTCCACTATACCACTGAAATTTTTTTATAGCAAATCCTTACATCCGAGCTATGTTTTTATGTTATTAACATAATTTTTACTTTACACATTAGAAAACACTTTTTATTACAATTCGTTCCTACTAAGTTGCACTTCCGGTTTACAATCCGTTTCTGCGAACCTGCATGTCCAACTTCACTTCCGGATTGACCTTCCTCCTCCCGCTGTCACGTATCTACTTCATACGTAAAAAGTGTTTTCCTTATTCGTTGTTTGTTTCCCTAAACAAACGTTTACACTAATACTTACCTAACAAACGTGCGTTAATTTCATTTCCTCTCTACTTCGATGTTTTTAAAACCTGCTTCCTTCCTCATTTTCTTCCATTTAATCATGCTTCATCTCTAAAAAAAAACAACACTACTTGCATTTCTTACACAACCCTTACTCGCGCGTTATAATTGATTGTTTATTTTAAAACCAGTTATCTTTATAAAATTATTCATTCCTACTGTTTTATTTTTACAGGTAAGATTTAATGCATAAACCACGTGCTTTAAGTTCATTTCGCATCTACTCATTTTTTTTACTTTAACCATGCTTCCTCTCTAAAAAAAAAAAAAACTCAACGTGCGTTAATTTCATTTCCTCTTTACTTCGATGTTTTTAAAACCTGCTTCCTTCATCATTTTCTTCCCTTTAATCATGCTTCATCTCTAAAAAAAAACAACACTACTTGCATTTCTTACACAACCCTTACTCGCGCGTTATAATTGATTGTTTATTTTAAAACCAGTTATCTTTATAAAATTATTCATTCCTACTGTTTCATTTTTACAGGTAGGATTTAATACATAACCCACTTGCTTTAATTTCATTTCGCATTTACTCATTTTTTAGACTTTAACCATCCTTCAGGTACGATTTAATACTTAACAGACGTGCTTTAATTTCATTTCGTATCTACTTCGTTGTTTTTTAAACCTGCCTTCTTCCGCATTTTCTTACTTTTAACATGTTTCATCTATAAAAAAAAACATACTTGCATTTCTTCGACAACCCTGAAGCGGGTTATAATTGATTGTTTTTTTTAATCCATTTACCTTTATACAATTATTCTTTCCTACTGTTACATTTATACAGGTAAACATGCCCCCCCCCCCCCCGAAGATCAAACTTAGGTCGTCATACTCGCCATGCAGAAACAAGGCGTCGATTACTTACAAATCAAACTCATGAACAACTGGCATCTGCAGACCAACAAGCTAGACAAAGGATGATTCAAGTACGTGCGAATGAATCAGCACAGCGACGTGCAGCCAGACTTGAAGAGGAACGGTTGCGGGTACAACAATCCCGTCAGGCATCTTCAGATCTGCTTCGTTCACAACGTAACGAACGCGAGAGGCTGAGACTAGCAGATCGGCATCAAACAAGGGTCCATGCTCAACAATCCCTGGATTGGGATCGCCTAGCATTTCATTACAACCCTCATGAGGATTATAGTTTAAGCCACCATGTTCACATAGGCACTATAACTGAAGTGTGTCCCTATTGCAAAGCTCTGAAATTTAAGGGAGAAACTTAAGGATTGTGTTGTGCCGCAGGGAAAATTAAACTACCTCAACTGGCAGATCCACCAGAACCATTAAAAACCGGACAATCTCTTCATCTACACTGAAAGGGAACCACTAAGAATATTGTGTATCCACAAGTATTGGAAAATTAAACCATTCATATTAAATGGCAACTTAAGGAACTGGATCAAAATGAACTCCAAAAGGCCACCTCTTCATTTCAACTAACAGCCACAGCAACGCGTGGCCGGGTACAGCTAGTATATATATATATATATATATATATATATATATATATATATATATATATATATATATATATATATAATTACATAAACAATATTATAGCCTTACGTCAATCAACCAACGTTTCAATGCGTATTACCGCATCTTATCAAAGGCAGAACTAAAAAATCTTGAAAAAATTGATTTCATGTTCACTTTATTAACATATTTGAACTTGATCAATATATATATATATATATATATATATATATATATATATATATATATATATATGAATAAATGCAATATGAATTTGTTTTTCATTTATCCCATTTATATTGCCATCAAACCGGCTCACTGTTATTTAAATCAATACTACAATACAATCATTTGAAATGCTGTATATATAGCAAATGACAAAGTCTTTAACACAGCTATCTGTACGCCTAATTTGCATAACTATTTATCAACAATTTCTAAGAAATTAATGTTTTGTATTATTCGGTTGTACTTTTATTGTCCTTTTTTATATATATTTTTGCAATAGTTTTGTTAATATTAAAAGGATGAATTACCAAAACCTTTTTTAAAAATAATATTTTTACTTAATTATCAAAGGAAGGTAATTTAAATAAAAAACTATTGAAATTAAGATATACCTATGAGACATAAGGAAAAAACGACACGAAACGAAACGGCATTCACCCTAGGCAGGTTGAACCGGCTTCCGCCTAAGTCGTATGTATATGGCAGTCAAGGGAGATAATCACGTTCGGTTTTGTAATCCAGAGATTGCTCTTACGAAATAAGACATAAGAGTAATAAGAAGAATTCATAAAAATAGGGGGAAAGGTAGCTACTCTCTTGGCCTTTTGGCTAAGATCAAAGTGTAGTATCTGTTCCGATGGATACTGCACGCTGTCCTGTGCAGTTCTAGGAGGTGCACCCTCCCAGGCTTTGCCTCCCCTCTTTGGGGAGGAGTAAGTTTATTGCTTACTGCCTGAGGCGCCTCTACCGGGGAATGCCGACGGGCTGCCCAGGCAATTTTTAAATGGCCAGAGTGTTCACCTCGTGTTCACCTCTCGAGCGCTGGCTTATCTAATCCCACTTTCCCGACCTTGTGTCACATCTTACCTTGTGGGAGGTAGATAAATAAAAGACTACTCGTTCTTTGGCCTTTTGGCTAAGATCAAAGTGTAGTATCTGTTCCGATGGATACTGCACCCCATAGACTGGTATTGTCTTGGCTTTCGGGGCTTGATTTACGTCGGTGTATGGGTCTGTCCTGTGCAGTTCTAGGAGGTGCACTCTCCCGGGCTTCGCCTCCCCTCTTTGGGGAGGAGTAAGTTTATTGCTTACTGCCTGAGGCGCCCCTACCGGGGAATGCCGACGGGGCTGCCCAAGCAATTTTTAAACCCCACTTTCCCGACCCGACTTTGGGTCACATCTTACTTGTGGGAGTAAGATAAAAACTGGCCTTGTGCCTAACTCCTGGAGAGGAGTAAATCAATACTCTCTTGGCCTTTTGCCTAAGATCAAAGTGTAGTATGTGTTCTGAGGGATACTGCACCCCATAGACTGGTATTGTCTTGGCCTTCGGGACTTGATTTACGCCGGTCTATGGGTCTGTCCTGTGCAGTTCTAGGAGGTCTACCCTCCCAGGCTTCGTCCCCCCTCTTTGGGGAGGAGTAAGTTTATTGCTTACTGCCTGAGGCGACCCTTCCGAGGAATGCCGACGGGGCTGCCCAGGCAATTTTTAATGGTCAGCGTGCTCACTTTATCGGGCGCTGGCTTTTCAAACCCCACTTTCCCGACCCGACCTTGGGTCACATCTTATCTTGTGGGAGTAAGCTAAAACTGGCATGGTGCCTAACCTCCTGGAGAGGAGGTAAATAAATACTCCCTTTATCACCCCGTCTCTCCCTCTCTCCCCTTCCCCCCCTCTCTCTCTCTGGTTGCAATTAGCAACGCAAATTCAGTATTTTTTTTATTAATAAAAGCCATAAATACAATGTTGTCAAAGAAATCCTCAATAAAATCTGTTTGATATTTAATCGTACAAAATTTCTTTCCACAGACGAATTCATATTCTTAAAAGGCGTCGAGGCGTTTTTTGATCTTAAAACAGGCTTACGGTCTCATTTTCGCCTTTATGTCGTCTCCCCACTTCCAATCTACGGGAAATATAAAAACTCGTTCAAAGCGAATCGTTTCAGATTCCGGCATAGTTTCCAGTCGTCCTGGACTTCTCCATGCCTCTTCACTCAAGCAATGCCGGTTCAGGAGATGGGCAGTTTGTAATTACGAAACCCTTGCTTCAATATAGACATATTGAGAAGCCACTCTTACCAGGCATATCCATTGTCTCTCGATACTGAATAATAGGCCAACTATAATATTGTACACTTTTGAATCGAACGCCTCATTTTTAGCAAATAAACAATCTACATTTGATAATAATCTTCAAATACTTACAATTTTGGAAATAACGAATTTATGCTAAATCGACGTTTGTTTCCCTCGGGTTTTGTTTCTCTATATACTTTAATAGCACAAAATATATGCTAAGTTCTGATATTGAGTTATGTTTAGCAAAAAAATGCTTTAATTGATCTAATTAGCGTAATTAATAATTAAGTGAACAGATCAGCAATCTCTCTTAGCTATCTATGTATGTCTCTAGATTTTCTAATTACTCTATGTTGATTCAACCACTCTCTAATATGTATTGATTCTCTGTGACCGTTTAGAGAAAGGTTGACAATCTTTTTTTATGTTTATATTATTATAATAATGATGATGATGATGATGATGATGATGATGATGATGATGATGATGATGATGATGATGATGATGATGAAGAAGAAGAAGAAGAAGAAGAAGAAGAAGAAGAAAAGAGGGTCAGCGCAAACCAGAGCTTCACTGAAAGAGTGCGGAAAGTGCTGGGACCTTGGGGAGGCTTATTGCCACCAAAATCTCAGAGAAGACAATAGTTTTTAACCGCGAGAAATCAATGGTAAGCGGCTGTTGCGATACTGCAAGGTTATTTGCCGTAGTTATCGAAAACATGAAGAGTACTAGAAATCTTAGAAGGCTTGTTGTCACTAAGACTTCAGGTAACACCACCGATTGTTGTCGATGAGCAATCACTAACGATGACCTGTGTGATAACTACTAGTGAGTAATAATAATAATAATAATAATAATAATAATAATAATAATAATAATAATAATAATAATAATAATAATAATAATAATAATAATAATGATAATAATAATAATAATAATAATAATAATAATAATAATAATAATAATAATAATGTTGATAATAATAATGTTGATGATAATAATAATAATAATAATAATAATAATGTTGATAATAATAATGTTGATGATAATAATAATAATAATAATAATAATAATAATAATAATAATAATAATAATAATAATAATAATATAGAAGTAAAGAAACTTATGATTTTTAGTTATGCAAGAGGAATATATTAACAGATATGTCACTTATTTCATTTTTTAAATAAATTCGAAGTAGAATAAATAGTTGCCGTTTTTACGACCCAAAAGATCACGGGTACGTCTCGTGTATATATATATATATATATATATATATATATATATATATATATATATATATATATATATATGGCATGAAACTAAAAGTAGGATGTATACCTTTAGAAGTTTGAACTTATCGTGAAATGATTTAAGCTCAATATACAGGATAGAGTAATTGTATAGATAAATGAAAGATGAGAAATAAAAAATGTAATAGTGACAAATCTATTTCATCTTCAGTTGTTCAATACAAGGTGTGTTCAATAAGAGCATGTTTATTGAAAAGCCTGGCTTAAGGAAAGAAAAATAAGATACTCTTATTGAACACACCTTGCATTGAACAACTGAAGATGAAATAGATTTGTCATTCTTACATTTTGTATTTCTCATTTTTCATGTATCTATCTATCTATCCATCTATCTCTCTCTCTCTATATATATATATATAGAGAGAGAGAGAGATAGATAGATAGATAGATAGATAGATAGATAGATAGATAGATAGATAGATGCATAATCTCTACTCATGTATTATGCATGAAATATTTTATCTACTTTTTTATAATTATTTCATCAAAGCTATCTCTGTTCAATTCCTCACCCCCCCTCTCCATGGGGCACATCATTACACTTTCACTCAACTGAATCAGTTGGGTTAAATCGTTTCCACCCCCGACCGATCAGTCATATAGAAATGTGCGTTCTTTTTGTTCCGACAACAACTCCTGTACCCCATCACATCATATTCGTTGTACTTAATCGCAAATATTTATACAGTTCTTTGATTCCATGCGAAAAATGTCAACAACATGTGTTCCTTGGTTCTCTTTGATTCTACAATAATTTTGGTGTGAAAAAAAGTATGTGCGCTGTTATGTGAGAATTTCTTGTTTTCTTATATTGTTACAGATTCTTTTTTGCCCACGTGCGCAAATGTTTGAATGAACAATAACAGTCACTGATAGTGATAACGCATTCAAGTTTTTTTCTATTGTAAGTAAATTCCCCAACCATTTATTTATGAACACAGGACTTTCATAGTGACAGATGGATCAATTAATCATTTTCTTCATCTCTTCTGAACACTAGTCTAGTCTTATTTTTGTATACTGATGGCTTTGTAGCCATTGGTCCAGTTTTCCCAGGAGAAAAATTGTATCCTGTCAGCGTTCAAATGTGATATATATGAGCGCTGGAAATCACGTGATAGCCTAGCATGCTGCCATTTTTTCGGATCCAGGTTTTTCAAATGGGTAGCTACATTTACAATACACAACAGAAATTCAAAGTTGGGGAATATTTATTCATCGATGCTTGATACTTATTGTTAAAATTTCACATTACTCGGAGGTAATTGAATTTTCACGTAGGGTTTCTACCTCTGTTTATCCCTATTGCATAAAACTAAATTCAACTAAATATAGCCAATATTACCATGCCTTACGCTTAGCAACTGTGTTCCAACATGTATAATGATAGATTAATGAGTTTAGGAGTGAATCCTGTACATGTAAATATATAAATATGTACAAATACCTATTTTTATATAAATACTAGAATACCTGTTCCCAAACGTGTGAAATGAATTCTTGAACAAAACAGTTTTTCTACAACTGCTATATCTTCTTACTATTTTTGTAATCACTATATTATGCTACTAAAGCTTATGTCTAGAATCCTTATTATGATTTTGATCAAAATCCGTTAGATGATTTTGATTCTAGAAAATGTCTAAAATTTAAGGTTTAAGCTTAAGGGGGTCTTCAGAAGAAATATAAATTAAGGAAATCATGCTTAAATTGTGACTCTTGGTCAAATTCAAGGCAAATCTGATATATTTTAATTTTTAAATGGAATAGTGTGCCCATATTATTGCCCTAAAAGTGTGGATTGTGATAATAAACTTTTTGCGATCATCGCTACCATTAAACTAGAGTAAAGTATTCAGATAAGAATTCCGGTTAGATTTATCCGTACTTGAAGTGTCAAGATCGCTGAAGAAGTCCACCGTCTTATATATGATGTATGGATGCGTGCCTCTGTATCACAGGAGTGTATATACGCGATATTGATCTCTTTTTACATAGGGAATGGGCACGGTCAGCCTGTGGTAATTATGGAGGGTATAAGCCTTCTTGAAGAAGTAGGTAAACTCTTTTAAACCCTTTTGCTTAACCATCCAACTACGTTCTTATGTTTCTCATTTACCCCAAAATGTCCAAGTAGTGTCAATTTGAGCACAGTACAATAGATATGATTGATATTTTCTTGCGCAACGACTTCAAGAAAAATGCAATGAACAGCTTCTTGTGGACTTGAAAGCTTTGATACTGTTAATAGAGCAACATTATGGACAATCCTTGCTAAAATGTTATGCCAACCTGGTTTCGTCACAATGCTTAGACAACTTCACCGGGACATGACCACGCTTTCGCTTCGGTGGTTTACTCTCTGAACACTTAACTGTTGATAACGGTGTTAAACAGGGTAGCATTTTTGCATTGAAATTGTTCTTTATATATGTTGTGATGACCCTCGCCTGTGATTTTCAGAGCTGTAACGTTGGCGAATCACCGATATGTAGGATCTTCACCCTCACTCGATTTGACGCAAAGTCCAAGATCTTTCGAACACTTCTGCGGGAACTTCACTCTGTCGATGATGCGAACTTTCTTGCTCACATTTCGAAGGGTACGCAGGTCATATATACATAAAAATACACATATGCATGTATATATATATATATATATATATATATATATATATATATATATATATATATATATAGAAAGAGAAAGAGAGAGAGAGAGAGAGAGAGAGAGAAGAAAAAAGAGTGATAAATATGCGACGATTGTCCAAATTTATTTCAAATTTCAATTGTTCAATGCAAGGTGTATTCAGTAATAAACTAGTGTTTATTATTCTTTCCTTAAGCCAAGGCTTTTCAAAGATCGAGATCTTATCATCAGAGGAGAAATACAGATGGATAAGTTGGCTTTCGAAAAAAACAAAGTTCAAATATTTGAAAAATATGAAAATTATTTTTAAAAGAATTTTTGTTAAAAAAACGCAGTGAATGAAAAGGTAAAGTTCCGTAAAAAAGATATGCAGATTGTCCGGGTGGTAAATTTCCGTTGAAAAGAAGTCCGATGAATTGTAGAACGTAAAAAAAAAATCTTTGCGTGGGAGCAGTGTGGTGAAAGTGCTTAAAATTACAAGTAAATCCAAACGCACTTAAAAGGGATTGAAAAGAGAAAAGCTTGCCATTTTTGATATACTTCCTGGACCAAACAAGGCAGATGACATCTCGTTCAAGGTTTAAATCCAAATGAAACAAAAAAAGCAATACGGTTAAAGATTTGGGGTTAGAGGGGAGGTTTAAAGCGCGAGGGGTTATGAGGTACGGAATTGTTTAAATAGCCGCGTATGAGTTGGGAAGCAATAAAAGAAGGAAAAAAGAAAAAAGAGAAAGGGTTGGTATGGGGATGAAGTTAAAGTGACAGGGTGGTTGAGGGTGTGGGCGGGCGGTGGTCAAGGTTAGGATATATGTTTTGGAGGGTGGGATTAATCTGAAGCGGAATGGGAGTATAGAGATTGCCGATTCTAAAAATAGAATTCTAATGAGTGAGCTTCTAACATTTCAGAGGTAACAAGTAAGGCAGCTAAAAGCAAAATAAATTGTAGTTACTGGTTAGGGTTTTTGGGGGTTTAAAAATGGTTAAAATAGAATTAGTTAAAAGCATGGTAAAATAAATAGAGGAATGTGGGAGAGTGAATGATTAAAATTAAAAATTAAAAATTAAAATTTAAAAAGAAGCTAGCGAATAGTTAATTTAAAACATTATTTTAAAACCAAATTAAGGGTTAGATGAATAATTAGAAGGGACATTAATAATGACAAAGGAGAAAAAGGGGGGAAAATAAATTAAGGAAAAGAGTTAGTAATATTAAAGATCAAGTCTGTCCTACTCAGTTATATTGAAATTTAGGAGAGGGAAACAGTATAAGGGATAAGGATAGATTGTTTGAAACAATTTGTTTCGATTATAAGTAATATATATATATATATATATATATATATATATATATATATATATATATATATATATATATGAGAAGGATGTTGTAGTTTGCTTGGAGCATTGTGTATAGTGTAAGAATAATATTTTGGAGGCGATAACAATGCGTTTTTGGAGTGACACATATACGACACGTGGAATCGTAAAAACAAAGTGACAATATTGAAGAGTCAATAATTTTCAAATTTTTTTTTATTTACCAGTGTATCGTTGACCGTGGTGTTAGGTTGGAGTGTGTCCTTTTATTATTATTTTTAATTTTCGAGGGAAGCCCTCATCCTCAGAAATAAAATAAATACAGCCACTCGTTGGAGTGTGTTTTTTTTGCCAAAAGACTTATTCCCTATATATACAGATATTTGATTTTTTGCCAAATGAATTATTACGTTGTTCGTTACATTTGTGTTTAATTGAAATCATATTTCATTCTTATTTTTTTCTTTGTAGTTTTGTTTGTTTTTTTTTCTTCTTTTTGTAAACGGCTATTTTGATTGTAAATTTGTTCTTATTTGCTTAAATATACAAAATTATTTAACCGTTTAAAGTTGATTCTGAACACAATATATACTAAATAATAATCAATTGACTTAGCTAACTAGTTTACTGCAGTTTCACGGCATTATTGATTCTCAGAAGTGTACTAACCGCTATCTAATCTCTGGATTACTAGAATATATACGGACGGTTCACATACAAGAGTATCAATATACATGTAGATTAAGTTTATAGTTATGATATTTAATAAATTCGACTTAACGATTCACTGCAGTTTTTTTTTAGATTGCTCTAACTCTAGAAATACATTAATAATTTTTGAACAATTGTATATAATATTAATAATATTAATACGAAAGTGTAGTTGAAATAGATGTCATATATAAAATGATGCTTGTATAGTACTTCACATTTAAAATGTAAATAAATGCAATCTTTATTAAACTGTATTAAAAAGCCAATTAGTTATTTTTAGTAACAGGATTTCTCGACAAGAATTTGTTTACATTGGACTTGGAAACGACTATGTTATAGTCAGCTGGGAAGTAGCCTCGCGATATTATGTTTCACAAATGAGTAGTACTAGAAAAGAGACGTTGCTCATGGGAGCGCCCTTTTGTTTTAGGTGTGCAGAGTTAGAAAAGTAAATTATTGACAGTGGTTGTAGCTAGATGAGCGTTTGCTGTGAATGTTTTACAGCGTAGATGATATATTTGAAGTAGGTCGAGCACTTACGATCAAAATGACGAAACACTAGCAGCATTTCTTCTGAGAAAGTATCTCTAGGGAAAAGAAGGGCACATCCCCCACTAGATTTCGAAGTAGGTTTTGTACTCTTTCAAGGCAGAAAAGGGTGCTTTGAGCGGCACCTCCCTATATGTAATAATCATACCCCATCTTAGAACGAATTTGGTTCTTATACACTGTACGTGGATTGTGTCAGGCGTGAGATAATTTCTGAAGCGGTAGAATGATCCAGTCATTTTTCCAGCGACCATAGAAACGGATTTTATGTATATCTTCTATTTCAAGTCTGACGTGAAGCAATCAGAAAACCTTTTCCCTATTGCACGACGTGCTCCAGGTCGGAAGAGAGAGAACCAGAAAGATCTTGATCATTAATGCTCTCCGAAGTGTTGCCATAGATGGTTGTGTCATCTGAATAAAAGCCGACGAATAATCTTAGCATGTGATTAGGGAGATCATTAATAAAGATCAGAAATAAAATTAGGCCCACAATAGATCCTTGGGGCGCGTCGGTATTGATATAATGTGCTTACAACTACTGCCCATAAACGACTTCTTTTATAAACCTATCAGAGAGAAAGGGTTTTCATTAATGAAACCCAGTTTAAAAACATGTTTCATAACGAAGCAAATTACTTTTGTATTTTATTAAAGACTTCGTGTACCAAAGTATTCAAGTTAAGGATAGCATAAAAAGACTTAATAGGTCCCTCACTATCCACCAGGCTCCAGCCCCTGTCCCATCGCCGCAATGTTGCATCCTAGTGCCTGTTTAACAAGTATTTCAATAGATTGTGCTCTGATGGACTTTCTGCGCTTGCGCCCTATCGACGTAAATTCACTAGACCACCCCAACAATCAGCCAAATCCTATTCATTTACTGTGGAGGCCACCAGATGCCGATCAGCATTCTACTCCAATAGCTTATTTCCTAATGCTGCTGGACTCTGGAACTTTCTCACTGCTCCCTGTTTCCCAGACTGTACTGACATGCAGAAATTTAAGATTAATGTGAGCAATCATCTCGCTGCGCAGCTCCCGACTTAGGATTACCCCCAAAACCTACACCCTATTTCACAGTAGCCCCTTACGTCTATAGTGGTGGCTTGCCTTGTTTAATCATAAAAAAAAATTCCGAAATATAAATCCCTTTGTATAACACTCTTAGAAGCAAGGATATCTTCAAAGCTAAGAACAGATGAATATGCTATCTGAGAAATAATTACACCGTTTTACAATTATCTAATATTAGAGGTGAAAATATTTTTAAAAAAAGAAAGAAAAAAAAAGAATAATACGTGTTTGTTATATTGGAAATAAAGAGACGCCTCTTTTATAGCTCTCCAGTATTAAAGGCGAGGATATCGTCAACAGAAAAAGAAAGAAAGAATCCATATAATGTTATGTTCGCAAACAATAATGTCTTATTTAGAAATGACTCATTTCTATATAATCAAATACATTTATAAACGACCGTCTAAAGATTTTTTTTGTTTCCTCCCCGGGGACTGTTTATTTCATTTGATAACACAGAGTTGAAAGCGTTTGATTGTAATAATAAATCCTTTCTTGTATCCATTGCTATCGCTTCATTCTTAGAAGGGATATTGAAGTATTGATTCGGGAGTTTTCCTGCAAATCTATAGAACCGAAACAGAACGCAGAATGGCTGAAGACACTCAGGTCTTCAGCCATTTATTGAATCAATCACGTCCGTCTGTGTTTGGATCCCCATCAGGTGTTTAAGACAAAACAATGCCAACGATTGGTCAGAAGCCGGAGATTTCCGATAGTGACGTACGTGGACATTATGGTAAACTCACTGAAAACCGACTGGACACAAATAAAAACCGAGATTAAGATACGTCCATTTAATGTTCACATTTAGCGCTGGAACTGCTATTGAAAACAAAAGCGAGACAGGTCGACTGACAACTCCGCCCTTGGATATGTGAAGACGTATCTAAATGTGGACAATCAATTCTTATCATTTCGTCACGATCCAATCATAGATTTAGTAAAATAGCGTCTGTTTGGGGTTCGTTGGGATTTGTTCCAGTGTGGCTTGTGCAGTAAACAGTTAATTGGTGAGAAGAAGAAGGGGTGATGAACTTGGCCCTTTGCCAGATAGGGCAATGAAGCCATTTGATCCTATAGATCAATTACACTCTAAATATTTATGAATTACGTTTTATCAATGAAAACTGTTAACCATAAACAAAAATGGTGTATATATATATATTTATATATATATATATATATATATATATATATATATATATATATATATATATATATATATATATATATATATATGAAGTGAGTTAAGATCAACAAAATTAGAACATTATCTATATCAGTTCCAAGAATTCAAACACAACGATCATTTGGCATACAATCATTTCCAAGACAATTAAGGAAATATTTATTTTGTATTATACTTTAGATAACTCCAAACCGTCTCTTTATAGGCGCCCTTTATAACAACACATACATAAGCCATTTTATATATATATATATATATATATATATATATATATATATATATATATATATATATATATATATATATATATATATATATATATAATGAAAAGTCCAAACTGGAAACGTTGACGAAATGGCAATAAGAAGGATATTTTTAAAAACCTGAACAACGCACTTTTCTTTTGTTTTTTTTTAAATAAATAATTTATTTGTTCTAAAAAATTGAGCACTTTCGGTGATATACGCCTTTTTCAAAAGAGCAGGAATATTTTTACTCTTTTTTGTTTGTCGTAATCAAGTTGGAATTCGTCTTGATGTTATGACGATTGGTGTTGAATGTGTACGACGCGGTTTACGTGTTTTGGGGTAAATTGGAAAAGCCCACACTTGAAACGTTGACAGAATGACAATAAGAAAAACCCTTAAATGAATAACATATGATACAAGTGAATTTTAGGTCTTTGAGTAAGGCTGAAATTTTGTACGTACGACTCAATTGCAAAAATAACTTATCGAACCTTTAAAAGACACGTGATTAATTTAATATATTTTAGAATCCAAATAACCGTTTGTTTTTTTGTTTTATTAAATCATTTGAAAGCGTTAACCTAAAACCCTTTAAAATAAAGATTAACCAATGTAAACTGAGATTCCCGGTATGATTGTCTAGGTCATCAGAATAAACTTGGCTTCCACCAACAAACAAATCTACATGCATCGAAATTTACACATGGCGTAGGAAAGCATACGACCGTCTGGGCTTAATAGAAACACGCACATATTTACAGGTATAGACGGTAGCACAAATAGCATTTTCATGTGAATACTTAATCCCCAAACTGAAGATAACAAGACAGTAGATAAAATATATTTTAATTAGATTAAAATCAATAATATGACAAGTTTAAGATAATATTTCTTGAAATTTTTCAGGGCTATACAAATACGCACAAATATAAATGCATATATACAAAATTAGAAAATAGGTACGCATAGTTTCTGCTCCGTTTATTTAAAAGTATATACATAGATATATATAATGTATAAAAACATATAATATTATAAGATGATATATTGTGTATATATTTTTCCAGTATTTACTTCAACAGTGCTCAATATTGTTTGAACTTTATTTGCCTTATCTCGATGTGGAGGTGAGGAGCGATGGAATTCTGTGTAGCATCAGTGAAATAGTAACAGAAATGAAATCTGTAACTATTTGCATATTGAATTGGAGTCCTTTACTAGTTTGTATGTTACCGGTTGTTTTTTATACCGGTTGTTTTTTATACCGGTTGTTTTTTATTACCGGTTGTTGTTCTTTTACTGGTTGTGTTTTATTACCTGTCGTTTTTTACTACCGGTTGTTTTTTTTTATTACCGGCTTTTTTGCATTAGAAGTTTTTATTACCGGTTTTTTTTACTGGTTGGGTTTTATTACCTGTCGTTTTTTTACTACCGGTTGTTTTTTTATTACCGGCTGTTTTGCATTAGCGTTTGTTTTTATTATCGGTTGTTTTTTTATTACCGGTTGTTTTTTTATTAAAATCTTCGTTAAGATTTCAAGGACGGATTATTGCTTGTAATCTTCGAGGCAATTTGTTGAAACTGAACTATTTTGAGTTCTTTTTCTTCTAGGTGCCACATCCGTCCTTCCACCACCCTCAAAATTAAATTGGATAGAAAAAATCCAACGCTTTGCAACAAATCTTACTAAGACTTTACAACGAATTGTGATTAACACATTTGCAACGAACTTCTGTTAACGAACTTTGCAATTGAGTCGCTTTGCAATATGAAAAAAGTTGTGTTTTCTTTTTGGCTACCATACACTTTCCTAATAATGCGACTTGCTTACAGTTGATAAAAAAGTTGAAGTCTCAGTCCTTCAGTCAAATCAGCAGAAACAGACGTTTCTAACGAGAAACATTATTACATTTCTGAAAGGAATAGAGCATGAGATATTTTCAGATGATGACTTATTTTCTCTGGGACGAGAAATAGAAAGCTGGTTGAAGGAGCTGGAAAGGTTTATATGAGTGTAGAGGAGCAATTGTATGATGAGAAAGATGATGACTCATTGATACAATTAAGGCGAGCCTCTTTCATGTTCAAATTAAAGGTTCGACAGCGGTTTGAGGTGTTGAGTAATGGCAATCAGGAAAGGACTCAAAGTATCTCACTGAAAGAACAGAAGCCCGACCCTCCGAGTCCGAATACCCCAGAAACTGAGAGACTCTTCCACCTTTGACCAACAGATTGTTCCTGCTTATTAGTGTACCCGTTGGAAGTAAAATTGAACGGGCCGCACTTTAGTAGGAAGGATTATGAAACCTATGAACGCAGTTTGAAGAACTTTCGAGCTTAATTTGAAAACTGTGCGGAATTGATCAAATCCATCATAAAGAAATTACATTTCTATAAATTTTTCCTGGAAGACAAAGCCTTTCAGCTCCTTAAACAGAAGCAGCACAGGAAGAAATTTGGTGGTCAAAAAAAGATGAGGGGTGTTTCCCACAGTTCTTGAATAGGTCGGCAATCTCGCTGGGGTCAGTGGGGAAATCAGGAAAACTCTATTTTTACATAGAAATGGGGATTTATCAACAACTAGAATTTTCCATTATGCTCTGGGTCACTGCGACATTGGAGGAGGTGGTGGTAATGTTGATGCCGATATCTACCGGGTTCGTGAAGCTATTTGCGCTGTTCAATGTCAGGGAATTTTATTTGCAAGAACTCAATGTGAAGGGGGTAGCGATCGAATTCTGTGTGCTGTCAGTGAAATTATAACTTTCTTATTTCTATTTGAGTGGAGTGAACCAGATTTTTTTTCTTCTATTTTTATTTCTATTATTATTGGTGATATCTTATTTTAATTTCGATATTATTAAACACGTTATTTTTAAAGCTATGTTGTGAATGTTACTTGAATTCTTAAATACCTTTTCGTTACTATAGTTATTGCTAAGCCTACGTTCGATAGAAATAGGAATATGTGTTATGATTGATAAGGATGTGATTGGGCTTTGAGTAAACGTAATTTTTGGTTAGCATTATTCTTTAAATATGGCTCGCATGTATTTATAAAAAAGGTTAGTTATTTTCATGTTAGCTGAAACATCGAGTCTTAGGCCTAATTTTTTCAGATGAATATTTTTTTTAAGTATTCACTCTGACCTTTTTCCATTGTAGCTTCAGTCAATCAAATTAAAAGGACTCCAATTCAATATGCAAATGGTTACAGATTTCATTTCTGTTACTATTTCACTGATGCTACACAGAATTCCATTATTATAGCCAATCCATCATCTATATATATAAAAGTAATTGTAAATAATAAATTCAGGAATGAAACATGAACGTGTCTGTGTAGCTTACTTGCCATATATATTTGTTCATACTATTATATATATATATATATATATATATATATATATATATATATATATATATATATATAATGAAAGAATAAAATGAGGTACGAATCAAATTTTATTACAATTCAATGTTCAGGCGAAGTTCTTTAAAGTCCTTAACTCATGAGTTTTCAAATAAAATCTTCTCCTCAGAGGACCATTACCGCAATGACATTACTGAAGGTAATAAAAATTAAACTTTGAAAATATATAAATATATATATATATATAGAAAAATACATAAAGGTATATAAAACATCAAATATATTGGCCCAACACATACTATTTAGTAACACTATATAATTCATCCAAGTCAACAAGTCTAAAATAGCTCAAGGCAAGACATCCAAGATGTTGATTAAACAATAATCCAAGTGGTGAATGGTGGTCGAAAAGCGAAAAAAGTTATCCAGGCAGGAAGTTCGTTTGCTATCGATACAGTAGATAACATTAAAAATTCTATTTAAGGTGTATGCAAATTAATAAAACGATAAAAAAACTTTGCCTGAGAATTGAATTGTAATAAAATTTGATTCGTATCTCATTTTATTCTTTCACTTTATCTATTGCTATTAATGCTCTACCCAGTATATTAAGCTTTATTTTTATCCGGATGTGCACTAATTTAAGATATTAGTTGCCTCTTATATCTTTTTGTTGTATTAACCTTATATATATATATATATATATATATATATATATATATATATATATATATATATATATAGAACAGATATTTATTATATTCCAATAACCATGGTTAGTTTTATTACTTTTATTTTTGTTTTTATTTTTTTCACATTTCCAAAAATTCCAAATTTCTGTGAGATATATTTAACGGTCCGTTTCATTTGTTTTGTGCCAAACAACATTTGTATGTCAATATCGTCTCTGCAACACTACAAAATCATCAGAAAAAGTTCACAAATAATAAGAGTTCTTAGATTAGAGTGTCTTTAAAAAACACCCACATCATACATCAGTTTCATTTTAAGGTGAAAATAAACAAAAGAACAAACGAAAATTACAGAGCAGACACTCACGTGTGTACTATCAAGTTAATCAGCCATTTACCACCCCAAACCCGTTGGTACATTGTACATTTATATATAGATATCATGCCCTGAATCGATTGTGAAATTAAATAGATCAATTAAAAGAATCAAAAATTTTCAGAAAAAATCAGAAAGGCCATAATGACGTTTTTCAAATATTTTTAGTTTATGTTCGTCTATATTGTTGTAAGTATGCTTACTACTATGAAAGCAACCATATCAATAACCACGACAGTTACGTCTGCTATTGATTTCCACCAAATTCCAAGGAATCTTTGAATTATACTATTCCTATAAGAGTTTGATCGGGTCGTAGAGTAAAAAGTTACCAAGCGATACGTTTCTGTCGCACTTTTTGATATTTGATGGATTGCGTTATCTTTTACTTAAATTTGGCACTGTGCACGGTTATCGCCAGCTATGTGTAATGGACGATGACATGAAATGAGAACGTCATCCAGTATTTGCGGGTGTAAAAAAACAATGTTCAGTGGACTGTTACTTAGAACTGGTTATTACTTTATCCGTTGTGCCACAGGTCCACGTGGTCTGATTAGAGTAATAATCAGTTCTACCATGCCATGGCTAACGGAACCAGAAAAATCGACTCTTGTGGATCAAGTAATGGGTTCATTTCGAAATTCCTTACAGATTCCCGAGTTCGACATAAATATTCCCGAGCGCGACAAGACGCGCATGAAGAAGGTTGCGAGTTATATCTTCTGAAACGCTGTGAGAATAACATCCAACATGAGAAGAGTAACGTATAATAAGAACATGTAAGTATAATATAAATAACACAAATTATCAATCTGTGGCACAACAATGAGTGGCCGTTGCTGGGGAGCTGCTGCACTCCCTATATTCAACTATCCTTGTGCCAGACTCGAACGAAGCAGATAGAATTATACGCGTATATTTGAAATATTACGTAACCCATTCGAATCTGTCAATATTACACAAGCCAACTAAAAGCTGAAAGGTTAACGATTTTAACTATAAACTTTGTACTCGCCGACCACCAATTCAAAGGTCAACGAGTTGACCTATCAACCTGAAAACAAAACATACCACATCAGTTAGTGACATGATTTAGCTGTATTTCTTGTTTCTCTTATTCTATTGTGAAACTATACCTGTTCCCTCCCTCTCTCTCTATCTCTTTCTCTCTCTCTCTCTTTCTTTCTCTTTCTAGTGCGCGAAGAGATTGAACACAGAGTCGACTTTTCAAATTTGAACGGGGAAGATGCGTGCCTACCACGCTGACCGAACTCAGTCGAATCTTCGAGTATTTTTTTTTTAATTATGTTTCTTTTCGAAATATAATTAATCATATTCTTGTATTTAAAAGTAAAACTGCCTTGTTTCATTATTACAAGCTTTGATTTCAAGCCTATGGTCCAGATCAAACAGCCAGTTCAGCAAGCAAGCTGACGAAATACCCAATCGGGTATTATTGAACCCCTTCATTAAGGGGTGGGTGCCTATCGCTGAAACTCGAAGAGCTAATGTGTGCCGTTTCCCAGGACGAATGATCCCTTCAAAAACGTCCCCAAGGATCGGACACACTAAGTCACACTCCCCAGCCGTGGCCATCGTCTAAACGATGATTGATCACTGGTGATAACGATGAGCACATTTCGTCCCGTTCCAAAGATCGCCCCAGGCAAACGACTTGGTTACAAATATTCATATTAAAAAAATCCGAAACGTCAATTCGTTTTATAGAAATGTATTGCTTTTCGCTACGTAGAAATCGTCATGTAGTCAGAATGCTTCACCCATAATTAGGGAGCATATATATCAAGTATAGTTATTCACAGACAACTCGTTCATAGTTAAGGGCATATATCGATGTATGCGAAAAATATTTATGCGTAGTTTTTGCTTTAACTTGTGCGTATGAAATTTATGAAAAATATATATATATTAACGAGAAATACGTCCTATAAAGTTAAGAGCGACTAATTATGCAATTTTCTGCATCTTAATCACTTAGGAAGTGAAAGAAAACACAACGAACGCTGAAATCACAAATAAAAACAATTACATAAAAATACATTAAATATTTAGGTTATAAAAATCGTACATATGCCTAGGTAGGGCGTCGTAGTCCAATGGTAAAGCGCTGGACTATAGACATTAATATCGAAGTTAGCCATACTGATGACGAGCCCAAAACACGTGTCCATGGATTATTTTCATGTACGTATAAAATTAATATATATATATATATATATATATATATATATATATATATATATATATATATATATATTAACGAAAAATACGTTTTTTAAAGTGTTACACTGGCCGTTCTTACACAGGAGAAACTGCACCTGTTGTCACTATAAATAGTGCGAGTCACCAGAGACACAGAGAAGACAAAGCACAGTCTTGTAACTGTCTAGCCAAGTGCTAGTCACTTTCTTACTTTGTTAATACACTTGTTAAACCAACCCTCGACTTGACTTCCTTTATTTATTATTTACTGTTGGACAACTTCACAACATAAAGTTAAGGGCGACTAATAATGCAATTTTCTGCATCTTAATCACTTAGGAAGTGAGACAAGCGAAATAATAGTAAGCAAAATAACAACGAACGCTACAATCACCAATAAAAATAATTACATAAAAATACATTAAATATTTAGGTGATAAACATGGTACATATGCCTAGGTAGGGCGTCGTAGTACAATGGTAAAACGCTGGACTATATACATCAGTATCGAAGGTTCGATCCCTGTCTAAGTAAGCCATGCAAGCCAAAACATGTGTCCATGGATTACTTTTATGTACGCATAAAATAAATAAATATATCTATTAACGAAAAATACGTCATCTAAAGTTAAGAGCTACTAATTATGCAATGTTCTGCATCTTAATCACTTAGGAAGTGAAAGCTAAAACAATTACATAAACATAGAAAATATATATATATATATATATATATATATATATATATGATAATTTTATTTACACAGACATGTACAGATTCTGCGACACTGGCATGTCGATGTTATCGATCAACAGTTACTATAAACTGAGATCTCATCAGGCAGAGTTAGAATCCGATCTTAACCTCAGATCATATTTGGAGAGAGTTCTCTCCAAATATGATCTGAGGTTAAGATCGGATTCTAACTCTGCCTGATGAGATCTCAGTTTATAGTAACTGTTGATCGATAACATCGACATGCCAGTGTCGCAGAATCTGTACATGTCTGTGTAAATAAAATTATCATATATAAAGCTCTATCTTGATATTGAGCACTTTTTATAAACCCGGGTAAAAATTCTCTGGATTACCACCCTGTGGATATTTTTCACCTGGATTATTACCATTATTATTATATATATATATATATATATATATATATATATATATATATATATATATATATATATATATAGCGAGAGAGAGAGAGAGAGAGAGAGCGGGGGAGACAGGCGGAAGGAGAAAGGTGAGGAGAAAAATAGAAAGAAAAGAAAAATAACAGGTATGGAAAAGCATGCTTGAAAGAAGTGGAAGAATCGTGGGTGTAAGAACAAAAAGAAAGCTTTTAAGAAGTCAATTGGAGTGTGAAACTGGGTGATTGGATTTTCATCCAAATTCAAAGATTATATTTTTTGCGGCTTTTAGCTAAAATCGGTGCTATTAAAAAAACGTTCTTTGAAATAGGATGTGAGGTTAGCCTTAATGGGTCTTCTTTCTATTTTTTCCTCCTTTCTCTTTTCTATTTCATTTTGTTGCTCCGCCCAATCACTCAGCTAACTATCCGTTTTACTACACCCCCCTCTACTAGACGGCCATCCTCTTTTTCCTCTACACGCCCACTAATTGACCTCCCACTATTTCTATTTTTATGTCACTCCCAACTGTTTATATATCTAATACGACTTCTGTTCAATAAATACTTATTTAATGATAAAGTTTCAAAATTGAAATGAAATATCGAATCAACAGAAGCACGAGTTTGTGTTATTTTTTTGTTCTTTTTAGTTTATTGTTTGTTCATTACCTTATTTCTATCCATACCAATACATTATGTCGGATATTTGTTCTTTTAAACTAGCTGTAAGATAAATATTTATACACACAAGAACTCTTACGCACACATAGAGTGTATGCGTGTATGTGTATTGACAACGTGGATATTCTAGATGAAAGGTAAGAAAACACTTTTTTGTGAAACACTATTGTTAACATCGCTCGATAATTTTACCGAGTCAGATAAGGAAAAGATCAAAACTGGATATTCTTAAGATGGGTCCATTTAATCTACGCGTTTAACGATGAAAATACCATTTCTGGCTTAAGTGTGACAGATCGAAAACAATCTTATTGCTATATTAAGCCTGACAGACTGACGATAATGCTGTTTCTAACTTAAGCCTGACAGAACGATGAAAACCGACACTAATGCTATTTCTATGTTAAGCTTAACAGACCGACGATTTATCTTTCAAACTTAAATCTGACAGACCGTCGATGCTGCTGTTTCAAACTTAAGTGTGACAGACCGATAAGTCTATTTTTAACTTAGTTATGACAGACCGACTACAATAATATTCTTACTTATCGACGGACGATTATATTTTAAAACTTAAGCGTGGCGAACCGACAATAGTGCTATTTCTATATTTAGTTTGACAGACCGACAATGAAGCATTTTCTAACTTAAACCTGACAGACCAACGAAAATGCTATTTCAAACTCAAACGTGACAGACCAACAATGAAGCTATTTCTAACTTAAACCTGACAGACCGACGATGATGCTATTTCAAACTCAAACGTGACAGACCGACAATGAAGCTATTTCTAACTTAAACCTGACAGACCGACGAAAAGTCTATTTCAAACTCAAACGTGACAGACCGACAATGAAGCTATTTCTAACTCAAACGTGACAGACCGACGATGATGCTATTTCAAACTTAAGTGTGACAGACTAATGATAATTCTATGTCTATCTTAATCGTAAGAGACCGACTACAATGATAGTTTTTACTTAAGCATGACAGACCGACGACGACGCTCTTGCAATCTTAAGTGAAACCGACCAACCGACAAACAGAACCTATTATACAGCTGATTGGCTGAATTTTAATAAATTGTTAAGCGTGACAGACGGACACGCGGAGCGTCTGTCGGTCTG